>JAJHJA010000017.1:0-391046 GCA_021202915.1 Heliconius himera | reverse complement strand
GCGAGTCGAGCTGGTTTACCGAGGGTTCCGTAAAAAAGTTAGAGATCTCAAGCTTTTTGTGAAATTCAAGTTTAGCTTAACAAAAGGCCCCTCGTTTGATACCTCAATTGAACTAGCAGCTTTAATATAAGGTTTTACGCCCTTTTAAGGTTATTATTTTTAAGGATTTAACCACAAATGTATAGTATTATTTTCCTAAACTAGTACTACTTTATAGTGTCAAAATACGCGTTATTTGCGATATAAATGGCCATATATTCTTTTTAAGTAAATGTAGAAATATGATTTTTTTTTATTAAGTCAAGGGACCATAGATCTAAGTATATGGTTTGAATTTTAATTCGATATTTCTAAAAGTTCCTGAGATAAAGGTTCTTGACAGACAGATATGCGTACAGACAAACAGAAGAACGGATAATAAAATGATCTTATAAGGGTTCCTTTATTTCTTAAAATATGTGGAACCCTACAAATAGGGAAAATAATATATTATCTCAAAGTAAGCTATTAATTAATTGCTTTAGCAAAATTTTAAATTAAGTAAATTTTTAAACGTTGTACCAATCTTTTAGTTTACGATTAATACCGATTAGCCGACGATTAGCATTTTCCTTCAAAATTTTAATCAAAGGCTTGTGCCTGTCTTGCCATTGTAAATGTATATTGTTAGCTCAGTAACCATTTTTCTGCTATGATTCATAAGGAGGAAAAACAAGAACGAATCGTAATCACAACAGGGAAACTTTAAACATATAGTATCACACACTACAAGTGCAGTTGTTATTAAAATAAATTATGAAAACAGATACATATACATAGGTATATACAAGTTATAAGTCAATGTTCTCAGAACTATGAAACTCTTTATAAAAGAGGATAGTAGCCCACAATTTTGTTTCATTACAGTAAAACGTAAAATCCTATTCCACTCCACTTTTATATCTGTAATTAAATGATTTAAAGATAGCCATTGTTATTCCAAATTAATTTATTGATAACCAAAATGCCAATGAAATAACTCGCAAATTCAGCGGAAAATGGGTAACTGAGTGTCTTAACACTAGGTTCCCTCTACCTACCATATAATGAGATAGATATAATGAGTGGCCGAAGACAAGAACTGTCGTCAGTAGTTATAGAGTATGTAGTGTTGATGGTGAATAATAAAAGTCTACTCACGTTTAGCACTGAGTTTAATCAATACCACTTTAAATGTACAAACAGTGATAACACAAATGGAAAAATCACAATTAAACACGGTACAGTATATAAGAAAGTCAACCACAAACATATATATATATATATATATATATATATATATATATATATATATATATATATATATATATATATATATATATATATATATATATATATATATATATATATATATAAATTTAAATAAATATTTAATCTCTTCGAGTGGGGATCGACACCATAACCAGACGGTTTTACAATGAAACTTTGTGGCCCTGCGCCACGACTGGTGTCAATTTAAATTTAATATGTAATATTCTATCCTGACTAAATTTATTATACTATATATTTACTAATTTCTTTGCTCTGGTGTCAAAGCAAATCGTGACGTGGTATAGTATACATTTCGTATAGTGTATAGTTGAGGCGTTTGTATAGTTTATCGATGGTACTGAGTTTTCTTACGTGATTTTCTATATGTAATATTGATTTAGTAATTTATTTTTCAAAATACCGTTATTATCGTATCGCAAAAGGAAGGCAAGCAATCCTACTTTTGCTTGGTATTCTTTAGTAAATTAAACAATATAAGGACATTAAATGTAAAATTTTAATAACGCCTAAAGAAAGTGAACATGTTATGTAAATATTGTATATTTAAAGACTTAGCGCATTAAACAATATTATCCTATGGAAATTTAGTAAAAAAAGCACTTTCCTTTCAAGTAAATCTATTCAAAATATAACAAACTTCACTGAGTTCTGACGTTTACTTAGTAAAGCAGTTATAAAGCCATCAAACGATCGAGTTATCAAGACACTGTTTCTAATTAGTTGAATTCCCGATGGGGACTTCATTGTATATAAGTTTAATATTTAAATACATGTTTATTAGATTAATGTTTCTGCTTATAATTTATTTGTACTGTGATTGTGGCTTCGCCTGAGTGGATTAGACTATTTCGGCTATATCCGGCTATATTATTTTCGGTTTTGATCGTTAAGTGTACATAAATAAATATGTTTTTTTTTTCATCCCCAAATTAACAAGGTAGGTAGAGGGAACCTAGTGTTAAGACACTTAGTTCCCCACTTTCCGCTGAATTAGCGAGGTATTTCATTGGCATTGTTGACTGGCGGACCTTAAGGTCGCGCTTTACTTTGTTACCAGAGCGAAGATAGGAAATTATTAAATAAATCTTTCCCCTGAATAGGAATCGAACCTTAAAACCTTAACTATGTCGTTTACAATCACTCGCTTGCCACTACGCCATGAATGCATCAATTCAGCCTCTTATTTTTTCGAAAAAGAATTTAGCCTCTTATTTTTTGAAATCACTATATAACTATTTCTCGTTTTACTCTTTAACGGTGTGCATGTATTTCACATAGACCTCTATGTACATTGCATGACCGTACAATGTAGATGGGTGAAAAGTGATTTGGTTTTGTACTGCGTTTATATGTTTACTTAAAAGTATCAGTATTTGTATTTGCTATAAATTCACGAGATTTTATTTTTTTAGCTTCATGCTATAAGTGACTAACACTAGGTTCCATGCTACTGCTGTGTGCGGGAGCATACACCAAAGTAAGCGGAGGAACCTAGTCTTAATTAATACACTCCGTTTCCCATTTTCCGCGGAATTCTTCAAACGCCGCGTTTTGCCTTGAAACCAGAGCCAGGAAATGAAAATATTAAATATTTCATTTTCTCGAATGGGAATCGAATCCAAAACCTGTTGCGTTTACAGTTAGGACGCTTCAAATTGTGGTTGTTATCAATCAATTAATTTGGAATAAAAATGCCTATCTTCAAATCAATTAATTACAGATATAAAAGTGAAAAAAGGAGAATGCATCGATTTCATAAAACATTCTATTCCAAATTTATATATTAAATAAGTTTTTTTTACAAGAAAAACCCTCACAGGAAGAAAATATTCTTTTATCTCATGTTAAATTATTACTTTTCAAGTTCTGTTAAATTTCGCGATACCCGTAAAAAGTTTTTATGTAAACCGTATGTTGTTGCTTTTATTTGAAAAGTTTATAACAGCGTTGTGCCTCAAGCTTTTTAATATTTTTTACAAAATTAGAATTGGAGTTGCCCTTTGACCTAATTGCTAGTTACTGCGAGTGTTAAAACAAAGGTCGTGGATTCGATATTTACTCAGGATAGATAATTGCTCACCCTCCTGGGGCCTTGCGTCATATACATCCTCTCTCATAGCCTCTATGCTTCTTAAAGAGCTCACAATGACTGAAACAGGAGGAAATCTGATGAAGCAAGGTCAGGGCTAAACGGAGGATGATCAAAATTATCGTGAGAGAACGTCTGAAGATATAATGAGTGGCCGAAGACAAGAACTGTCGTCAGTAGTTATAGAGTATGTAGTGTTGATGGTGAATAATATAAGTCTACTCACGTTTAGCACTGAGTTTAATCAATACCACTTTAAATGTACATACAGTGATAACACAAATGGAAAAATCACAATTAAACACGGTACAGTATATAAGAAAGTCAACCACAAACATATATATATATATATATATATATATATATATATATATATATATATATATATATATAAAAGATACAAATTTGGAAATAAATACTAAATAAAACAAAGAACATATGGAAAGCGCATCGAGTGGCAAGCATCGACTGTGATAATTAATTATGCCGTCGACAAGGGGGTAGGCGTAAATCTTACGACACCTTATCGGTTCAGTCGACGGCAGTGAGCGCTTTCATATAAATAAAGTAAATACGAATACTTACTACAAAATATGTATGTATATAAATGATAAATAAATAAATTACAATATTGAAATAGATAAATGACACACATTAAATAAACTATAAATATAATAGTTCCCAGAGTACAAGCAAAATATTTTTGATGAAGCTTTAATTGAATTAAATAAAGAGTTGAAATGTCGCTCAGGCAAATGTTTAAAGACCGCGTTTAAGTTACTTAGAATTTCATTATTGTTCTATTATTGTTTTTCGGATTATAAATTCGCCAAAATTGTGTCATAGTACGAAGATTCAAAATAAAATAGTTAATTTAAAAAAAATGATTGAATATATAATATTAACTGGTTGTGATACTGGTGAAACTATTTTGATACCTAGATGATACTCTGAATTGCCTTTCCAGTTCAAAAGACTGCAATTCCCAATTAAATTAGTATTTAGTATGACTATTAATAAAGCACAAGGCCAAAATTTAAACGTTGCTGGAACTGATTTAACCAATCAATGCTTTTCACACGGCAATTTATATGTAGCTCTTTCAGGGGTGACATCGAAAAAACATTGTTTATTTTTACAATGAATCCGACAAAAATATCATAAATATTGTATAGAAGGAAATATTTTAACTAATTTAATGCCATTTAGCTTTTTAACCGACATTTAAATAAATAATATATCGAGTTTCGTGGTTAAATAAATAATTTTATATAAATGGGCTTAATGGATCTAAAAAAATCAATTAAAACCTTTATTCGGCCGGATTGAAATTGCTCTACTTCATTGGTAGATTATAAGCTTAATTTAGCTTAGTCACACTTCTGTTTATATATTTAGTGACATATTTTGTTGATTTGACGGAACTACAAAATTCTTCCTTTATATGCGCCTCCAAGAATCTTAAGAACATTAATTGTAAGGCACTACTCATTTGTTATTGATTTCATGATATGTGGCCTTATCCTGTGTCCTCTTTCCTTCGGTGACAATCTTCTATATTTTGGATAGCCATCATCGCAGGTTGATGTCTGACTCTGGAACGCTTTTAGAATTTTTTTCTTATTCGGCCATGGACAACGTGATCGATGTCCCAGACTCGTGCATAATGGCGTAAATATGCATCTATGGAATTATCTTTTGAAAGGCAACAAACAAATAATGTAATGTAATGTGTGTAAAATAATAAGGGACTTTTGGTAACCTTGCAATGACATCCAAAAATAAAATAAATAGCTTGATGGCAAAGAAAATTCTCTGCCATATAACAGCGTAATTAATATTGCATACAGTCAAACATGCAGCTATCCTGACGTGTCACCATCTTAATTAATTAATCTAAAACACTGTTAACTTGGTTGCTGGAAGCAACATCCCTATTCGTATCTGTCGTAGAGATGTAAGTCTCTACTAAAAATATATCGCAGATATACAACTTCGTTCACTTGTTCTTATATTTTCCATTTACATTGATTTTGTACTGGTTCTTTCTCTCATCCTCATTCTTTCGTAGCTTCCTTTGTTGCGTTAAATTTATAAAACTTATGTCTTACTCTCATTCATACAAAAACATTGACTTATACAGACTAGTTAGGCAGGTTTGTCAAATTCACAGAAACTGAGAAAACTTTTTAGTTTACAGCCAACATTTTTTCCGTGATCATGTGGAGGAAGAAGACTTTACTCATGCACCCTCTTCCAGCTTGGGTTTTCTGCAACAGTATTACGAATAATAGAAACACTAAAACTTTAAACTTTATAGATTTATAGATTTACATTTATACATATTGCATATAATTTTATAATTATTACATATTTCATTTATTGTTCAATTATGTTAATCATAAGCCGCTGTTAACAAAAGTACTTTTTTAATTTCGACCATCATTTTAAGTCTACGCTTTCATACGTAGGGCAGACTAAAGTAATGGCACCATTTCCCAATTTTATTGCATCTATAAAACTTTAATATTTTAATTTTATATTTTTTTACTATACATTCATATTATATTGAAATAGATTTTTTTACAATATTTGATGATATCAGTTTTCAAAGAAACTAAAGAATCATTTTGAATTTGATTAAGCAGAGATTGGATCTAATTTGGACTAAAGCAACTCCTTAACCTATACTTGGGTCGCACATGGGCTTAGGAACAGAGTGGGCCCGGGTGGTACGAGCCCATTCTATAATAATCTAGTGCCCACCCCAGAAATTTCGACATGAGCATATTTGATCAAAGCTAAAGTTCTGGCAACCTCAGATTTTTTTTCTGAATACGAATATGGGGTAAACTAAACATTACACTAAGCTTCTCATCTGCATCGCGATGCGCCCTTACATCCATAGAATATTAAATAGTTCTTCAAACAGAGTGCGTTGTATTCTTGTACTAGAAACGCCAAAGCTACATTTTATCTAATACCAGAAAACGTCTATACTCATAACAACTTTAGTCATCTATCAGTCAAATAGAGTCGATATTTTATTCGGACATGTTATAGCAGGTTAAAAATATAGAAAATTAAAAAAAGTATTCATTAAAAAACTGTATACCTATTGGTTTCGTTTTTTAATAAACAAGGATTTATACCGAAAATGATTACTTTATTTTAGGGTCGTCCTTAAATATTTTCTGTAGTAAAGGCGTCATTTATTGCGACATAAAAATGTAAAACTAATTTCAAAATAAGTACCACAGTCATTGAGACCCCCCAAACAGAGGCAAAAAGAGTGACTGTAAAATCGACTGGTCGTGGGTTCGATCTCCACTCGAAGAAATGAAATATTTATTTACATTTATATTTTCATTTCTCCTCTCTGGTGTCGAGGCAAAGCGCGGCGTTGAGTTGCGTCATTCAACATGCAATGCCTCCAGAACTCGGCGGAAAGTGGAAAACGGAGTGTTTTAACACTAGGTTCCTTTCTGTCTACCCTGCTGTGTGCAGGATACAGCGTGAAGCTGATTTTGGTTTTACAATAGTCATTTTGGAAGGTACTGTAATGTTTAGGGTTCGTACTTCAAAAGAAACGAAAACGGAACTCTTATAGAATCACTTTGTTGTCCATCTCGAGATGATGCCTTGGTATGGTATGGTATGGAACTTCTAAATCAAAGCAATCAAAAGATATGATTTTTGTTACAGTTTATATAAATTCGCCGCTTAGTCAAAATATACTGTCTTCCCGCTGACCTACAGTTAGCTAACTTACAATGAAATAAAGCAAAACTACCTATTTAAAAAACACAGAAACATAATTACAGCTTTATATCTGTAGTTTATTTCATGCAAAATTTAGTACCGACTCGCACTTGAGCGGTTTTTAGGGTTCCTTATAAGATCACTTTGTTGTCCGTCCGTCGGTCTGTCTCTCTGTCTGTCAAGAGCTTTTATCTCAAGATCACTTGGAGATATCGAGTCCAAATTTAAACTATATATGTACGGACGGGGGCCCAGAATTTCCTTAAAAAAAATCCACATTTATTTAAAAAAAGAGATATGACCGTTAAAACCGCAAAAAACGCATATTTCGACACTATCAATCAAAATTTATAGGTTACTTTCAGTTAACCTAGAATTATGAAATTTGGTAACCTGTAGATAGATACAGGTAATTCAGGAAAAAATCCTAAAAAATAGTCCGTCAAAAGTAAAAAACGCATGTTATACTTGTACTTAAACCGATTTTAACTGATTTTTTTTATATAATGATGTAGAATATTGACGATTTGGAGGTTCGAATACAACTTCTAGCAATGTTTACATTTAATATATTTTTTATCTCTCGATTATATATTTATTTTTTATATATTTTTTAACTCGATTATACTAAGTGTAAGTAGCGTATAGAGTATTTATTCTAAATACATATAAATCATGCATTTTTTAAAAGATTAAAATTTGATCTTTTTTTTTAAATATCCTTTTTGAAGATCATCTCTATATCTGTACAACATTTTTATTAAAATCGATTAAACTATCATAAAGTGATGTATTTATTTGTAACACTTAATGTTAGTAGAAACGAGACATCTCACCAGGTCATTAATCACGAAAAATATAAACATGGCTGTTTATACGTAGAAATAAAATCGTCTCTGAATGTTTATGTATGTATGTGATGTAATACACGCATCAAACGGTTCCGGTATTTCTTAAAGCAATAATGACTCATGATGGTTGTGATAAATGATATGATTTAAAAGATTTGAATTTGATTTGAAATTAATTAAATATGTTTAGTTTTCTTTTAATACGTCCCACAAAAATATATTTCTTTTTATTACTTTAGTTGTTTAGTTGTAGAGGCTAGTCGCGGCGCAGGGGCACAAAGTGTGACTGTAAATCGACTGGTTGTGGGTGATCACCACTCGAGGAGATGAAATATTTACTTAAATTTATATTTCCATTTTTTCGCTCTGGTGTCGAGGCAAAGCGCGGCGTTGAATTCCGCCACGCAAGACACAATGTCTCCAGAACTCGGCGGAAAGTGAGGAACGGAGTGTCTTAACACTAGTTTCCCTCTGCCTACCTGCTGTGTGCGGGATACAGGAAGCAATAAATTGATTTTATTTACTTTAGTTATTAGCTTATAAAGATGATCTCTATGGCTACGCTGCTACACGCAAAATAAAAAACAGAAGCTACACATTACATATGATAACAAAAATATATTAGACTATCATCGAATATTATATTCAATAGCCTTTTACATATTTTGTTCCCAAGCAGTCGGTAGTCTTCCTATTCTATAAGACTACTAGGCTTCTCCTTTGTAGCAACAGCCATTATACAGGGAACCTACTTATTACCTTTTATATTTTTCATGATCAATTTTATTTTATATTAATATTTATTTAGAGACCATTGTGGCCCAGAAGCAACTTAATGAATTATTAAATAAAAAATAAATAAATCGGCTTCACGTTGTATCCCGCACTCAGCAGGGTAGGCAGAGGAAAACTAGTGTTAAGACACTCCGTTCCCCACTTCCTGCCGAATTCTGGAGGCATTGCGTGTTGAGTGGCAGAACTCAACGCCGCGCTTAACCCCGACACCATAGCGAAGAAATGGAAATATAAATTTAAATAAATATTTCATCTCCTCGAGTGGGGATCGAACCCACAACCGATTTTACAGTCACTCTTTGTGTCGCTGCGCTACGACTTGCCTCTAATAAATAACTAAAATTGGAATAATTTTTACAAAATCATAAAATAAAATTTCTTCAATATTTAATTTACACGTGAGAAAATAAGGTCACGATTCACAAAAAAAATCATTGAATGAATCAAATATGAATTCAGCAATAACAATATTTTTTCCGCGACAAAGACTTCATTTGTAAACAAAATTTTCTTTTTTTTTGTAATTCTTGTTTGCATGATTTATATCACAAAAAATTGCTGTACAAGTATAATAAAGATAAATAAGTATACGTAAAATATTCATATAAATTCGTTCTACACAATATACAAACCTGGTGTGTCCTCGTGGAATGATTATTGCCAAGATTTATACCAATGAGGCCGTTATAGAGCAGGAGCACAAGAGTATAACGCGAGGGTTGGAGTTTGATTCCCATTCGGGGAAATGGATTATTATTTATTAATATTGAAAATATTAATGAAAAAAAAAAGAAATATAAATATTTTGTTTAGCGTAGTTCGTTTCCAGTAACTATGTAATCACTGAAATAACTCTCACGGATATTACCTAAGTATAAAGCTTACCAGTTTCTATCGGCTAGAATCCATACAAATTTTTATATTAAAAAAAAAAGATAATTAAAAACGGTAAAAGTATATAGATACTAATACATATATGAATATGTTTCACAAATATAATGAAACAATATGAAATACCTTTATTATGAAACAGCACCAGATTGATTATAGAGCTTTTTTCATCATTCCAAGCAATTTCTTTTACTCGACACCATTTTTCCATTTATTCCACATACATAGATACCCACATATATCTGGCGTCTTTACACTGCTTTGAGATACGCAAACAATGAGTAATAACGCAATCTTGCACTTAAATGTGTTTACGTACGTGACGAATGAGAAATACTTAACCCACTTTTTTCTTTATATTTTAGCACAATGTGATCGTGAATTTATAGCAATTTTTAAACGTTCTTCAAATACTAGTAATTAAATTAGTATCAAGCTATATTCCGCACACACCAGGGTAGGCTGAGGGAACAGTGTTAAGACACTCTGTTCCCCATTTTCCGCCGATGTTTTCGTGGCATTGCGTGTTGAGTGGCGGAACTCAACGCCGCGCTTTTGAGTTGATACCAGAGCTAAGAAATGAAAATATGAATTAATAAATGGAATGGAACCCACGTTCGTCGCGTTACAACCACACCATTGTGCTCCTACGCCTCGACGGCCTCTTCCTAGTATCCATTTGAGATAAAACATTTAGTTTATATCACATAGGATAAGTCAGAAATAGATCACGCCACTCTCTATTTTCTGTTTATTTTAGGAACAGAATTCTCAATTGCCTACCACTTGGCGTCACGTTCGGAAGTTAATTTAAATAGCTTAACAAGGTCAACTGGTACACATTCATACAATAGTATAAATAGTAAAATAAATAAATCATCTTCACGCTGTATCCTGCACACAACAGGGTAGGCAGAGGGAAACTAGTGTTAAGACACTCCGTTCCCCAATTTCTGCCGAATTCTAGCGGCATTGCGTGTTGAGAGGCAGAACTCAACGCCGCACTGACACCAGAGCGAAGAAATGAAAATATAAATTTAAGTAAATATTTCATCTCCTCGAGTACAGATCGAACCCACAACCAGTCGGTTTTACAGTCACACCTCGTGCCGCTGCGCCACGACTGGCCTCAGTAGTATAAATAGTTATTTATTATTTTCTATATTTTTTCCGTCGTATGGCTTATTCCATGTAGAACTGGGGAGCAGATTGAATGATGCTAGCTGCGAAATTTCATAATTCTAGGTCAACCGGAAGTACCCTATTAATTTTGATTCTCTTTATAGAAATACGAAATACGCGTTTTCAGGGTTCCGTATTTTTTTAAGGAAAAAAGGAACCCCTATAAGATCACATTGTTGTCCATCTGTCTGTCTGTTCAAGTACGAGTTCGAGTCGAATAAGTCGAATCGAGTTGAAATTCAAACCATACACTGAGATCTGACGGTCCCATGATTTCCTGATAAAAGTATATTTCTATATTTACTTAGAAAAAAGATATGGTCGTTTATATTGCAAAAAATGCGTATTTCGTCACTATCAAGGGAATCAAAATTCATATGGTTCTTACTTTTGGCTGACCTAGAATTATGAAATTTGGCAACTAGCATCTACATGTTGTACTGGCTTTAGGAAAAAAACCCGAAAACTATACATTTATGGTTAAATTCTAAAAAATAATCGTTTAAAATGGGAGGCGAAATTTGGTATTAAAGCCACTAGTTCAAGTGAAGTATCAATTGAAAGAGCTCTGGCTAAGTTAAGCTTGAATTTCAGAAAAAACTTCCAATTTTTTATTGAACCCTCGGTGGTAGAGCGCGACTCGTTCTCGTCCGGTTTTTATGTGCGATATAAACGTTTTTAAGTAAATTGGAGAAATAAGTTTTTTCCGAAAATCTTGGGACCGTAGATCTAAGTATTTTATTTGAATTTCAACTCGATATCTTCAAGCGTCCTTGAGATAAAGGCTCTTTACAGACAGACATACAGACACACAGACAAACAGACGGACAACAAAGTGATCTCATAAGGCTTATTTTTTTCCTTAAATGGTACGGAATCCTAAAAACGGAAAAAACAAAAAAGTTTACATCTAACGAACCCACAGCCACAGTATCTAATTCGTCACCCACCACTTCCATTTTAATGGCGTTCAATTCAGAATCTATATTTGTATTATATTTATCTAAAATGATAATAAAAGGTAAGTGGGCGGACAAATATTAACTCGGCATATGTAATCGACGTGCGGGAATGGATGGCGTTGACACTCTGTTTACTGGCTTTTACGTTGAAGTGCCTTCTAATTGATTACTGACTCATAATACAATCGAGTTAAACGTTATGGACTGTATGAATGTGGTGCTTGTTTCGATTGTATTGATTTCTATTTTAAGTTTTAATTGAATTTTAAAATTGATTTTCTTTATGAAAAGATAAAGATATAGTTTAATCTACATTTGTAAAAACGTTGAAATATAAGTACTCAATTAAAACTCAGACACTTCCGTTTCCCACATTCCTTATGCATTGCGTGTTGAGTGGTGGCACTCAACGCCGCGCTTTGCCTGGTTACCAGAGCAAAAGAGTTGTAGATTTTTTAGACCAGTATATAAAGACTCCTGGAAACCGACCAGGTACTGGTTCGAGGTGCGGGTTCGACTCCCGCTACGTTAAAATTTTTATACGTTTTCTAAATAAGTAATTTTATTTTACTGTAATCTTGAAATCATTTGTATATTTTGCCCCCTTCGGGTGAATATATATGAATGAAAAAATTAATTAAATAATTTTATTTTTCAGCTTCACTCTGTATCCCGCATGTAGCAGGGTGGCCAGAAGGTGATAAGGTGATAAATTTCCGCAGAAATCTGAAGGCAATGCTTGCTTAGTAGCGGAACCCATCGACGTGATTCGCCTCGACACCAGAGCGAAGAAATAAAATTATTAAATATTTAATTTTCTCGAGTGGGAATCGAATCCAAAATCTGTCGCGTTATATAGTCACACGCTATTGATCCTGCGCCACGACTGACCTTCATTAATTATATTATAAAATTACTATACAATAATGTATGTATTACGAATTCGTCCCACTAAAAATATGGCCGTTGTTTCGAAAATTGTAGTCTGCACTGAGCCACTGAAACCGTATACTATCTCCATTTATACGTTTTCGAGATGGTTACATTACAAAGCAAATATGAAGGACGTTTCATAGAAACATATTTAAAATATTTTAACACTGTGTATATTTGTTTAAAGTAACTGGAAATAAAAACTTTTGTGGCACAGCGATACAATCTGACTTTAATCATGATAGTTGTAAGTTAGATTAACTTTCAAACATTTCATTTTGGTAAGACAAAGTTGATTTCCGCCATGCACTGCGCAATGTCTTAAATTAGGGTTTCTCCGCCTATCCCGCTACATGGGGGATAAAGCGTGAAGCTAGAAAAAATATAATAGTTTTATATAGTTGGTATGGACGTAGGAATAGGGAGGTCTCAAGCCCACCGCAGAATTCTTACAAATAACCTTGTAAAATTAAAATGTAACCTTTACACAAAATTATCATTTCAAAGCTACATTTAAGCCTCTTTTGGATAATTTATCTAGATACGCTTTTGATACTTGCTATCCATAAATAGTTAAGGAGCATCCATACGTTGCAGCATATTTTTTCTTTATAAGCAAGTATATTTATACATTTTTTAAGCCGGTTCTTATTAAATTTCGGAACTTCGTCATTCTTTTATACAACTTTCAGTTTTATTTTAAATATATATTTAACTAAATACGTTAACATAACATAACGAACTTTATTTATTACAGTTTATTGAGTTAAGACGGTATTGGCTAAAGAGTAGGTGTATTTGAAGGTGCTAAATATCTACCCACAATTTCTTATCTGAAAACAAGCAAAATTTTAGACTATTTAAAAGTCTTGTATTTTTAACACTTAAGCATAAGCTCATTTATAACATTTAACATTTTATATATTGAGGCCAGTTGTGGCGCAAGGGCATAAAGTGTAACTGTAAATCCGACTGGTTGTGGGTTCGATCCCCACTGGAGGAGATGAAATATTTACTTAAATTTATATTTCCATTTCTTCGCTCTGGTGTAGAGGTAAAATAAACTTAACTCTCCTATATATGTACGTGTAAAACACTAACTATGAAAAGAATTTGATAGTAGAAACTAACAATAAAACTAACATATTGTAGTAACGTTTCTAATTATCTTATTTAAAAATATAGGAAATAATGTAATATTGTTATACGAGTATAAGACGAGATAAAAAAAGGGTAGAACAATCTTCAATTGTTTTCTAACAAAACAACTCTATTAGCTTCTAAATAATGACAGCTATATTAAGATTCTCTTATTTCAAGCTTTGTTTTCTATTAAAGGCATCCATGACTTGCTTGTGAAGTTGACTTTTTTTGGTTTCACGCTGTATCACGCACACAGCAGAACAGGCAGAAGGACCTACTGTTAAGTCACTTCGTTCCCCACTTTCTGCCGAATTCTGGAGACATTGCGTGTTGAGTGGCACAACTCAACGCCGCGTAACTGAAAGCCGCGATTTGGCTCGACACCAGAGCGAAAAAATGAAAGTATTAAAAATTTAATTTCTCGAGTGGGAACCGACCCCAAAACCTGTCGAGTTTACAGTCACGCATTTATGCCGTACTGTATATCAGGTAGATATATGTATTTATTTTTTTTTACATTAAGAATCATTTTTGAGGACATCGTGGCACTTGACGATTGAAAAGTCATAAGGGGTACGTGGTAATTAGGGGTACGTGGTAAAAAAATATTTAATTAAGCAGGTTACAGTGCTGCTTTGATTTCTACCGTCCTTGGATATGTGGAGATGAAACGACCATAACTTTTATTCTTAATATATACGGAAACTAGAAAACGGAATCGTATACTTATAGACTACGAGGGATAGGATACTTAATGAATTTCAGATTCGACCATTTGTGTAAAAATAATTTTCTTGAAAAAATAAATATAAAAAATTCTTATATTAATCATTGGTAATATCATTCTTATTTCCGAGTCCCTAGGCATCGCGGTCGAAATCGGCTGATAAATTTTATTAAATTCGCATTTCTATTCTTCATCGCATTTTAGATTAAATTTGCTGAATTCTTAAAAACAGTCGATTGCTATTAAGATGGCTTCATAATTAATTTTATTTTCTTGTAAATTAAATAATTTCTAGTATTACGAAGAATGCAGAAGAAACTCAATTCTCTCTGCTCACTCTCTGTCTATTTTAATGATATTACGAATACTTGGCACGCCAAGTAGTAACAGTTAACACTGTGGTTGTTGTTTCTCTATAGGCCAGTCGCGGCGCAGGGACACAGAGTGTGACTGTAAAATCAACTGGTTGTGGGCTCGATCCTCACACGAGATAATGAAATATATACTTTTATATTTTCATTTCTTCGCTCTGGTGTCGAGGAAAAGCGCGGCGTTGAGTTCCGCAACTCATTTTTTGTTACAAAATTCATGAAGTGTTTGTTTAGTTTTTTCTTATCTAATACTTTATAAGCCTGAATGAAGACGTGTTGCGTGTTGATTGTCGGGGCGAGGAAATAAAAAAATAATCATTCCGCCTAGTGGGAATCGAATTTGCAATTGCATTTACATTTAGACGCTATTCCACTGCACCAGGACGACCTAAAATATACCTATAAATCGTAGACAGCATCCATCTTCATTTAGTTTCGATTCATCTACAATTTTATTACAGAATCCTTGAAACATTTTTTCGGCTATTTTTATACATGTTTATTTTGTAAAAGCACATACTAAAATACTATAAGAAGGTAAGTACAGTACGATCGCAGAGTAGTGGCCGCCCCGAACCCATCTGCACATGGCTGCGCAGGTTTGATTTTACGATTTTTAATTTTTAAATTTTCATCCCGGAGAACAATGCGCAAAAGTTCAGAAAAACTAACTTCAGGGAGGCCACAACTGGTTGTGTGTATTATATGTATAGCTATAGTACATATAGCACAAAAATGCACAAACATTTTTCTCTCATGTCGATATTTGAGTGTGAATGTGAATTTTATTTTGTTTGGATACTCTAGATTTTTTGTTTATTTTATTTTTACCACGACACGGAGCTTCAGCTGTTTTGTAGTGACGTGAAACAAACCGCGAGGCATTATTAACAGAATACAAGCGAAACCTAAAAATAGCTTTTGGAAGTTTTTTTTTTATATATATATATATATATATATATATATATATATATATATATATATATATATATATATATATATATATACATATATCGCATGCTTAATGGAATACTGACCTATTAGTCGATAGGTCAAAATTGAGTTACGTACTGATTCGGGTTTCTATTAGCGATATCTACCGTCTACTATTTAAAATATGTTGAAGTTACGCATCTTTGCCACCTCAGTGAAATATGCGTCTCTTTTATTCTTATGAGATTTCTCATTGTATTTTGATTGAATAGCGACTCATGCCAGTTTGTGTCTGACATTTGCGTAGTTTGGTTATTTTTATTTTATTGAACGAAGACCCAATCGTTATTGAGTGTGTTTACGACTAAATTTAAAGGTAAGTTGCATAATTTTTTTAAATTTTATATTGACAAATAAAGTTTTAGTTTAGTTTACTATTTATTTTAATAATATATTTTGTGAAACATTTCGTTTTAAGATAGTTTATCATTTAACGTAATTTAATTTTTTTAGACCCATTGTAAATTAAGTCCGTTTACCATTAAAACCTATCTAATATTAAAAATAACATTTGTAATATTTAAGTATAAGTCTATTTACTACTAAAGACTATTGTTACTTAGGCGCCGCAGTATTACTTGAGTCTTTGTATGAATGAAAATTAATGTAATATAACGCGTAATTTTTGCATAGCCTATAATATTTTTATGTTAAGTCGTTGTTAGTTTAAATATAGCTTATAATATATTGATTTGAACAATAGACATAATACACTAATTTATGTTTAGGTTCATAATGTCATCCAATAGATCAAAAAGATAATGCAGCTTATTGAAGCTCAAAACCCTGCGCCACAACCAGCCACACTAGATAAAGAACTTGATGATTCGGTACCATCGACTCAAGTGCAGGTAACAACCAACTGTAACTTTATAAACTAGCTCTTTTCTAAACTAGCTTTTCTTCTTCTTTGTTTTATAGTTGCTAAAAATACATTTTTTTTAAGATTTTAGCTGATATAACAAACAAGTCCGAAAATCAGCGTTACTCAAACGTAGAGGAATATTTTCAAACTTTGGAAGCGGCTTCAGTCAGTAATATTGATTGCACTGATGAGAGATATTCAAATTTTGAAAATAGCGATGTCGATTTAAGTGATCAAGATCCAACATACATCCCGTCTTGCAAGCTTGCTGCCTCTACCAAACGCAGGGCATATTAAATCTGGGCTGAGGCACTGGTCACTAAGGATCCGGAGGTTATAACCTCAAAAAGGAAGTATAACCAAGCCTCTAGGTTCTTTAAGCGGCAAATTGCCACAGCAAGGTCCGAGCATATCGCCAAAATTGGCGAGAAGCTTGAGAGCTACCCGTCCGTACCTCATCAGTTCTGGGCGCTCTCAAAGGCGGCACTTGGCAACTTTAGCCAGCCTTCGCTTCCGCCATTACGTACGAGAAATGACATCTTGGTCCATACGGCAAAAGAGCAAGCCGATCTCCTGGGCGCTCTCTTTGCCTCAAACTCGACTTTGGATGACCAAGGAACAACGCCGCCGACCATCCCGCAGTGCCAGAGCTCAATGCCTGAAGTTAAGTTTAACCAAACAGCTGTTAGGCGAGCTCTGTCCTCTTTGGACATCTACAAGTCGAGCGGGCCAGATGGCATCTCTCCCCTAGTGCTCCGTTCTTGTGCTCCTGAGCTGACACCGATGCTAACGCATTTGTTTCGGCACTACTACTCAGTCGGCGTTGTCCCAGACCCATGGAAGAGCGCTCTTATCCACCCGATCCCAAAGAAAGGCGGTGGTTCCGATCCATCTAACTACATGCCTATTGCTATCACCTCCCTGCTCTCAAAAGTCATGGAGAGCATTATCAATAGCCAGCTCTTGGTTTATCTAGAGGATCACCGATTGATTAATGACCGACAATATGGCTTTCGCCATGGTCGCTCAACCGGTCATCTTCTGGTTTACCCACCGTTGGGATGCGGCTATTGAAAGCAAGGAAGAGGGCCTGGCAGTTAGTTTGGACATGGCGAAGGCCTTTGATCGAGTGTGGCATGGGGCGCTCCGGGCTAAACTTCCATCCTATGGGCTTCCCGAGAATTTATGCAAGTGGATCACCAGCTTTCTCACTGGGCGCAGCATCAAGGTCGCTGTCGACGGTTTTTGCTCCAAATATATGAAAAGGGTTTATTTTTTTAAGTAAATTAGAAGTTTTCGTTTATTAATAGCGATTTTTTCTGCTCTATATATAAGACTTATAATTTAATTTTATTATTTTTATCTGTTACGTTTTTTATCTGTTGTGAATGGGTGTTGCAATAAATTGATGATTATATTTATGTCTTTTTATTAATGAAAAAATACCAATATATAATTAGTTCACGGTCTGCTAATGTGAATAAACAGACCTAATCTTTAAATTTATTTTCTTCATTTAATCATGTACAGACTAAATACTTAATTTGTTAATATAATTAATGAATTATTTAAACTGAAACAGGCTTAAAAAGTATTGGCACATTTGTATTATAAAATATTTTCTTCACATTTATAAAACAATGACCTAACTTGAAACATACTTTTTATAACATGTTTTTAAAGGAGATAGAATTTGTTTCTGTTATTTTTTTTATTGAAATCTCATTAATAGCATTCATAATCAATTAATAATTAGTTTGCATAAAAATCATCAACAACGAGGATAAGACCTCATAGCACGATCTTCTTTTGCTATTTCCCAAAAATCGTCTTTTTTGAGTTATGTCAGTATTCCAATAAGCATGCGATATATATATATATATATATATATATATATATATATATATATATATATATATATATATATATATATATATATATATATATATATATATATATATATATATATATATATATATATATATTGTTAATAATATATCATCATCATCATCATCATAATAATAAATATAATATATTTATATTAATAATATAGGATATATTATATAAATATCTATTTTTAAATCATATTATTTTCCTTTTTTTTTCAAATTTACCACCGGTTCACAAGGTTAATGCTTCACGACTCAGCGGTTCTTTTTATTCTAATTTACAAACACACTGAATTATTAGTGACAATGATACCTTTGAAACTGACTGGAGCGAGCACTTCATTCCCAAGGCATGTTATCATTTATGAAATCATTAATTTCTTGAGGCCAGTCGTGGCGCAGAGGCAGACAAGTGTAAACTAGGTGTGGGTTTGATCCGGTCAGTCAACGGAATACATGATTATTTATTAATATTTTCATTTCTTCGCTCTGGTATCGAGGCAAAGCGCAGTGTTCAGTTCCGCTACTCAACACGCAATGCCTCCAGATTTCGGCGAAAAATGTGGAACGGAGTGTCTTTACACTAGTTTCCCTCTGGCCACATTGCTGTGTGCGGAATATACCGTGAAGCTCATTTTTTTTTATAATAACCTTAAAATACAGACGTCTTTCCACAACATTGTTTTAATATAGATTTTTGGTAAAGTTTCCCAGAGTACACTATCACACATTGCATTTGTAATTAAAATTGCTCAAATAACGTCAATTTATTCGCTCAGTTTTAGCCCAGAATTGCTTAAAAGATGGAAACTATTTACAATATTAGATAAATGGTAATTTGCTCTCGTGTCGAGCATAAATATGTCGGAAAGCCGTTTTAGTATATTAATTATATTATACCTTCAGCCAAATTCAACTTTTTAAATATATTATTTATTTTGTTATTTTATATTATATAATATATATAGTTGTTGCTAAGCTACTTATACGACTGTCGAAGTTTCACAAATAATTGATACTGAAGTCAAAACCGGTTGCTGCTTGGCTTTGCTGGAACTAACATGCTTGTCTAGGTGAATTGTTATGGCATTTAATTGTTATACTGTGATCAATGTTGTCTGATGTTGTTTTCTGAATTGTGTCAACTGACAGACGAATGCCACCTCAGTCTACCCGTGACCATGGAGTGGACTAATGCAAGGTGTTCGAAACGTCGGGTTTCCAAAATATATAATCTTAAATATACGCGATTAATCCGGGACTGTTATAGTGAAAAGGAAGATAGGAAGCGTTCTTGGCTTTTCTTCGGAGAAGCTTCGATTTATGATAAAGTAATATTGTCGAGTTTCAATTATTTAAATAAACTTCTGATGGCAAATGCCTTAGTAGAACGATACCCTGATGGCATTATTTAAAACTCATGTATAACTTTCTTAACAATTTTACCTTTGAATCTCTAAAAGATCCCTGATTACTTTGCGATCACTACAATAAAGATTTCTAACTATTAGACGTATCATGTCATATAAAAATATTGAAAGTATTGTTTATATATATTTTTATATAATGATGATTTATGTTTATTTATATTTATATTTTATGGAGCGTCAGTAGTCAGCGTCCAGTCAGTTGCAGGGTATGCAGAGGGAACCTATGTAATTTTCTCTCTGCATACCCTGCAATGTGATACAACGTGAAGCTAAAAAATATCACAATTTGTATGAATATAGTGTCATATAAAATTAATTTTATAATCCATTACAAGAACAACACAATAAATAATGAATACCCTGCGGGGCTATCGTTCTAACTCATCTGGTTTAATAAAATGACAAACGCCAAGCTTATTAATGATGTGAGCTCATTTGCTTGTTGGCCATTTTGAATAGTCCATTATATAAAGTGAAATCTGGACTAAAATATTGTTGATCATTAATAAGTAAGGAGTTCCATCGTCATTATATGCATTTTTATTTTGTTCTCGTGTAGGTATTTTATGTTTACTCTAACAAATGGAACTTAGTGAAAATTGAAATATAAGCTTATATTATTTGGTTTGTATCTTCTTAATAATATTTAAAGATTTTAGGGATTGAGGCGTAGCGGTATAGCTTCTGACTATAAACATGATGGTTGTGGGTTCAATTTCCATTTGTGGAAATTAATTACTTTCATTTTTTTGCTATGGTAAGAAGATAAAATACGAAGTGAAACGTTGAGGCCGGAATGATTTTAGCGGTGATGAGACTTTTTTCCCGACTGCTAAGGAAGGGTTATGTTTTTTCGCGCGTATCTTGTATGTATGTAATATTCTTTATTACCTCGTATCTCCACAACCTCTAAACGGATTTACACAATTGAGGTATCATTAGATTTGTATTAGCAGCCCAAGTGTTCTAAGATAGGTGATGTTAAAAAAAACAATCATGGCAGCTGTGGGATTCCATTGGACTTAGTGAAAAAAATATATTTTCGTTTCAAATACTACAATATGGGTATCAAATTCAAGAGCTTAATACGAGGATTTCAAAAAGGTATATCATGATTATCATTACTTTAATAAATCCTAACAAAAAAGTGAAAAATAAAAAAAATATTAACACTTACCGTCGAATTCTTGAGCGCCACTATTTGTTACGTTACCTGAGCGAGAAATAGAAAATATTTTTCTCCGCTTACCCTAAAATTCGAAAAATTGTGATATGTTCGACCGTATTGGACATCGCGTGAAATTTTAGTATAACCATTTTCTCGATAGGATTGATTTGACCCGATACATTCTAAGTAACGAGTACAGTGGGCGATATTGAAAATCCAGTCGGGGTCCAAAGGGGTCCAAAGTGTGACTGTAAAACATACTGGTTGTGGGTTCGATCCCCCACTCGAGGAAATGAAATATTTACTTAAATTAATATTTCCATTTCTTCGCTCTGCTGTTGAGGTAAAGCGCGGCGTTGAGGTCCGCCACTCAACACGCAATGTCCTTCTGTGTGCGGAATATAGCGTGATATGATTAATGTGATATAATATTATAGCCTATATATAGCCTTCCTGCTAGACTACAGAAAAAAATATATCTGTAGTTCCTGAGATTTACGATTGCTATTAAATAAACTTTTCACGTTTATCATATAAGTATAGATATTTTATTTTTTTTCCCTTATCACTAATCTCTTTTTTATTGTAAGAATTAGGTTAATTTTATTACATTTTTTGCGGTACTCGATCGGCATTGTTTGAACACAATTCCGATATATCAGCGTTGATTGGACGTAAACAGTGTGATTGCTTGGCGTTATTGTTGGTATAGGTCATAAAGGATATTGTACATGAAACGATACTATAAAGTGGTGTACAGATACATAAAATAATAAAAAATAAATAGTACGCGACAAGTTGTGGATTCGACACTCTATACGTAATGCCTCTAAGTCTAAAATTTGTACATGTAGTAGCCTTGAAATATCTATTGAAAATTCAAATTTGAAACCTATAATGAAATTATAGCAATCTAAACAGCCAAAGTTATCAGTTCGTGTATTAACCGTAATTCAATTTAGTTCTTACAAAACGTAAATTATTATCGAAGTAAACATTTCTTTATAAAACAACATATTGTACCAAGAATCTTTGAAATCGACGAGTATTCTTAGAATTTCTTAGCAACTAAAGTAGTGTTTTGTAGTAAATCTTAAACTCATTCTAAAATGTGAGTACTCTTTTATGTACGCTTAACAAACAAACTTTTAAGTCTTATTTCATTAAAGAAAGTATTTTGTTATAAGTTTTACGTATCGTACAAACCATGTGGCCAATACGATGTATTTTTTAAATTATATTTGTTTTGTATTTAAAACTTAAATACTTATATCTTTAGTATTAAAACGATTAATATTCTTTAGTATTAAAATTATTAATATTCCTCCCGTCGTAATTAGTGTTTAACTCCACAAAACGTTTTTTGCGTTGTCAAGATTTGTTAGTACCTACTATTAGTCAATAGATAGCGTTACTTGTATCGATTTTTACTATCTCAAATATTAACGTCTTGAAAACTTAAATACTTATATCTTTTGATAGAGTGAAGCGATTACAATGAAATAAACACTAAAACCTACCTTGATTTATTTGTAATTTTTATGTATAAAAGTTGCTTAAATTTATTGTGTACTTTTTACGTGATACGTGTTCACATAAACAGACAAACAGACAAACAGATAAACAGATAAACAGATAAACAGACAAACAGATAAACAGACAAACAGACAAACAGATAAACAGATAAACAGACAAACAGACAAACAGACAAACAGACAAACAGACAAACAGACAAACAGACAAAAAGCCCAATAGCTTATTAGGATTAACAGTCGGGACCTACAAGTGATTCTTTAAATCAATAAAATCTTTACCAGGAACCCTGTATAATTGAAAGAGGTCCCGACTGTTAATCCTAATAAACTATTGGGCTTGTTTATTTTTTTTTTGAGTTTTATGCAGTCGGGGTTTTTGTTTCTACAAATATTTTTTTATATTTTAAGTAGATATAACTCTGTTCCCCACTATCCGCCGAATACTGGAGGCATTGCGTATTGACTGACGGAACTCAACGCCGTGCTTTGCCTCGAAACCGGAGCAAAGAAATCTATACTTATAATTAATCTGTAAAAAAAGTCGTTTCTGTACATTGAAAATATAAAAAAAAAATGCCAGGGTGTTAAAGGATAATTAACAGAATCCATTTCCAACATTTTTGGATTTTTTGTCTGTTTGTCTGTTTATCTGTTTGTCTGTTTATCTGTTTGTCTGTTTATCTGTTTATCTGTTTATCTGTTTGTCTGTTTGTCTGTTTATGTGAACACGTATCACGTAAAAAGTACACAATAAATTTAAGCAACTTTTATACATAAAAATTACAAATAAATCAAGGTAGGTTTTAGTGTTTATTTCATTGTAATCGCTTCACTCTATCAAAAGATATAAGTATTTAAGTTTTCAAGACGTTAATATTTGAGATAGTAAAAATCGATACAAGTAACGCTATCTATTGACTAATAGTAGGTACTAACCAATCTTGACAACGCAAAAAACGTTTTGTGGAGTTAAACACTAATTACGACGGGAGGAATATTAATAATTTTAATACTAAAGAATATTAATCGTTTTAATACTAAAGATATAAGTATTTAAGTTTTAAATACAAAACAAATATAATTTAAAAATACATCGTATTGGCCACATGGTTTGTACGATACGTAAAACTTATAACAAAATACTTTCTTTAATGAAATAAGACTTAAAAGTTTGTTTGTTAAGCGTACATAAAAGAGTACTCACATTTTAGAATGAGTTAAGATTTACTACAAAACACTACTTTAGTTGCTAAGAAATTCTAAGAATACTCGTCGATTTCAAAGATTCTTGGTACAATATGTTGTTTTATAAAGAAATGTTTACTTCGATAATAATTTACGTTTTGTAAGAACTAAATTGAATTACGGTTAATACACGAACTGATAACTTTGGCTGTTTAGATTGCTATAATTTCATTATAGGTTTCAAATTTGAATTTTCAATAGATATTCAAGGCTACTACATGTACAAATTTTAGACTTAGAGGCATTACGTATAGAGTGACGGAGCTCAACGCTGCTCTTTACCTCGTTACCAATGCTAGGAAATAAAAATATTAAATATTTCATTGCCTCGCGTGGAAATCGAATCCACAACTTGTCGCGTATTTATTATTTTATATATCTGTACATTACTTTACAGTATCGTTTCATGTACAATATCCTCTATGACCTATACCAACAATCACGCCAAACAATCATACTGTTCACGTCCAATCAACGCTGATATATCGGAATTGTGTTCAAACAATGCCGATCGAGCACCGCAAAAAAATGTTATAAATTAACCTAATTCTTACGCTAAAATAAAGATTAGTGATACGGAAAAAAATAAAATATCTTTACTTATATTGTAAAGGTGAAAAGTTTATTTGATTGCACACGTAAATCTCAGGAACTACTGATATATTTGTTTCTGTAGTCTAGCAAAAAGGCTATAGGCTATAATATTATATCACATTAATCATTTCACGCTGTATCCCGCATATAGCAGGGTAAGCAGAGCGAACTTAGTGTTAAGACACTCCGTTCCCCACTTTCTGCCGAATTCTGGAGGTATTGCGTGTTGAGTGGCAGAACTGAACGACGCACTTTGCCTCGACACCAGAGAGAAGAAATGGAAATATAAATTTAAGTAAATATTTCATTTCCTCGAGTATCGATCAAACCCACAACAAGTCGGTTTCACAGTCATACTTTATGCTCGTGCGCTACGACTGGATTTCAATATCAGCCACTATAGGTACTTACCGTCACTTAGAATGTATCGTGTCATATCAATCCTCTCGAGCCAATGATTATACTAAAATTATTATTATTTCACGCGATGTCGAATTCTGTCGAACACCTCACAATTTTCCGTGAGGCCGGTCGTGGCGCAGCGGCACGAGGTGTGACTGCAAAACCGACTGGTTCTGGGTTCGATTCCCACTCGAGGAGATGAAATATGTACTTAAATTTATATTTCCATTTCTTCGCTCTGGTGTCGAGGTTAAGCGCGGCGTTGAGTTCTGCCACTCAACACGCAATGCCTCCAGAATTCGGCAGAAAGTGGGGAACGGAGTGTCATAACTCTAGGTTCCCTCTGCTTACCCTGTTGTGTGCGGGATACAGCGTGAAGCTAATATAATTTAATTTATTTTATTTATTTTACCTCACAATTTTTCGATTTTTAGGGTAAGCGGAGAAAAATATTTTCTATTACTCGCTCAGGTAACGTAACAAATAGTGGCGCTCAAGAGTTCGGCGGTAAGTGTTATCGGAGTGTCTTAGCACTGGGTTGTCTCTGCTTACTGTTCTACGCATTTACTCTGCTCTGTTTTTTTGTTAAACTTTAAAGGTAAATTTTCTAACTTAAACACATTTTAACAACATGCAAGGTCACGTAAGTGGTTCAAAAATGCATGCTCTCAAACCTAGCTCTAATATGCTGTGGTGGAAATTATGCGAACAAAATTTAAATTAGTTACCCTCATGATGCTGTCGGAATATGCGTATGTTATTATTCAACATGTTATATATAATTTTGTCATTTATATATTTTTCATTGATTAACAGAAATAGAAATTATTTTATAATTAACATAAATCTTTACGAGGCCAGTAGTGGCGCAGGGGCAGGAACGTGTGACTGTAAACGTGACAGGTTGTGGGTTCGATTACCATTCAAGTATGTGAAGTATTTTATATTTTCATTTCTTCACTCTAGAGTGGAGGCAAAGCGCTGTGTTGAGTTCCACTCAACATACAATGCCTCCAGATTCCAGCGTAAGTGGGAAAAGGAGTGTCTTAACACTCCCTCTGCCTACCCTGATACATGCAGGATACAGCGTGAAGCAGAAAAAAATTCATCTCATCGTCATCTCATTCTTTTTTTTCTCACTTGTGTGGACTTCATGAATGAGTCTAAGAAAAAAATATATATTTCTGCAGATAAATATTTGTCAATTCTGTACCTACATGTGTTTTTTAAAATCATATACAGAAGAAAGTATCAAGTCAAGTCAGTTATGTTCATAACAGAAGCAAAAAACCGCTCAGTAATTATTTTATTTGTTTATCTATTAATTTGTAAGGTGAATAACGCAAAAACTATAGATATAAGTGAATGAATTTTAAAACAAAAGTATTTTGAGTTTGGACCTATATCTTTTTCGATTTTTATGCAGGTGTTCAATTTAATTTTCGTAAAAAAGATAAAACTAATAAAATTTAATTAATTACTCATAGCACTGGACGATTTCTGTTATTGTGAAGGCTTGAAGCTTAGAGCAAATTATGGAAAAAATTATCATAAATTCTTATCATTGTATCGATGAATACAGAATCCTTATATAAATCTATAATCGATTTATATAGTAAATTGGGTCAGTTTATGCTAGAGTAATATACTGTAATTATTCATTATAGAAATCAGTGTGTTTATTCGTTTAAAATTTATGAATTTTAAATTTGTTGGCACGTTGCAAACAACACATGTATTGATGTGTATAGTTGTTTTGTGAATAATTATTTTATGGATAGATATAAAATATTAGCTTCACGCTGTATCACGCACATAGCAGGATAGGTAGAGGGAACCTAGTTAAAACACTCCGTTCCCCACTCTCTGCCGAATTCTGGAGGCATTGCGTGTTGAGTGGCAGAACTCAACGCCGCGCTTTGCCTCGCGACCAGAGCCATGAAATGGAAAAATAAATTTAAATAAATATTTGCGCTACAACTGGCCTCTGAATTTTCTTATACTTAACTTTTAAATATTTATAAGTACTTTTTTTACATATTAATCTATATTATATAGTCTACAGAAACCGAAAATCCTAAAATATTCTTGATCATTATTTGACTTTGACTCCAAGACAAATTATTTATTGATATTCTGGAAATTATGCCATATTTTTGTAATGATTGGTATTCCCGAGATATCATTGTTATTCCCTAATCCCTAGGAATCGTAGTCAAAATCAGTCGATAGGTTTTATTAAATTCTACGTCCTATTTTAGATTCAAATTTCTAAATTCAAATATTTAAAAATATTTTATTTTATAGTTTTTATATACGAACAATTTTTTGTATTATGCAGAATGCTGAAGAAACTTAGTTCTGCACTTTTTGTCCATTTTAAAGATATTACAAGTCCATTTAACACTGTGGTTGTTATTTCTAAGGATAGCAGTCAAAATGGAAATTTAATCTATTTGTCTCCTATTTACCATTATGTTTCTTCATTCATATTTAAAATTATTTTTACTATATAATCGTTTCATTAATTTATAATTTTATTACAAAATTGTTCATGGTTTTTTTTTATAAATATTGTTAGGGATATAGTAAAGGATATATTGTATGTGATTTTTATGTGCTTAGTTTTTTATAGTATTATTTCAATGATATTAGCTTGCTTGTATTTATTAATGCCTGCTTCGCTTTCTCAATATCTCATCAGTAATAATTCAGTATAAATTTACAAATTCACATTGAAATAAAACACAGACGTCTTTTCAAACTTTTTTTAATATATTTTTTTAACTTGGATTTTCAGAGGGTTAACTGAGTTTCACTGATAGAAGAAAACACTTGCACTATCACACGTTGCATTTGTAATTCAAATTGATCAAATAACGTCAATCTATTCGCTCAGTTTCAATTTATTTGCTCAGTTCAGCCCCAAATTGCTGTAAACTTGCTGGATAAATGTTAACTTTCTCTCGTGTTTAGAACAATTGTGTCCGAAAGACGTGTTAGTATATCAAATATTTTATACCTTCAGCCAAATTCTATTATTTGGTATATTACATATTTTGTTATTATATAGAAGGTTGAGGCCAGTCGAAGCGCAGCGGCACGAGGTGTCACTGTAAAACCGACTGGTTGTGGGTTCGATCCCCACTCAAGGAGATGAAATATTTACTTAAAATTATATTTCCATTTCTTCGCTCTGGTGTCGAGGTTAAGCGCGGCGTTGAGTTCTGCCACTCAACACACAATGTCTCCAGAATTCGACAGAAAGTGGGGAACGGAGTGTCTTAACAATAGGTTCCCTCTGCCTACCCTGCTGTGTGCGGGATACAGCGTGAAGCTGATTTTGATCGCCTGCAATTTTGTATAAATAAAACGTTAAATCTTCAGCGATATACTAAAATTAAAAAAAGAATACCTATCGCCATATCGACTTATTTATTCCTTTAGTATTTATTACCTTAGAACTCAATGCTTTAGATTAATATTTCAAAGACTTGTTATTTTTCTCATTTTTGTTTTTAAAGATTATTTTTTTTTATTGAGGTCTATCGTGGTGTAGGCGTACGTGCACGTATACGACTCATCATCATCATTTCACTCGCTCTGGGAACAAGGCAAAGCCCGGCGTTAACACGCAGTCTTTCCAGAATTGAGTGGAAAGGAGGAAACAAAATACCTGACCACTAGGTTCCCAGGTTCCCTCTACCTATGAACAGGATCCAGCTTACCTGAATGTACAGTTTCATTTAAAATTAATTTTGTAATCCATTACAAGAACGACACAATAATGAATACCCTGCGGGGCTATCGTCTAGCTCATCTGGTTTAATAAAGTGACAAACGCCGAGCTTATGCGATGTGAGCACATTTGCTTGTTGGCCATTTTGAATACTCCATTACTTAAAGTGAAATTTGGGCTAAAATATTGCTGGCCATTAATAAGTTAGGAGTTCCATCGTGATTATTATTATCTTTATATAAATCACGTCGGGGTCACCACTGTACCGGTGGGTTCATAAAATGAAAAACGTATGTGCATTTTATAATTATATTTTATATGTCTGAGTAAACGGACACACGCGGAAGGACTGATTTATAAAATGTGATTCGCTTATATCTCGAACCTTTATATACGGATTATTTATTTAGTACATCTGATTATATATATTAAAGTTTCAGTTTTCACTAAGTTCTTAGTTAAAACTGAAATCTAAGCATATATTTTTTTGCTTGAATCTTCTTAATAATATTTAAAGAATTCAGGGGCTTAAACTGATGTGGCATGGAGATGCAGCTGCTGACGTGAACGTGAAGTTTGTGGGTTTGATTTCCATTTGGGTGAGTTCACTATTTTCATATCTTAGCTATGGTAAGAATATAAAGTGCGGCGTTGATTCCGATTTTTTTTATTGAACTTTAAACGGCTGTAACGTTAATTCACGATTTGTGAATGTTACTAGAACAAGAAAGTTAGATTAATAGATAGATAATTGTGTAGTTTTATCGAGCAAAGCCGCGAGCGGGCCGCTAGTTTTATATAAATGCATTTTAAATTTAAACAATATTAAATAACATAAATATTAATATAGAAATACAAAATCAATTGAGTTTAAAAATAAATCGTACTAGCCACGCGGCTTGTGCGATAAATACGAACTTATAACATAGTGCTTTCTTTAATTAAATAGGACTTAAAAGTTTATTTGACAAGCGTACAGAAAAGAGTATTCACAATTTAGAACGAGTTAAAATTTAATACAGCATACTACTATAGTTACTATGATTTTCTAAGAAATCCGACGGTTTTGAAGACTCTTTGTACAGTATGTTCTTTTATTACGAAATATTTACTTTTACAACATTTTTTCTTTTGTAAGAACTAAATTGAATTACGCAAATACACGAACTGATTACTTTGGCTGCATTGCTATTATTTTAATTTTCATCAGATATTCAAGGCCATTATATGCACAAAAATCTTAGACCTAGAAGCATTACGTGTAGAGTGGTTGAACTCAACGCTGCGATTTACTAGAGCGAGATATTCAAAAATCAAATCAGCTTCACGCTGTATCCCGTACACAGCAAGGTAGGCAGAGGGAACCTAGTGTTGAGACACTGCGTTCCCCTATTGAGTGGCAGAACTCAACGCCGCGCTTAACCTCGACACCAGAGCGAAGAAATGGAAACATACATTTAAATAAATATTTCATCTCCTCGAGTGGGGATCGAACCCACAACCAGTCGGTTTTACAGTCACACCTCGCGCCGCTGCGCCACGACTGGCCTGAACCTCACCAGAGCGAGATATTCAATAGATGAAATATTCAATATTTAATTTCTCAGAATGAGAATCGAGCCCACAACCTTTCGCGTTTTGCAGTGGTACGCCTGCCTTTGCGCCATGACTTGCCTAATTCAAATCTATAAAGAAAATTATTTATTATTTTATATATCTTTACATTACTTTATAGTATCGTTTCATGTATAATATCCTTTATGACCTATACCAACAATCACGCCAAACAATCATACTGTTCACGTCCAATCAACGCTGATCTATCGGAATTGTGTTCAAACAACGTCGATAGAGCACGTAAAAAATGAAAATGAATAGGAAATATATAAAACTAAAACTAAACTAGCTTCACGCTTTATCCCTAGCGGGGTAGTCAGAGAGAACGGAGCGCCAAACTCTACGGTCTGTACATACCTCTTTCGCCTAGTATCTTTGGTATTGTGTTTTCGAAGGTCAACCGAGGTCTCCCTCTAAGAAATATATATTTTTTATTTTACTTATTAACCTAATTCTCACAATAAAATAAAGTTTAGTGATACGAAAATAGAATAGAACGTCTATACTTACATTGAAAAGTTTATTTGACTACACATAGCATATCTCAGGAACTAGTAAAAGATTTGTATGTAAGTTTTGTGTCTGATTTATGTAAAAAAATTAAATGTTATTGTTTGTGGGTTTGATTTCAAAGTTGGAAGAATTAAATATTTAATATTTTCATTTCCTCGCTCTGGTTACGAAGCAAAGCGCAATCCCTCAAGAATTCGGCAAAAAGTGGGGAACGTGAAATGAGTTAATGGAAAACGGAGTCTCTACACAAGGTTCCCAGAATCTCACTGCCTTCCCTCCTATGCGCGGGATACATCGTGAAGCTAAAAAAATTGATTTTCTTTAACTTTGAAGTTAAATCTTAAATTAACAAATATATTGATTTCTTTCAACTTTGAAGTAATTTTTTATTACTTGAACACATTTTAATGACATGCACGGTCACGTAAATGGTTCAAAAATGTATGCTCTCAAACCTCGCTCTAATATGCTGTTGTGGAAATCGTGCGAAAAATTTAAATTAGTTTCACGCATGACGCTGACGAAATATTCGTATTTTATTCTTTAATATTTATATATCTAATATTGTTATTTGTATTTTTTTTTATTTGTTAATTTAAAGATAAATTATTTTATAATTAACAAATAACGTTAGAGGCCAGTCGTGGCGCAGCGGCACGAAATATGACTGTAAAACCGACTGGTTGTGGTTTCGATCCCCACTCGAGGAGATGAAATATTTACTTAAATTTATATTTCTATTTCTTCGCTGTGGTGTCGAGGCTAAGCGCGGCGTTGAGTTCTGTCAACACGCAATGCCTCCAGAATTCGGCAGAAAGTAGGAAACGGAGTGTCTTAACACTAGGTTCCCTCTGCCTACCCTGCTGTGTACGGAATACAGCGAGCTGATTTAATTTTTGATTTTTATTTTTTAACTTTATATTTTTTCTCATTTGCGTCATACAGGAAAAAAATATCTTGTCTGAACAGGCCTTATTATGTCTAATCATATCTTTTAATTTTCAGTTAAGATTCACATCTGTTCATATCTGTTCACAAATGATAGGACCTGAATACTAGAAATTGCGGCAGCACTGGAATGCCGGGCTGACTGTGACAGGAGTGAAGCGAGCCCAAAGCATGCAGTCAGCTTACAAAAATAGTTTATTATACAGGTCCCGCGATGCAGGCAATTTCGGATATTTAAGTTTAATAGAGCAGATACACTTTGATCTTCGCCGAAAGGGGATATGGTACCTGAACAAGTACCAGAGCAAGGAGCCCTGACTGGTTAATCCAGCCCTAATTCAGCCCTTAATTTTAGAGACCACCACCATGTATTGTTCTCCGCCACTTGTTCCACCAATAGAATAAATGCTCATACCCGTAAACTTAAGTTTGTAGACTTATAAATTGTACTTCCCTTTGACATACATTCTGGAACGAAACTCTCGATCTACGAGATCGACTCGCACTTGACCGATATTTTTCTCATATAGGTTACCGTCCTATGATATATCATTTTCTTATTTTGTATTTATAGTATAATATTGGTATAAATTGGAGAATCTAAAATAAAAGGGAAAATAAATAAGAGGATTTGAAACTAAATATTGTGATTACTATTTTTCTTTTCAGTATTACATTATTGTTGAAATATAACTTTGAGATACCGCGATCTATGAACAGATATTGCGTATTATATTTGATACGTGTTTGTAATTTTTTAAATAAGAGATAACATCTAATATTATCTTATGCTTAAAAAGTTCAGCCTTTCAGCCGCAGCCGCAGAGCAGCATCAGTACTCCGATTCTCTATAAGCAATTTCAAGAATTCGAATGGAAAGGAGACAACCAAGTGTCTTGACACTTGGTTACCTCTGCTTACCCTGCAGTATGCGGGATACTGCGTGAAGCTGTTTTTTTGTGATAAACATAAGTCTAATTAAAGCTCATGCTGAAAATACTTTAAACTATTACTATGTGAATTATAAAATATAAAAAACATTCAATTCTTTTTCAGATTCACGCTAGCTAGCTTTTTACGCCACCCTAAGGTCTTGACAGGGGGGGGAAATAAAAATAATATATTTTCCCAAGTGGAATTGGAACTCAAGATAATCGCGTTTACAATGAGACTTAATTCTACTGCGCCACGAAGGTCTCGTTTGTTTTTTTTTCTAGTTTACTGTATAACATATAGCACGATAGGCAGAGGGAACCTGAGAACCCAATGTTAATACGATTCCAAGCATTCTTCCAAGCATTTCTTCTTGAATACAATTCCAAGCATTCTTCCAAGCATTTTTTTGCCTTGTTATCAAAGCGAGCGAGCGGAAATCGAACTTACAACCTGTCGCGTTTACAGTCAAACGCTTGTACTCCTCAACCACGACTGGCCCCTAATCGATTTTCTTATTTTGTTATAATTACAATATTTTTACTAACACTCAAAAATATTACAAAACTACCCTCAAATTACATTATTACATTCCCAATAACAAAAACAAACCTACAATCAGCAAAAATATCATATCAATGTCTATATAATGTCCAAAACACAGGAAATATATCTTTTCTTATTTAACAATACAATAATTTCCACCAGGGTGAGCAATTGTCCGGAAAGCCGGGACAGATATAAATAGAGAGAGATGTCGTACGTATTTATACCGAGAGTTTCAAGAGATGATCTTTTGAGACAGATTCGTCGAAGCAAAATTTACGAGTTATACCTTTAGAAATTGGATCAGTTAGGTCCTTTTATTCCTGCATTGCTATAATAATAATAATAATATTTTAGTATAATAATAGTAAACATTTTATTTGCTTTAATGATTAAATATAGAAAAAAATTGAAATTTACTAACTGTAAATGTGATTGGTGGTGGGACCGTTTTCTACTTGGGTAAATGTTTTTATTTAAATTGTTTTTGATTTATCGTAATGAAAAACAAAAACAGAAGCAGGGCATAAAGAAGCTTCCTACTTGACTTCCGACACCCAATACGCAAGGTTAAAAAAATTTGAAGGGAAAGTCGAGAACAGAGTGTCTGATAGATGAAGAATAATTTTGAACCTTAAAACATTTATATTTATGTATTTACTTTAATGATTATTTACTGCCATATCTTACAAACAAATACAGAAAAAAAACTTTCTTTAATGATATATATCTGCTTACAAAGATATCATTTATAAAAGGCATATAAAGTATCTCTGATTTATTATAATATATTAAATAATAAATAACTTACACATTATGTAGTGACTCTTTTCCAGAAATGCCTTATCGGTTTCGCAATAAATGACAAATCAAATTATTTCAAGAAATAATAATAGAATAATAAGAAGACTTCGCTGACGTTTGTTTTGGTTGACACACGTGTTAGTGAGAGTTTTCTTATTTTAGTGCAGATTTTTTTTCTTTTTTTCATTGTGATTCAAAAAGTATAACAAAAAGATTTATATTAGTAAGGTGGTTAGTTGTAGTAAGTGTTTGTGTTGTTTTATTTGTGTGATTGTAATATAAGGTAGGTTGAGTTAGTTGTATTTATAATGGAGCCGGATCGCCCTCCTGATCCCCCTGACCCTGGAGGTAGTGTTGATTCTCAGATGTCCACGAGAAAAAGGCAAAGTGGAGACTCATCATCTAATAGTGATGGTCTAGTTAAAAAAACTATTATTAATCCAGATACAGCTACGCCTTCAATCCAGAACCTGTATGTACACCCTTCCTTAACTGAGAGCCCCAAATCCTACCTAGATTCCGATAAAGGCCCTTTTATTGTGTATGTGTCGAGGGAAACTCCAGACCCCGCCGCGGGTACCTCTATTAAAGCTATAAAATTTGGCCAATTCTTACATAGAAATAAAGTTTCCGATATCACTAAGGATGGTGTTAAGAACATTGGACGCAATAAGATAAGTGTTCAATTCTCAACTGCTACTGCAGCGAATTTATTTTTAACTAATCCAGTGTTGAGTTTATGTAAATATGTTGCCATTATCCCTACATTTAATATCACTCGAATGGGCATAATAAGAGATGTTCCCGTGGACTTTTCGTTAGACGAGCTTGTTGAATCATTGGTGTTTCCCTCTGGGAGTGGATTGGTGATGAAAGCAAGGAGGCTGAATAGGAAGAATGTTAGTGAGGGGGTGACTACTTGGATTCCGACTCAGTCGGTTGTGGTCACTTTCCGTGGACAAGAGTTGCCTGATAGGGTCTTTTCCTATCATTCCTCTCTCCCTGTAGAACCTTACAAATTTCCAACAATACAATGTCTGAATTGCTGTCGTTTTGGTCACATTAAATCACAGTGTCGATCTAAGCCCAGGTGTGACAGGTGTTCCCAGGATCATACTGGTGATACATGTGACGCAACCAAGGAAAAGTCTAATTGTTTATATTGTGCTAGCAAGCATTTTGCAACAGATAAAGACTGTCCCGAGTTTGCAAGGCAGCAGTCCATCAAAATTGCAATGTCTCAAGAGTGTATTTCTTACATAGAAGCATCCTCCCGTTTCCCTCCTGTCAAACAATCTTATGCAGATATTGCTAAGGTTATGTTTTCCCCTCCAGTTTTCTCAACTCCTAATCCTCAACAACTTGCTCCTGTTCCACTTAGTAAGTCCTATCGCAAGACCGTTTTTCAAACTCCTCGTCCCCGCGCTCCTCTTGCAAAGGGATATGATAGACAAGCTCACCAGTCCATAATTGGTAATTGTTCCCCTTCCCTTTCCAATGGTTGTGCTCTCAATCAAAGTGTTGACAACTCAACAACAGCTACAAAGGATCTGTTAGGTGCCCTAACAGACATCCTTGTGAGTATAATTTCAACCTTTGATGAACTTCCCTTACCGTCCCACGTTGCCTTAAATCTTACAAAAATTTACAACAAAGTCCTTAATAATGGCGCCACTGAAATTCCTGCAGTGGAATAGTAAAAGTATTCGGCCTAAAAAGCACGAACTGCTTAATATTATTTCACTGCACGAGCCTATCATTGTTGCCCTCTCGGAGACATGGCTGTTGCCTGACTCTTCTTTTAGAGTGTCAGGCTTCTCCTGTTTAAGGGAGGACAGGAGTGATGGGTATGGAGGTAGTGCTATCCTTATCCGGCACTCCTCTCCTTATTCCCGTATTCCTCTCCCAACTCACAGTCAACAGATTAATGCTGTTGCTGTGAGGGCCTTTGATATTTCCTTCTTATCTGTTTATATCCCTCATCCTTCTTCTTCTATCTTCTTAGAGCTTAAGTCTATCATCTCTTCGCTTCCTGGTCCTGTGTTGGTCCTGGGTGATTGTTAAAATCACCCAGGACCAACACAGGACTCATCACACTTTGTGGGGGTGTTATTACTGTGATGGGTTTTCTCCTTTGTTGGTGGACATGATTGATGATGTAAATCTTTGCATTCTCAATGATGGATCACCGACTCGTAGGGTTAATCCTAATCAGAATCCTAGAACTGCTATTGACCTTTCCTTATCCTCTCCTTCTCTTGCTCCCAAACTATCTTGGTCTGTACTTCCTTCCACCTTTGGTAGTGATCACTTCCCAATCCTTTTATCTCTTAGTAATAGACCACTACCTACATCAAATCCTTATCCGCTTCTCAAATTTAATTTAAAAAAAGCTAACTGGATCGAGTATGCTGACTCTGTGGATTGTATGTTGTGCGATTTTCCTGAGTCTGTTGATTATGAGAATGTCATTGTTTGCTATGATCGGTTTGTCTCTGTCATTTTATCTGCGGCAGATTCTCATATCCCCAAAAAGCACTCCATTCAGAATCAGATGCTTTTCAATCCTTGGTGGGATCAGGAATGCTCTGATTCTGTCGATCGGCGAACATCTGCCGAGGTGTCATACGCAGTCTCTATGACAATGGAGAATTATGTTGAGTATCAACGTAACGATACGCAATTTAGAAATTTGATTTGGAAGAAGAAAAAACTTGGATGGGTTATTTTTGTGAATCCCTTAATCCCCGCTCCTCTTTCTCCCTTGTCTGGACAAATGTTAAGAGATTTCGCCGGTCACTTAACAATGTCGACAGTCCTAATTCCAATAATCCTTCTATTTGGCTTAATGATTTTGCAGACAAATTGGCTCCTCCTTTTGTTCCATCACAAGACCTCCTTACATCCATGCTGGTTGAATCTACAGAGGAAATGGACGCTTCTTTTTCCTTTGAAGAACTTAAAAACGTCTTAGCGGATTTAAAAGACACTAGCCCAGGTGAAGATGGTGTCTATTATTCATTCATTACTAGACTTAATGAAAAGAGTAAACTCGTCTTTTTAAATTTAATTAATAATATATTTCAATCAGTCAATATCCCCAATTCATGGAAATCCCAAATTATTGTCCCTATCCTTAAACCTGGAAAATGTTCATCTGATCCTAACTCTTACAGACCCATTGCCCTATCATCAACATTATCAAAAATTACTGAGCGGCTTTTAAAAAATCTGGAATGGATAGTGGAAAGCAGAAATATCTTAGCTCCCTCTCAATTTGGCTTTAGAAAGGGGTTAAGTACTACAGATAGTCTCAGCATTTTTTCTACAGACATTCGTAAAGCTTTTGCCAAAGGAGAGTATTTGGTTGGTGTTTTTCTAGATGTTCCCTCTGCGTATGACAATGTTCTGCCTCCGGTGCTCAGGCAGAAAATGCAACAGCTGAGTATTCCGCCGAGGTTGAACCATTTCATATGTAATTTGCTAACCGGTAGAATGGTGTCTGTTAAACATCCGCTTCTTACTGTACCTTCCAGACATGTCTGGAAAGGACTTCCTCAGGGTTCAGCTCTCAGTCCTCTGTTGTATAATATTTACACACATGACCTCGAATTGTCTGTTAATAACTTTTGTAATATTCTTCAGTATGCTGATGACATCGTCCTTTATCATAGCTCAAATTCTGTGGAGGACATAACTTATCGATTAAATACTGCTTTGCACTATCTTAACCAGTGGCTCTCTGTTCATGGTTTGGCATTATCTGTAGCAAAGTGCCAAGCGGTGGTGTTTACAAAAAAGAGAGTTATTCCTAACTTTGAAATTTTGTATGATAATGAATACATAAATTTTGCAGAAAATGTTAAATTCTTAGGCATGATACTTGATAAAAGACTGAATGGAATTGCCCATGCTGAATATCTCACTAGAAAGTGTGAAAAAGGCATTAATGCTTTAAGAGCTGTGTCTGGTGTGTGGTGGGGTGCACATCCTTATACTCAAAAACTACTGTACAATGCCATAATCCGTAGTCATATTGATTACGGATTGTTTATTCTCGACCCCTTTAATAAAGTTGCTACTGAAAAACTTAATCGTATACAATACAAGTGCCTTCGAATTATTTTAGGTGCGATGAAGTCTACTCCTACCAATGCTCTGCAGGTGGAGTGTGTGGATCCTCCTTTTCCTATCCGCCGACAATTCCTATCCGACCGATTTGTAGGTAAAATGTTACAGCTATCTTCCCATCCCCTATGGCCTAAGCTATCTGAGCTAGCGGACCTTATCCCCCGCAGCAAACCGCTACCATACTTGCTCAATAGCTTCCTTAAATTTACCTCTCTTCCTCATCCCTTGTCCTGTAGTTCATCTAATCCTTTATTTTGTACGCCTTATCAGGCTCTAGTACATCATCCTTCTGTTATTGCTAATCTTGGCCTATCCAAGGGAGCTGCTGACACCAACGCAAAGTTTCAATCCATGGTAAATGAAAATTGGCCAAATCATGTCCTCATCTTTACTGATGCTTCGAAGCTATCAAAGGAGACATGTGTTGGTGCAGCTTGCTGGATACCAAAATTCAAAATTATATTACAATTTAAATATCCTCCTGAATCATCTGTGTTTACAGGAGAGGCTGTTGCTTTGCTGGAAGCAATCCTGTTCACACTGTCCCACAATATTAAACAGACTGTTATTTGTACTGACTCATTAAGCTGCATATTGGCTATAAAGGGAAATCCATTTTATAGTAAATTAAGGTCTTCCATCATTTTAAGGATTCGTGAAGAATTGTACTCATGTTATCTAAAGAGTTTGGATGTTACTTTGGCATGGATTCCAGGGCATTCTGGAATCAGTGGGAATGAATCTGCAGACTCTTGTGCCAAATTAGCCATCCAGTGTGGAACTTTAGATCACTTTTCTATTTCGGCTCAGGATCTGTTGTCTCTTGCACAAACTCATTTGGATATGTCGTGGACTAAATTCTGGGAATTGTCAAAATCTCAGAAAGGTAAGTATTATGCCACTTTACAACCCAAAATCCCAAGACGACCTTGGTTTTTTACTCAAAAAAATACTGAACGGAGGGTTATATCAACTATTTGTCGTTTGCGCCTTGGGCATGCATGTACGCCTGTACACCTAGCCAAGATCAGGGTCAGGGACCACTCATTGTGTGAATGTGGCCTGGACGACGGTTCCCCTTCCCATATCCTTTTCTCCTGTCCTAAATTAACTCATCCCTTATATGATGTCCTTCCTTACAAAGTTCCCCGTCCCCTTAATGTTCAATGTCTGTTAATGTTTGTGTTTAGTCCTTTATGTAAATTTCTATGTAAATATATTAGATACAATAATATTAAGTTATAAACTAACATATTTGTAAAATTTTATTTATTACTAACCCATGTTTATGTATATACTCTAATTATGTATATTTTTTAATTTTATAGGTGAAGGCAATATTTTGACTGGACTACTTTTTGACATGCATTCTCCTATTGTGTAATATAGTCTCTTTTTACCGTACAATCTCCTTCGTGTGTTCTCCATACAACGTGACATTGGCGAAGTGATTAGTGCTCAACTGGCACGCTCGAAGCGCCATAAATGAAGAACTGAACTGAATAATAAGAAATAATAGAAGAATAAAAGAAATAATATTTTTTCAAGAAAAACCGGTCAAGTACAAGTACAAGAATGGCCCAACGAGGGTTCTGTACCGATATAAAGATTGTAAACCAATTTATAAAAATTGATAAATTTAAGTTTGCCGACGTATAGACCATATGGACATATATGGACGATCATTTTATGTGAAATGAACTACAAGTATAAATTTGCAATGTTTCTTTTAATATGATATACCTATAAATTGTCACTATCGAATTGTATGGTAGATTTTACCTTCGTGCTAAATTTCAGAAAAAGAAGAAATGCTGCAGAAACGATGCATAAATGCTTATACTTTTGATTGCGTTGACTTAGAAGCTTGATTGTTTTCTGTGCTCCAGGGGACCGTATGTCTAAATTGAGCCATTTTTGCCAGCCTCTTAAGAAGTGAAAAAATGTGAATTTTAGTAACGAGAGGTCAAGTGGTATAAAGCTAAAATCTTACAATAATAAAGTATAAGGTCTCCTATAGTCTAATGTCATTAAGAAAAATGTTAAGAAAAGTTTCATCTTTCGTTTTTGTGTTTCACAAAGTGTACTGCAAACGCATCTAGTTTTGGGTTGGACCCCCACTCGAGGAAATTAAATATTTATTAAAATGTATATTTACATTTCGTTACTCTAATGTCGATGTTAAGTACTGCCACTTACCACGCTATACCTACAGAGTCCTGCAAAAAATGGGGAACTGAGTGTCTTATCCTACTGTGTGCGGGATACAGCGTGAAGTTGATATAATTTATTTTATTTAAATGAAACGTGGACACGTTAGAAACGAAGAATTAAGTCTTATTATATAAAGTTAAAATCTAACAGTAAAAGGTGTAGTATCTATAGTCTAATATCATTAAGTAAAATGTCAAGAAAAGTGTCGTCTTTGTCGGTGCAATGTTCTTTCAATCACGATAGCGCGACCGACCGTACACTACCGTGTTGTGACGTTATCTGACAGTTCGTTGGTATTGCCCTAAACTGACAGCTGCAGTCCTAAAATGTTATTTACCGAATATAATGTTACTTAGAGGCCAGTCGTGGCGCAGCGGCACGAAGTGTGCCTGTAAATCCGACTCGTTGTGGGTTCGATCCCCACTTGAGGAGATGATATTTACTTAAATTTATATTTCTATTTCTTCGCTCTGGTGTCGAGGTTAAGCGCGGCATTGAGTTCTGCCACTCAACAAGCAATGCCTCCAGAATTCGGCAGAAAATGGGGAACAGAGTGTCTCACTAGGTTCCCTCTGCCTACCCTGCTGTGCGCGGGATACAGCGTGACGTTGATATTTTATAATATTGCTATACATCATATTTAATTATTATTGTCATACCATAGTATGCAGTGGAGCATCAGCTAACAATTTAGCCTGGCCTTTTGCACTCGTATGTCGCCGGATTGGCGGAGTTGTACGTTTTACCGTTGCGTTCGTATGTCGCCGTAATGGCGGCACACGATGTCTCATTATTACTGTGTTGGCTGGTCTGTCGTTCCCTAATTTTATTTCTAATATATCTTAATTGTTTTCTTAAACTTTCGTTGAGTACATTTATACCTAAAAGTAAAAGATTTGGGTTTCTCAGCAGCAACACATACTCTGGAACCCACAGATAGAAGTCATCGTTTAACAGTTGTTACTGAGATGGCCGTTTTTGGCGTACTATTCACATTTGGGGTATTTTGTGATGTTGTTAAGCATTGCTTCCGTTTGATAGAACTCTGATGAATTTTTCCTCTTGATTAGTTTTGATATTAAGCCTGCCTGATTTTTTTGTGTCTGTGTTTGTTCTGTGTTGTGTTTAATTTGAATAAACTTCTGAGCAAAAAAATGTATTTTTTTTTAAATATCCCAAATTTTTAGACATTGAGCAATTTTTTTTAAAAAACAATATAAAAAACAATTTTTATTACACTAAGAGTATTACTATTCATTTGTAGCACAAGTAGATATAATAATAATCCGAGTACAGTATAAGGACAACAGAACATATTAACGAGTGCAAAGGGTTACTGTCATAATTAAAAATAAACAAAATGTTGCTTTTGAATTTGGAATCTGTCATTTTTATACGATGTGTTTTATTATTTTCGCGCCAACATATTGTAAAATATTTTGTTATATTAAAATGGTGTTGGGTGATGAATAGAACCAAATAGCTGTGATTGCATGAAGTAACTGTTCAGGATTATAAAGTCTCAGGTATGAGAGAAATAAAGGGCATGTATGAAGAGGTTGATGACAGTGGACGAAGCGAAAGAGGTATGTAGAGACCGTAGCGTTTTTCGCTCCGTTCTCTCTGACTACCCCGCTAGGGATAAAGCGTGAAGCTAAGTTAAGTTAACTGTTCCGACGTTAACTGGACACTAACCATGTAACAACTTAAACTAACAAGCACTCTTAAAAGTGAAAATGATTGTCCTTGAAACGTTGATACCACCCACGACACGTTCTTTCACTAATAACGGCCTCCCATAAGTGTATATAAGAGCATTTTTATTACTTTTAAAATGGTATTTCATACTTAATAAAAAATACTTTTTAGAAAAGGTATAAAAATTTATACCTATAAATCAATTATCATTCCCCTGATAGTGATAATAGAACCTACAACCGCCGCGTTTACAGTCACTGCGCCACGACGGCCTGAACAAGATAAAGGTCAATACCGTTTGTTGGTTATTCTTTGCTTTTTATATATCTCCGTGCTCTTTCTATTGAAATTATTTAAAATACTTCACCTTACAATGCAAGTATGGACGATATCTAAAAGTATCTGCTTCGTTTCAAAATCTTCCTTAATAGACTAGTCAATAAGCATTTTCCAATAAACATTTAAGTATATATCAACTTGGAAAATGCCTGAGTAAATGCTATTATGAACTACGTAAACTTAGTATTTCAAACATTGCATAGGATTTTGGTACAAATGTAAATACTTTAAGTAGTTATTTCAGAGGCTCTCAAACTATGAACAGACTACCAACACGTCTCCTCGCTGGCGGTTCTCGTTTGCCGTATTAATGAGATTGTCTGTTTATGCTAGTGTAATCTATGTAAAAATAAATAAATGTATGGAATTAATAATGTTTATTATAGCATAGCTTTTTAATTAATAAAGGATTTTGAATCGAGGAATTCGCTCTGGTATCAAGACAAAGCGCGGTTGAGCTCTGCCGCTCAACACATAATATGTTCAGAATTTGACGGAAAGTGGAGAACGGAGTGTCTTAACACTAGATTCCCTCTGTCTACACTGCTGTGAAGTGAAGCTGATTTCATTTGTTTGTTGATTTCTTTTCGTACGTCTACCATTGAGTTATTGTCGACTGATGATGTCAGTTTCTGAGACGAAATCTCGACATTTGCGGGATTTTTTACTTTTCTGTTTCTATTTGAAGAAATCTGTAGCTGAGACTCATCAAAATATTCTTATACAAATACTCAAAAGGTAAAAACGAAACCCCTTATAAGATCGCTTTGTTGTTCGTCTGTCAAGAACATTTATCACGAGATCGCGTGGACATATCAATCTAAAATAAATACCAAATATGGGTGTGTATGTGGGTGTGGGTATTGAACTCATGGCCAATGCGTATTATCGGGTATTTTTATATTAGATAAATGTTAAGAAAAATACTCTATTTTTTTTTTATGGACAATCAAAACATTTTAACAATGAACGACACCTTACAAATATATTGTTCGAAATAAAATATTAAACAGTTTGTTTTATGTAATTTGAGTTAAGTGCGAGTAGGACTTGCCCACCGAGGCTTCCATACCAATTTCAGTATTGTATGTCAACTAGAAGGACAACTTATAAAAATTGATAAACTTAAGTTTGCGGGCATATGCACTAATTTAGTATGAAATGAACTAAAAATATAAGTTTGTAATGATTGATATGACATGGCTAGATTAATGAATACTTTCTCATATCTGAGATCATAGTGTTGAGACACTTTGTTTCCCAGTTTTGCCTAATTTTCAGGATATTGTGTGTTCAGAGGCGGTCTCAACACTGGTCTTTGCTTCGGTACCAGAGCGAGGAAATGAAAATAGCATATATTTCATTTACCACGACTGGGATTAGAACCTGCAACCAAAAACATTCTGTTCTACGCTTTTTAGGATTCCGTACTTTTAAAGAAAAGAGAGGAACCATTAATATATCACTTTGTTGTCCATCCATCTGTCTCTCTGTCTGTCTGTCAAGAGCCTTTGTCTCAGAGACGCTTGGAGATATCAAGTTGAAATTTATACCATATAATCAGATCTACGGTCCCTTGATTTCCTAAAAAAACATATTTTGTATATTAACTTAAAAAAAAGATATGGTCGTTTATATCGCAAAAGACGCGTATTTCGACACTATAAAGGGAATTAAAATTAATAGGGTACTTTCAACTGAAAGTTTCGTAATTCTAGGTTAACTAACCTAGAATTACGAAATTTGATAGCTATCATCTACAGGTAGTATTAGTACAAGAAAAAGTCTGAAAACTATACATTTGTGTTTAAATCCTAAAAAATAATGACCTTAAAAGATGTCAAAATGTTATATTAAAGCCGCTAGTTCAAGTGAGATATCACATGAAAGGGCTCCGGCTAAGCTAAGCTCGAATTTTAATAAAGCTCGAGCGATCGATTTTTGTACGGAACCCTCGGGGGGTGAACCCATTTCGCGCTTGTCCAGTTTTTCTTTTTTGGGATTCCATACCTCAAAAGGTAAAAACGGAACAATTGTAGAATCACTTTATTGTCGATCTGTCCAACCGGAAATCCGTCCAAGATCGTTTATCTCAAGATCGCGTGGAGGCTCCTTGTGGCACAGAAAAAAATAAAGCTTCTAAGTTAATAGAACCAAAACATACGTGCATTGTTGTGTATAAAATTTGGCATGAAGTGAAAACTTACAATACAAATAAAAAAAAAATGGAATGTTTATAGTTTTTAATAAATTCCCTTAATAAATATTTTCTTTAAGAAATATCAAAAGTTAATAATAAAGCAAGTAATTTCACCCTTACATAAATGGAACTGATGTCTACAATCAGTTGAAAAGCGTCTACAGCATTCAAGATACGTGTGAAATTTCTCGCTGAAATTCAATGTTAAATTGCTTCAGACAGTCGCGATCTATGATGAGTTATAACGAGCTTTGTAAATAGTTTCGCTGCATTTTCTTGACTTCTATAATAATTGTTCCAAGTGATTTTTTTTTTGTTCTTTGAGAAGAAACGAATGTTTTAGAAAGCATAAACTTTAGCATTTGTTTCCATTTTCTTATTTAAATAGATTCAAATGTATCTTTTCGGTCCGTCATGGCACTACTAGTCTGACTGTATAAGCGACGATTGTGAGTTCGATTTCTACTCAGGAGATTTAATTATTTTCATTTCCTTGGTCCGGTAACATGTTAAGCCGCAGCGTTAAATTCCACCACTAGATCATCAGTTAGATAGAAAATGAGGAACGAAGTGTTCCAACACTAGCTACCCTCTGCTTATCTTGCTTGAAGCATATTTTTTCACTTGCGTTGTATTTGACTTCACATACTAATTGTTTTAGTATTTAGTTTCAGTAACTCAGTCTGTATTATTACAATTACTTGGTCGTTTTATACGAAAAGATATTCAGATTTTTCTGATTTCATAGTCTGTTTTCGAAGTTATCGGTCTGTGAACTTGGCATTCTGGACATGTTCATATTCCTTGAATTTTTACATTATTTTTTACCACACCAGTGACACATTTCGCATTAAAATAAAGTAAGTCCATTTTCTTTATAGACTTGTCCTCAGATTTCTGTGCTCCGTAGATAGTAAAATTTTTCAACAAAGCATTTTGCATAAGAAATATAAACTTTAGAACTCCTGAGAATGCTGTTAAATTAAATGTCACTCAGCCACGACGAGTTCTTACACATATTCACATTTTGAGTATAAATTTTGTATTCAAATTCCAAATTACTATGTAAGTCTCGAAATACGTTAAACAACTCCCTTTCAGAGGATGAGCTTTCGTGCCTATTACGCCGGACATCCATTGTTGTCACCATAGGCCCATAATCCCTAATGTGGGTCATATGACCCGATCTGATTTGAGGTTCTTGATATTATAATATATATTATATACGGCACGTCAACAGTTTTCAGTTAATGATGCAGTAAATGTTCCAATTTGAATTTCAAAATTTGATGTATTCGTATAAGCCAAAAATTGTTGATGAAAATAAATCAGCTTCACGCTGTATCCCGCACACAGCAGGGTAGGCAGAGGGAACCTAGTGCTAAGACACTCCGTTTCCCACTTTCTGCCGAATTCTGGAGGCATTGCGTGTTGAGTGTCAGAAGTCAACGCCGCGCTTAACCTCGACACCAGAGCGAAGAAATGGAAATATAAATTTAAGTAAATATTTCATCTCCTCGAGTGGGGATCGAACCCACAACCAGTCGGTTTTACAGTCACACCTCGTGCTGCGCCACGACTGACCTCAATTTGTTGATAATAGATGTTTATTATTATTTTTGTTTACGTTTCTTTTATATTTAACAGACTAGATAAGGAGAAAATTAAAACCTTCTTTCATTCCGTCTCCATCCTTCATTTTCCGCACAAAAACAGACGTTGCATATTATATAGCGTTTAGAGTCTAAACGCTAAACACTTTATGTTGTTTATTGAAAATGTCACAATGTCAATATTTTTTTAATAATCTTATATTAGAACCCCTAGTATCTCATAATAGGAGACCCATTGCCTTGGACTTCTTTTCTGTTATTTTTTACTTTTTGCAACACAGCCAGAAAAATATTGTATTTAGCACTAAATAGCTATTACACATTTCAAGTACGTTAAATTTCTTATCTAAAACTAAATCTCAAAAAGCTTCAAAAGTAACAGTATAGTTTTTATAGTCAAAAATGGAAATGGTATCTCATAATAGGCATCTTTAGCCTATATGAGTATTTTTAAATAACTTATTAAGTCTTATTAGAGTATGAAAAAAGATAGACAAGAAATAATTAAAATGAACTATGACTTCATGTTTTTTTTTAAGAATAACCTTTGTATCAAGAAAGACGAGGTCTGACATTAAAAAGTTATTATATAGAATATTATATGAATATAATACAGGCCATGCTATAAAGCATAGGTTTTATTATTTAAATTTATCTTTAATATGACTGAACATGTATTTTCTTTTAATATTGTTAGCATATTCCATCGAATAAACCAAATTAAGCAAAAAGAACCTAATGGGGCACTGAGGTTGAGTAAATAAGTTCAAGTGACTAATGTGAAATGACAAGAATTTAAATATAATCATTTCCCCGAGTGTATTCGAACCCATAACTATTCCACTACGCTACTGGCGATATTTTGAAATTAACTTTATAAGTATTTTAATGAGGCCGTCGTGGCGCAGTAGCACAAGCGTGTAACTGTAACGCGATGGTTGTGTGTTCGATACCCACTTAGATGAATGTTTTTTTTATTTATTAATAATATCATTCCTTCGCTCTGGTATCAAGCCAAGCACAACGTTTACGGCAAGCACGGCGTGCACGGCACTTCACAACAGCAAGCACGCCGTTCAATTCCACCACTCAACACGCAATACCTCGAAAATTCAGCGAAAAGTGAGAAACGGAGTGTTTTAATACTATCTAATGTCCTTCTGTCTACCCAATATGCGGGTTAGAGCGTGATTAATAATATAAAAAAAACAATAAGATTAATATTCAAAATCATTTTTATAAAATTGGATTGTATTTATTGATTAGATTGTAACAGTGGCCTACGAATGAAGTGTCACATCCGTAACTGATACACCAGCCGGTCGTAAGACAGGCGCCAATCTGTAGGACATTGTCCTCTTGACATTTGTGGGACTAAATTGCACAGAGATTTTTTTATTACTTAGCACAATTAAATAAATAGTAGTATTATCTTTTGTAATATATCAACTATATATTTATAGGTTAAATCAAATGATAAAATGACCAACTCCTGTATTGGTCATCTTATAAATCTATCATGTTTGTCAAAAATGCCTTCCCAGTTTATATGACGAAAACGAATACCATTTTCAAATACTTTCTCTAGATATGAGGCCAGTCGTGGCGCAGGGGCACCAAGTGTGATTGTAAAATCGATCGGTTCGGTTCGGTTGTGGGTTCCATCCCCACTCGAGGAGAAGAAGTATTTACTTAAATTTATATTTCCATTTCTTCGTTCTGGTGTAGAGGGCAAGCGCGGCGTTGAGTTCTGTCACTCGACACGCAATGCCTCCAGTATTCGGTAGAAAGTGGGGAACGGAGTGTCTTTTTTTTATACATTTTTCGTCCCTCTGACATTATCAGAGATTTTGTAATGCTGCGTTATATCTTGATTCTCTAAATTTATGTGTTGTATTTGAATTAGTGGTTGGCATAAAAATAAAAGCACAATTTTTTGACTGTCAAAGCTAAACTATAAAAAAAATCTAACATATTATCAAAAATAATTCAATCAAAACTTTTATAAATTTAAAATTAAAGTAAAAATATCATGTTCTCTACCTAACATTACTGAAGACCAAAATCTTTCTTTCTTTTAAACTCAGTTTCATTTTATCAGCCGCGCCAACTTTCATAACTTATAAAAGGATCCTATAAAATACGGTGGATTTTGTTCATCCGTTATCTGAACGTGGAAAGTTTTCAATCATTTCCCGATTGTGTAATAAACATGTTTGCAGAAATATGTAGTATAGTGAAGGAAAAATTTTTTAGATATCGATCTATCTGACTGTGGATTTGTGTATTAAAAAGCCATAGCACTGTCCATTCAGCAGCGGTGAATCGAGATGGATTAAACCCGTGTACATGTTACACATTTATTTATTTTATTTTTGTCGTTTTTCTCATTTTGTATTGAAAATGAACTAATTTTGCTTTAAATTTATAATATTTTTCAAATTTTAAAAAAAGAATACCTTCAAATTGCAATAAATTAAGGCCGACGTGTCACTATAAACGCGGATGATTGTGAGTTCGATTCCCACTCGAGCTTTGCAAAGTTAACGAAGCAAAGCGCGGCGTGGAGTTTTGCCATTCAGTACGCAATGACTACAGAAAACGGCGGAAAGTGGGAATGGAAATATCTTATTGGGAACGATGTGTCTTAACACTAGGTTCCCAGGTTCCCATTACCTACCCAGCTATGTAGGGGATATAGCGTGAAACTAAAAAAAATAAATGCAATAAAGCTCATGGCAATTAGCATAAGTATATCACATAAGCACATCATAAAGATAGATATGGACTATCAAAAATAAGTACCATTCTCAATTATAATATAAAAAGGTAAAAAAGGGCTGTTTAAATATTCCTATTCACCCCTCAGGCTCGACCGACGAACCTTGTTTGTCACCACCTTTTATTATCTATGTATGAGTAAAATGCTTTTAAAGGTTTCGTTTTGTGTTGTCTTATGGAAAATTATTTAAATAAAATATATTCCACTAAATAAAATTATTTAAAATAGCACGCCGTTGTATTGTTTAATATTTGATATACGAATAATGTTAAAATTATAGAATAGGCTATTTTCAATAGAAAAAAAAGATAAAGAAAATAAACTGTTACTAAAATTACAGTACATTTCAAAAAACAATATATTTATATAAAATTTTTCCCTTACTGACTTAGTAGATAAAGCACAACCAAAATTACTAAACATAGAAAGCTGAATTTTAAGCTGTAAGTAGATGCTTTAGGAGGATAGGGTAGCACTAAGAGAGAAATTCACAATATTTGTATGGAAATTTATTCGGTTGTTATTAATTCACGCAAATTTAGTCGTGAGTGGCAACACATTAAAAATTAACATAGGTTAGTTTTTCTTTTGTACCTTAAAAAATTAAATCAGCTTCACGCTGTATCCCGCACAAGGTAGGCAGAGGGAACCTTGTGTTAAGACACCTCATTCCCCACTTTCCGCCGAATTCTGGAGGCATTACATGCCGTGACGGAACTCAACGCCGCACTTTGCCTCGACACCAGAGCGAAGAAATGGAAATATAAATTTAAATAAATATTTAATTTCCTCGAGTGAGGATCGAACCCACAATCAGTCGCGTTTACGGCCACACTTTGTGCCTCTGCGCCACAACTGGCCTTTTTTGTACCCGTAGGAATTATAATTTTAAGATTGTAATCATAATTTGCAAAATTCATCATCAACTCATAAATTGCTAAACTTTAATATTCGTCCTATAATTATTTTGGAAACTAGAAGCAATTCTCCGTAAAAAAATCCGAAAATTGAAACAGGTAGATTTAAGCCGTAAATGTGGCTAGCATTTTAATTTTTTCCAAAGGCGTGTCGCTTAAAGTTATTTAAAAATTAAAAGATATTTCATCCGACACTTTCTGATTAAAAGTTCCGACGCTTATAAGTGAATTTCAAAACTTCTATAAGAATTTAATTTTCCAGCAACATTTAATTAATAGTATCGTTTGAATAATCATATATTTTTAGAATATATTATTTTTGACCATAGGTTGAAATGATGCAAACCTAAGTTCACATTTAATTTCAAGAGAATATTTTAAATAGAAAACATTATATTGGCATTTACTTAATAATTTGGCACACAGTTTTTTTTCAAAGTTTTCAAGGTTCCCCATCTTTTTTAGTTTCACGTTGTATCCCGCATGAAGTAACGCAGGCAAAGGGAACTCAATCCCTAGATACTCCTTTTGCAAAACAGTGGACCTTGAGTGGCAAAACCGTGATTTTCCTTGTTATCAGGAAGGCAAGGAAAAAAATTCTACGGTTTCTCAAATGTTTCTTAATTGAATATATTTTAACATTTTACATTAATTTCATAGATCGTTAAGCTATGACGACATGACGATGACAATGCTATTATCAAATTAACATTTCATATCAGAAATAACAAAACTCGATATGAAAAAAAATACAATAACAGGGTGTGCGGAATAGAATTCGGCAGAAAGTGGGGAACGGAGTGTCTTAACAAAGACACTTCGTTCCCCACTTTCTGCCGAGTTCTGGAGGCATTGCGTGTTGAGTGGCAGAACTCAACGCCGCTCTTTGCCTCGACACCAGAGCGAAGAAATGGAAATATAAATTTAAATAAATATTTCATCTCCCCACTAGCGTTACAGTCTCACAACGGATGAGCAAGATTATTTATATATAAATAAAATCAGCTTCACGCTGTATTTCGCACACAGCAGGATAGGTAGGGGAAGGAAATGTTGAGTTGCGGAGCTCAACAATGCGCTTTGCCTCAACACCAGAGCGAAAAAATGAAAATATAAAATATAAGAGGAAATTGAACCTACGACCTATCGCGTTTAACAGTCACACGTTAGTGCCCTTGCGCCACTACTGACCTCATTTAATGTTGTTGAGCTTTCATGTTAATGTTTGTGTTATTTTAGTATACTATCTATACTATGAAGCCAGTCGTGGCGCAGTTGCACAAAGTGTGACTGTGAAACCGACTGGTTGTGGGTTCGATCCCCACTCGAGGGTATGAATTATTATTTCTTAATATTACCATTTCTTCACTTTGGCACCAATACAAAAGCCCGGCGTTGAGTTCCGCCACTCAAATTCGACGAAAATTCGGCGGAAAGTGGGGAACGGAGTGTCTTATCACTATGTTCCCTCTGCCTACACTGCAATGTGCGGTATACAGCGTGAAGCTGATTTATTTATAACGAGAATTAGAAGTAACTTTATCTTTAAGTCTTAAATTTAATTATACAGGTACCTAGATAAGATAAATGGAAATTTAACAAAGTAATAATTATTTATTAAAATACAATTAATTTTCAATTTTGATTACCGTAATCTGAGTAGCAAATTATCTTTACGAAGAATTTCTGTAAGGCTTACTATTATATTGGTTGATCTTATTTTACAAATTTGAAGATTACTTCCAGTTATATATGAGACCAGTCGTGGCGCAGAGGCTCAAGCGTGCGATTATAAATACGAAAGGTTACGGGTTCGATCCCCATTCGAGGAAACGAAATTAAATAATTATTTACTTACATAAATATTTTCATTTCGTCGCTCTGGTGTCGAGACAAAGCGCGGCGTGGAGTTGCGCCACTCAACGTGCAATGCCTCCAGAACTCGACGGAAAGTGGGGAACGGAGTGTCTTAACACTAAGTTCCCTCTGCCTATCCTACTGTGTGCGAGAATCAGCATGAAGCTGATTATTATAAGATTACTTAAAGTAGGTATTTTAAGTAATAGCAGAAACTGACAATCTTAAAGATTTTGCCCATTGACTTTTATGTATACTAATTTTATTTCATTCAGTCAATAATTACTTCATGATAAAATTTCATATTAAAAAGTATGTATATAGATTCATAATAAGAAAAAAGATAAAGACCGTCGTGGTACAGTGTTACAATAGTTTATATTTTTTCATTTCTTCGCTCTGGTAACAAGGCAAAGCGCAGCGTTGAGTTCCGCCATTAACCAAGAAAGATAAGAGAGAGAGTTTCCCAACGATAGATTTTTTTCCTTTTTTTAGCTTTATGCTGTATTCCGCATATTGCAGTCTTTACAGAGGGAACCTAATGTTAAGTTACATAAGCCGTAAAACTATACATAAAAAAATATTAGGCTCATACTCACACACATAACAAAAGGGTTCACTCTTATAGTTAACATAAAGAAATAAGGCCAGGTGTCGCAAACCTAATGCCCAGAAAGGTGTGCAGAATTGGCGCTGTTAATACTTAATCTGTATAATAAAATTCTCAATCCTCAAAAATGACGGTGACCCTTAGTTTGGGAATCCCCGATTCTCATATTCTCCATTCCGCATAATGGAGAAGGTTACTATAATATACATACATATAATATATATTCGGGCCGTTTTCAAAATGAGAGTAACTGTTAGATTTATTAGATTCAGTTTTTCACGCGTCTCTGAGCTATCCGTTTTCAAAGGTTATATGATGGCATACATGATATATCAATTTATTATGTTATATATTCACGTTTCTCTGTTACCTACGATTTGATATCGAATAATGATCGACCTCACTGCACAGTGTAGGTACATATCCATCGTTTTATTAATATTAAATAGAAAAAAAATACGACTTTTTTTCTAGCCTCACGCTGTATCCCGCATGTAGCATGGTAAGCAGGGGGAGCCTACTGTTAAGACACTTCGTTCTCCACTCCCCTCCGAATTCTGGATGCATTGCGTGTTGATGGAACTCAATGCTTACCTCGACACCAGAACGAAGAAATGAAAATATTAAATATTCGAAATCGAAACCACAACCTGTTGCGTCACACACTACGCCACGACTGGCCTCAAAAATAAATAAAGAAAATATGATTTTTAAAAAAACGTTATGAACCTACTCATAGCCGTAAAGGTCGTCGTACCGCAGTAGTTATTAGGATGCGATAGCTATGGATTTAATCCCCAATCGTGAGAATAATTATAATTTTCCCACTCTCGACAAGCTGCGGTGTTGAGTTTCGCCAGTCTACACACTATAACTGTAAAAGTGGATGAGTACAAATTATTTTAACATTAGAGCTGCCTACCCACCCTGCTATGCGGGTAAAAGCTTAAAACTTTTTTTTATATTTATAACTGTTTTATTTATATCTTAAAAATATACTTTATAAAATGATTAGTTTTAGTTATAACGAAACTTATACAGTTCAAATACTTCGATAATATATCATTACTTACCGCTTCTTTAATTTAAATTTTTCTTAGAACCCTTTAAATATACATGCAAATAAAAAAATTGAAATTGTTATTACTATAAAAAGATTCAATTTTAGAAATAGCGTATTTGAATTATGAATACAATATTCATACATTAAATTTAAATTTTATTCGAAAATTCAAGTTCATATATGCATTATGTATAAATTCAGATTCATTTTTTATATATTAATCAAATGAAAAAGTTTAAAATTCATTATTTAAATTTAAAATCGTATGTATATTTTTATTTTCAAATAAAATTTTATAAATATTATGAGATAATAATAAAACATATATAGAATAAATAACAAATTTAAAGAATTTGTGTGGTTTAACGCACTAATCTCACAAATTACCGATTTGAAATGAAAGGTTATTTCTGTGTTAAGTAGTCTATTTATCAAGGAAGGTCCTCTGTCACTTAGTGTATACATATATTATTATTGGTTATTTCGATTTGAAGTCTGGGGACGAATCCACGGTTAAAAGCTATTAACATTGTATAATTATCTATATAGCATATAAATGAAATATTTTAAAAAAAAACAAAAATCAAATCAGCTTCACGGTGTATCCCGCACACAGCAGGGTAGGCAGAGATAACCTAGTGTTAAGACACTCCGTTCCCTACTTCCTGCCGAATTCTGGAGGCATTGCGTGTTGAGTGGCAGAACTCAACGCCGCGCTTAGCCTCGACACCAGAGCGAAGAAGTGAAAATGGAAAAAAATAAATTTAAGCAAATATTTCATCTCCTCGAGTGGGGATCGAACCCACAACCAGTCAGTTTCAGTTTTTTCGTGCCACTGCGCCTCGACAGGCCTCAAAATGAAATATTTTTATTTCTTATATTTATAATTTTGTCTTTCTGTCCTTGGAATCCACTACAAAAATATTGAAACACTGTCAAATAGTATGTAAATACTCATTTTTAACATTTCCAGCTGTTACTAAGTAACTATGTAATAAAATCTAATAATATCTATCTGAATCTGAAACTTGCCAATAGTAGATAAGAATTCCAGATTAGATGAGTATCTAATATTATTGTAGCACCGAGGTGGTGTGATGATGGATTTGGAAGATGGCTGATGGAACGCTGGACTGCTTATTAGTAAACATATTATATCCTTTATTCAGAAAAGAAAAGAAATTTCATTCAGAGCGTTGTGTCATATCGAGTTTGTGCTCATAAAATGCATTCATCCAATCGTCTTATCTTATAATAATAGTTAAAAAAAATATGTTTTTTGTTTTATTTAAATATAATTTTGTATAATGTACAAATAAATCGAAATATCAAAGTAAAATTCTATGGAAACAAATTCAGTATGGATTGCTTCATATAATAAATAATGAACTAAATTTATATGTAAATTATTTTTAATCATAAAAGTGTTTAAGCCTACATCTGATCCGATAAAATTGATATGAAAATTTTTCAGCCAATTATAGTATGTTATTATAAGAGCATTGTAAAAGTGATTGTGGTATTAAAAACAGCTTGAAACTTAATACCGTGTATACAAAAGTGGATTATATCAGTTTATTTTTAATTACGCTTCTATAGTCTTATTTAATCGAATAATTTTAATTATTTTTACTGAGTGTGGAAAATAAATTGAGCTAATATGTTACGCTATTATTTGGAAGTAGAGTCAATACTGTGAGTTTTCAATTTAATAAAATTTAAAATTTTGTGATTCTTTATGGTAAAAGAAATGTATAATTATATGACAAACATAATCGTTAAAAATAAAAAGTGCAGCATTCTTTCATTTCTTGTATAAAATCAAGACGACAAATAAAGAGCCGAAGAAGAGACAATAAAAAAATATTACCTAGTAAACCTGGACAAATTTAATTTATATCTTGATATTTACCAGCTCATTTAGGTAAATTCTATGGTTTACCATAATAAAAATAATAAAATTGATCAGTTTATCTATATAGGTATGTTTATAAGTTTCAGGTATTCAACATCAAATTTATTTCAATTTATATTTTCATTTCTCCGCTCTGGTGTCAAAGCGGCGTTTTGAGTTCCACCACTCAACACGCAATGCCTTCAGAATTCGGCAGAAAGTAGGAAACAGTGTGACTTAAGACTAGGTTGGAATACAATTTAAAATTATATTGTTTAGTAGAAATATATATAAAAAAGTGAGGCCAGTCGTGGCGCAGCGGCACAAAGTGTGACTGTAAATCGACTGGTTGTGGGTTCGATCCCCACTCAAGGAGATAAAATATTTACTTAAATTTATATTTCCATATCTTCGCTCTGGTGTCGAGGCAAAACGCGGCGTTGAGTTCTGCCACTCAACACGCAATGCCTCCAGAATTCGGCAGAAAGTGGGGAACGGAGTGTCTTAACACTAGGTTCCCTCTGCCTACCCTGCTGTGTGCAGGATAGAGCGTGAAACTGATTTGATTTCGATTTCTAGATATTCAACATCCTACGCATATATTCACGGTATCTATGATCTTTAGTTAGATCATTATCTATGATACTAGTTTAAGAGATTAGCAGCATGATTTATCTATTAATATCAGTATTCAGATCGCTACAGTATAGTTTTCATATTAGTTAGGATCATTGTATTTAATATTAATATTCTAATATATTACTTCTATTTATTCTTCTATTCTTGACTTTGTTACACAATTTTGATATAATTAATATATTGTCTTCATATGATATATGATTATCGGTATATTTAAAAAAAACGTGTTATTTTACTTTTAATATTTTTCAAATCTGAGTAAATGGAGGCAACGACATTCACCGACAGTCGTTTTCAAAAATTACGAAATAATTTAACTTATTTTGCTAATATTGCCAAAACACTATTTTGGAAGTTTATCGATAAAACTATTATTTTATCGATAAACTTCCAAAATAGTGTTTTTGAAGCATTTTATCGAAATAATTAAAAAAAAAATTTTTTTTAATATAGTTTAAAAAATCTATTAAATAAGTTTAGCCGGATTATACACATATTTTACTAGTAATCTAAACTATACTTCTTTATACGACAATATGTTACATATAAAAAAAATATATTTTTTTAAACAGCCATTTATTTAACATTTAGAACAATCTAAACAAAAAATATAACAATAAATCATCTACTCACCTATACACGACAGTAGGATTTAAATTTTTCCACAGCGTCGCTGTCGCATCGTAAATCAATCAAAAAAATCGAATAAAATCTTTTGCACCTTCCCGAAATAATTCCAATATAAACATGGAGATCAAAAATATTCGTACGTTCACTTTCCGACACCCACTTAACTTTTTTTTTACTTTAGAATTTTATTTTAGTATATAGCATATATTTAGTATTTTCGTAATAAAGTTATATATTTTCAAACAAAATCGTATTTCGTACAAGTTTTCATTCCAGTAGAGGCGTCTACGCGAGCGAGTCTCACCATACAGACTGGCCGATCTCCTTGCCGGGAACAGTGCGCGAGGACGACGGGAATCTAAAATATTAACTAAAAGGCTAGTAAAAAAAAAACAGCTTCATGCTGTATCCCGCACACAGCAGGGTAGGCAGAGGGAACCTAGTGTTAAGACACTCCGTTCCCCACTTTCTGCCGAATTCTGGAGGCATTGCGTGTTAAGTGGCAGAACTCAACGCCGCGCTTAGCATCGACACCAGAGCGAAGAAATGGAAAAAGGCTAGTACTGAATGCATTTTATTGTCCAACAAATCATAGGATCAAGATGCGCTTCTCTCATAAAGCTTAGTGGATATTTCGCCATTATACGTGATTTAGGAGTAACTGTGACCTATTTAAACAGTGCTTAGAAAGAGTAGAATTAGTTATGGGATATATTAGAATTTGTTATTAAAAAAGCAAGCAAATCTAGTATATAAGCTGTGTGTCCAAAAAACCGTAGAGAACAAAGCTTCTTCTTTTTATGTTTTTTTTTGATGGGGTAGACGCAACCACAGAAAAAATATTATACCATTCTATATTTTATTATTTCTTTCTTTTCGTTATTTTATAAATTTTTTTTTCTGTTTCTACACTCGGCGCTTGGGGTAAATGGTGCCGAAGTCCTACGCGCACTGTTCAATCAAATATTATTCTTAAAACAACAAATAAGTTTTCACGCTATATACTCGTATACCCTTAGTCAGAGATAGTTAGTGGTAGGCAGAGGGAATTCCCATTTAGACATTTCCGTTTCGATTTTTCGATTTCTTACTGAAATCTGGAAACATTGCGTGTTAAGTGGCGGAACTCATCACCGCACTGTGCCTCTTTACAAGAGCGAGGAAAATGTCAATATTAAATATATCATTGCCTCGACTGGGAATGGAACCCACACCCTGTCGCATTTACAATCGCGCTCTTATAATCCTACGCAACCGATTGAACTCATTGGTGTTTTAAGCATAGTTCATTATCCGAGTACGGATCGAATCCTTAATCATCCCATATTAAGTGTATTTATACATAGAGGCCTCCGTTGCGCAATGGCACAAGCCTGTGACTGTAAATACAACGGTTGTATGTGCATTTATTTATTATTTTAATTTTATTCTAATTATAAGTAAAGTCACGGCGTTAGTTTCCGCTATTCAACACACATTCCCTCAACTGGAGATCAAACCCACAACCATCGCGTTTAAATACTGACGCTGTGCCACTGGGCAAGTGGGAACCTCATAAAAAACCCATATTATTGCTATATACAAAATATACGTATTTACTACTATAATTTTACAAATTGGAATCACGGAAAATATATTTCAGTGACAAAGGGATTTTCTGACAAGTACCTACTCTTCAGCTGTAATAAACATCTCTAACTTCTCTCTGTGACACAATTCCCTCAACATCGGCTCTTCTCTTAATAATAATTATCTGTTTATGTTTCTGAATCTTAATATTGTTTATAGATTACTAGCGGACCCGGACGCGTTTGAACTATACGAATATTCATTAAACATATTTAAATCAGCTTCCCGCTGTATCCCGCACACAGCAGGATAGGCAGAGGGAACCTAGTGTTAAGACACTCCGTTCCCCACTTTCTACCGAATTCTGGAGGCATTCCGTGTTGAGTGGCAGAATACATAATATGAGGCCGTTCGTGGCGCAGCGACACATAGTGTGATTGCAAAACCGACTGGTTGTAGATTCGATCCCCACTCGAGGAGATGAAATATTTACTTAAATTTATATTTGAATTATTTATTTTATTTATGTTTCCATTTCTTCGCTCGGGTGTCGAGTGAAAGCGCGGCGTTGAATTCTGCCACTTAACACACAATGCCTCCAGATTTCGGCAGAAAGTGGGGAACGGAGTGTCTTAACACTAGGTTCCCTCTGCCAATCCTGCTGTGTGCGGGATACAGCGTGACGCTGTTTTTTTTTATTTATATTTAAAATGCTACCGAGACCGCAGAATACAATACAGTTCAGTGGACAGCTAAAGCAATTTAGTACAAAGCACGACCGCAATTATTCACTAAGGCCAGAGATTCACTAACATCTACTGCAGTCTGTCATATTATTGAACATTCTAACTATTTACTAATTAATTGAAATATTTATATATACATATATAAATCAGCTTTATGTTGAATTCTAGAAGAATTGCTTAGCGGAACTCAACGCTGCGCGTTGCAGTTTATTACGTCAAAGTAATATATCATTTTAAACCCACAACCAGTATCGTTTACATTTAAACACTTATGCCCCTGCGCTACGACTGGCTTCTTATTTCTATATAACATATATTACATAAAATTTGAAAGAGCCCGTTCGTGGCAAAGCGGCATAGAGTTGAGTGTAAACACGACGTTAGTTTCGATCTCGACTCCGAGGGAACACTAATTTTTATAACTTATATTCCCCGTTTTGATAGACAAAGCGCGGTGTTCAGTTCCACCACTCAATACAACTGTCCTGCATGACTCGAAAATTGAACAGAAAGTGGGGAAAAGAGTGTCTTTATTATGTTCCCTTTACCTACCCTGCTAACTGCTGCAGAAAATATAAAAGCAACAAAATCATTGCAGGGAAAAAAAAACAAAATTTATGAGATAGTACATACATTATGTACGTATGTTCATAGAAACCTAACAAAAACAAGTCCTTTCTATAATGAGAATAAAACTTAATAATTAATTGTAATTGAATTGTTATTTGGGGGAAGTAACTAAATTTACATCTTAATACAGTTAAAATTAAAATTTGCTTGAACGCTGCCTGAGGTAATTACATTATATATACACATTGTTGAATAGGGCGTTTTTTATCATAGTGTATATTATATACATTTAAATTAATGTTTCACTTCTCGAGGTGGGATCGAACCCACAACCGGTCGCGTTTATAGTCACACTTTTCGCTGCACCACAAATGGCCCTCGAAACGAATTAAAAAATAAATTTAGGGCTCTTGGTGATCCGTGAAGAACAGTATAAAAGTAAGCAGTTTTTTCTACTGCCGCCTTTCTTGAAAAATAAATCTAAAGAACTACTGAGTTATTCCATAACAAAAGCACTATAAATTACAATCAAATAATAAAAAAAACAAAAAAATATTTAACAATTCCTTGGCTTGGAAATGAATAGGCGGTTGCCTATTTACCATGTATATAATATACCTACTAAAACATTTAATACTAAAAAATATTTAAAATATACATATAGAAACTAAAATTTCTGTCGAGCGTGCCTGAGGACTATAGCCCGAACGGAATAAAACAACAGAATGTCTATTTTATTTATCTTTAGAAATATTTTATATCACGAGTTTATTTTTGAATGAGTTGACAAATACTAGAGATGTGAGAGGTTGAAGCACCTTATGTGTATACTGTTAATAAATTCACAGAAAATGTCAACTTTAACTTTTTATATTCTATATATTTTTACCCGCGGCGTAGCCCTAAAAGAGAGTTATGTTTAAAGCCTACGCGAATGTATGTATGTCCGTCTCTTTGTTTCGTTGTAACTGTTTAACCAGTGAATAGAGTTTGATAAATTATGTATCGTTGGATTTGTCTAGAAGGCGGGAGTGTTATCGGATACATTAATATAGTTTATGCCGTCGGTTTTTTTGTGTTGTTGTAAATAATTTTATTCTTTTGTTTTCTCTATTTCCCAAATTTTATTTCCCTTATTGAATTAAAGGATTTTTTTATTCTTTTAAAATTATTTGCGATATTCATGAAACAGTACCATCTCCTCCCATTTAAGGTATTTTACTTGTTAACGGCAATTTTAGGTAAACTAGAAAAGACTAAATTAAAAATATTATTCTTTCTATTTGGACTAAAATTAAATTGTCTTGACACTGAAGATCATTTTTTTTTTGTTACACTATTAAAAAAAAATTACACATTCGAAGCCATCGTGACTATAAGCGCGGCGTATGTGGATTTGATTTCTATACGGAAGATTTCATTATTATTTATTAATATTTTCATTTCTTCATTCTGGCAAAAAGGCAAGGCGCAGAATCGAGTTCCACCTCTCCTTCATCGCGTAAAGTTAAAAAAAATATAATAAAATAAGGCATAAAAGGTAATCATTGCATACGTTTTCTAATTTTACTCATCAGATTCACATGTGCTCGTATCTTGTTGTGCAAAATACATTGTAGTTACAAGATACGGCTTGTATTCACTTTAATAATAGAAAAAGCGAGTCTTTCATGACAAATGAGTTTTATATCATTGTCATTTTGAAATGCCAATGTTAAAATAATGTCTTATTTTATTTTTTTAAAAGAAAAAAAAATGAAACATCTATTGGAAACATGCTCAGTCGTTCGTTAAAGAAATAAAAAAATAGGTTGCAGATTGAATTATAATACTATGAAATTGGCTAAGTTTAAGAAAAATTAATGATTTGTCAATAATCAATATTTTAGACAAGTAAAAATTTAAATACAAAATCAAATCACCTTCACGTTGTATCCCGCACTCATCAGGGTAGGCAGAGGGAACCCAGTGTTAAGACACTCCGTTCCCTACTGTGTTCTAGATAAGAAAGTACTATTATATTATTATTTTATATTGAGGGCAGTCTTGTCTTTGGGCACAAATCGACAGACGTCTGTCAAATCGACTGATTTCTGATTTCGGGTTCGATCCCCACACAATGAAATTAATTATTTATTTACATTTATATTTTCATTTCTTCGCTCTGACGTCGAGGCAAAGCGCGGCGCTGAGTTCTGCCACTCAACACGCAATGCCTCCAGAACTCCCCAGAAAGTGGGGAACGGAGTGTTTTAACTCTAGGTTCTCTCTGTCTACCCTGCTTGATTGCTGCTTAAATTTGATTTTATTTTTTTAATTTAATTTAATTTTAATTTAATTATATTGTTTACTAAGCAAATATCAGCAACAGGATAGTCTATTTCTATCTAAATATATCAGCAAACTTCGAAGTAGATTGGGAGCAAACAGTTTCCGTCGTTAAACATCTCGTATTAAGAAATAATAATATTAGTCTATATCTTATTCCACACAAGAAAAGTCATTTCATTAAGAAGAATTTAATTTATATATATCACAAATGTACAATACAATTTGTGACGAACGGCGACGTGACGCGAATGCCGATAGAAGCTAGTCTCTACGAAGCAGGAACTTCTGGAAACTGAACGTGAAATATTGCTAGCTTTGTCTTTATTCAATATTTATTGCTTTTTTATATATTGTTTTATAGCAAAATAATTTGAAAGTTATAGTGTAAACGATAAATTTAAGAAATGTTGAGGCTGTGCAGTCGTAGTGCAGGAGACGAGCGTTTGGTTGTTAACGCGACGGTTTTGGATTCGATCCCCACTCGAACGAATGGTTATTTATTTTTAAATTTGTTTCCTGGTAGGAAATGCGTGGCGTAGCATCGTGGCATCAAAGTCGCGAAAAATCGGCGGATAGTGGTGAACGAAGTGTCTAAGACTAGGTTTCCTTTGTCTACGTTGCTTTGACATTTTGACATTAAGAAAATAGTCAAAAGTTTAGTATAGCTAATGTTAAGCTATACTTCATTCCCATTATGAACTTCCGTTCCCCACTTTCCACCGAATTCTCAAGGCATTTCGTGTTATGTGGCGGAACTCGAGACTCAACTGCGATTAGTCTCATTACTTAAGCGAGGATATGCAAACATTAAATAATTCCTTCTCCTAAGTAGAAATCGAACCCAGTACCCTCGCGTTTATAGCCACGGTTGTGTGCCTTCAATTATATTTTAAATTGTTAAAATATATGAATTTATAACCTATTTTATTTTATACAGGATGATACAGTCCGGTACAACAAAGTCAATGACAAATAACAGATAGCACTTTGTATACTATCATTTTTCACAAAAGATTAATTATTGTTGTTGTAACTTGGATCTAACAATTTGCGTAAGAAAGACTTTCAAAAGGCAATTGCAAATAATTTAAGTAACAGAGTAGTACAGCTAATCACGACGATTATATTGTTGTTTATTTTTTTAATTTCACGCTGGGAACCTAGTATTAAGATACTCTATTCCCATATATACACATCTGTTTCCCACCTTCCGCCGATTTTTCGAGGCATTGCGTGTATATTGTCTGAACTCAACGCCCCGCTTTGCCTCATTACCATGGCGAGGAAAGAGAAATTAAAATATTTCATTCCCGTGACTGGGAATCGAACCCACAACTGTCGTATTAACAGTCGCACACTAGTACCCCTGCGCCACGTCGCAATCGAGTCCTTGTATATTATAATTTTTTTTGTAGGGCTGGAAGACTTTTTTCAAAAGTCAATTTTGTTGTTTACCTTCTTTGCCAGGGATGGTCTACGATCCACTGCTACTTATGTATACCAGTTTAATTATGAAAGTTGAACATAAAGAACAATATAAATAAGAAGATAAAGAACATGTTTTAATATAAAATATAAACACGATACGAGATACATTACAAAAGAAGAACCTAAAGCGTAACATAGATAATTTTTATATTAAATTAAAAAATATTATAATGTTATAACATTTTTCTTTTACATCCATTATATGCACAAAGCGAACTTTGTAATACTCTATTTGCATCATACACGTGTGCCTTGCACTAGTTTCAGTGTATTAGTTGTTATTAGTTAGACACTGCTCATAACGCTACATTGGCGTCTTAAAGGTACTACCTATATGTAATTTTGTATTAGTTTCGTTTAATAGCTATTTGTTTGAAAAGTTTCTATTTTTATAAGGTTGTCGTGGTAGTACAGTATCTGGATCTGGACCCACCAGGTTTGATACTAACTTGGGGATTAATGTTTCTCATTTCCGCGGTCTGGTACGAAGAAAAGCAATGGGGTTGATGTTGATGTTGAATATAAATAACTTAAATTTTTTTGTGGAAAATGAAGAGGAGAACAGTGATTAGAACACTAGTTAAAAAAAGAAAAAAACTATTTTATTATTTTTATTAAAAAAAATTAGCTTCACGCTGTATCTGCTGTAGGCAGAGGGCTCCATTCCCCACTTTCCGCCGAATTTTTGAGCCGAATTATTACGTGTTGAATAAATATTAATTTAAATAATAATTCATGTTCTCGAGTGAGGATCGAACCCACAACCGTCGCGTTACAGTCATACCTTTGTGCCCTATTAGGGCCTCTATTTTTATTACGCAGTATAAACGTGAACCCACTAAGTTTGATACCCACTTGGATGAATGCAATATTTTAATTTGTGAAAAAACAAAGCGCGGCGTTGCATTCCGCCTTTCAACGCTTAATAACTTAAAAATTTTGGCACAAAACAGAGTATCTATAACAACAAACACTAAGTAAATGAAAAAGAAAAACTTTTTCATAATTTCTGATTCATCTCACTGAACAAATAATAAAATAGAAAATAAACGTAGCACATGCTCTTATCTTGTATCGTCGTCGATTTTAAAATTCAAAGAAGCGTTAGCGCTTCTTAACAAAGCACTTTTTTCGTTTCATCTCTTTATCTCGTCTAGGATTTAAAGAAAACTTTATTTATTAAATAAAGTTTTCTTTTGTTTTCATTTACCTTTATGCATTTTAAATAAAAATAAATAGATTTAAATATAATATAGAAGCCAGTCCTGGTGTTGGGAAACATGCGTGTAATTGTAACTGTGGCAGGTTGTGGGTTCGATTCCCACTCGAAGAAATGAAATATTTTATATATTTGTATTCCTTCGCTCTGGTGTCGCAACAATGTAGCTAAGGTACCGTTACCTCTGTTACCGGCAGCAATACGCCTTTCCGCATCCATTTAATATTTTACATCTCCACTGTTCATTGTTCTAATATCTTATTCATTGTTCTAATATCTTACGATTTACTGATACTGCATTCCATCCTTTCTTCATCTTGTTCAAAAACCAGAACTTTTGTCTTATTCGCATTTAGACTTAGACCATTATTTTCACACCGTTCTCCACCCATTCTGAAGGTGGTGACTAATACCAGTATCTCGCATTCTGATGATGCAAAGAGCATGCATTATCTGCATACAGCAGGCAATTTACACTCAAGTCATTTAGTTTCACTCCCATGTCGCTTTGTTTCTCTCCTTGAAGACAGCTATCCAAATTTATCCAAAGTTTAGCACCCGATTGAATATCAAACCAGGGCGAAATGCCAGCTACTACTCACACACACGCTGAATGATTTCTGTAAAGAGCCGTTACAGCCTATAGCAAGGGTCCGCTCACATTGTACCGGGGTAGCATCTCTCAAAATTTAGCTCTCACAACTCCCAATTCCAAGTCTCTGCCCTACTCTGCCTTTTCCAAGTCCACAAAAGACCTCCACATCTTTTCTTCCAATTCTCCTCTCCAGCAGGTCTCCGATCGTGGGCCTCCAAAAGATATGAAAATATTAAATATTCCATTTCTTCAAGTTAGAATCCAACCTACAAGTTGTGACGTTTAAGACGCTTCTGCCAGTACGCCACGACTGACTTCTATTTTTAATATTTCCCCTACAAAATTGACTTTTTCAACTTTTTTTTACATGTATGCATATAAAATACTTCAATATCACAAAGAACGTTTCCTTACACCAGCTTTAGAAGCTCCATTATCATGAAGTAAATCCTCTATTTAGGTAAAGTGTTTTAACCACAAACTAGCGGGGTAGTCAGTGAGAACGGAGCGCCCAACGCTACGGTTTGGGATTTTTATTCATATTATATATGAGTTGCAATTTTAAATTAATTTATTTTACATTTAATTATTTATTGTATATATAGGTGTATTATGTGTTTATAGATAGATATGTTATACGAGTCCACAATTATCCATAACTGTAAAGAAATGAATCCAAACATTGGTTTTGGCTTACTCTCTGTCTCCCATATCTCCATCTCCCGGTTTGATAGATGAAACTTCGTGGTAAGAGACTCCGTTCCCAACTTTTGATCCAATTTTCGAGACATTGTTTGTTATTTAGCGGAACTCAACGCTGCGTTTCGCGCGAAAGAAAAAGATTTTTTTGGCAATCGAAATCACAAATGCTGAGTTCACATGCTATGATGCCATATTTCATAAAAAAAATTTAGCATGTACTCGTATTTATTTGACTAACTACTTTAAAGGTGGCAAGTTTGAGTTTATTATTTCGTTATAGAAAAACGTGAACATTATAATCTAAAGGTCAATTCCTTTGCCGAGGAAAAACTTTGTAAGCAGTATCTTTTCAATTAACATAATTTACAGACTGTTATTTTTATTCTTTACGGTGAAATTGTTAAATATAAAAGTAAACTGGAAGATTTCTTAGAATTTTCTCTTACTCGTTACCTTACTGCTACAATGAAGCTGATATCATTATTTCTAAGTATATTTTCTATTTTAAAGACAAAATTAGAGGGATTGAATTTTAAAATATGTAAGTACACTAACTAATATAGCTTGACGGTAACAAGGAACGACAGGGGCGAACCATATTTATGTATTTTTAGGGTTCTGTACAAAAGAAAAAAAAAGAAACCCCTACAGGAAGACTATGTTGTCCGTCTGTCCGTCTATCAAGATCATTATGCTTCGTTTCATAATCGAGGAATGATTTTTTTTACTCTATCACCGATATAAGCTATTACAAACTTACGTTTTCTGGAGGCATTGCGTGGTAAGTGGCGGAACTCAGCGCCGCGCTTTGCCTCGACACCAGAGCGAAGAAATGAAAATATAAATGTAAATAAATATTTAATTCTCTAGTGGGGATCGAATCCACAACCAGTCGATTTTACAGTCACACTTTGTGCCCCTGCGCCACGACTGGCCTCAATTATGCTTATAGTTAAAATATATCACGGTAAATTAACATTAACATATGCTAACTTCCAATTATTGTCATAATAGCAGAAAATTTGGTGATATCTCCTTAACTATGTAATAGCGTGACTCTCATAGTAATTTTGTTCTTTGCTAAATTGTTCTTATTCTTTTTGTTTTATAGAATGTATAATTGACTTTTGGATTCAACGTACTAAGCTTAAAATATTCACTGAAATGTTACTTTCTAAGATTTCTCGAAGACGCTGAAGTCCTTAGTTCTTATCTAAATCTGCTACTGTGGGATTTCAGTAGTATATTGAAAGCTAGGTTTTATCTGCAGTTTCGCCCACGTGATCTATTGGAAAATAGCTTAATATTTTATATGTAAGTAACCAGTGAAACTGAACGTAGGTAGAGTGAATAAAATCATAATAATTAACATAATTTAATACATATTTATCATGTACCTCTTTCGATAAATAATCCACCGTCAAAAAATGGTTTTCAATTCGATTCAGTAGTTTCTAAAATGAAGCAAGTCAAGTCACAATGCCTCAATGAATTCGGTGAAAAATGGGGAACGGAAGTGTCTTAATGGTAACGATATATCTTAATACTTGGTTCTCTGCTGTGTGGATGGTAACGAAATATCATATAGAACCAAGTGGTAACACTTGGTTCTCTGCTGTGTGCGAAAAAAAACGAACTATTCTTCGTGTTTCATTTTAATAATTGAGGCCAGTCGTGGGCACAAATGTGTAAATGTAAACGCGACTGGATGTGGGTTCGATCGCAACTCGAGGAATGAAATATTAATTTAAATTTATATTTCCATTTCTTTACTATGATGTCGAGGTATAATAGTCCGGCGTTGAGTTCCCCCACAAAACACGCAATGTCTCCAGAATTTGGCGGAAAATGGGGAACGTTGTAACACTAGGTTCCCTCTGCCTACCCTATTGTGTGAAGCTGAATAATTTTATATTAACTATTATTGTAACCTTCTTTCTGTTTATCAATTGTCATAGATATTAACATTATATTGATCACGTGATTAACTCTTATGTATCGGAAAACGCCAAATCCCTAATAAACGTGACAATATTTCCTTTGTAGCTTGACAGTATTTGGCTGATCCCATGGATATTTGGATTATTCTATTTGTTAATAATACTACGATTAGGAATATGGTCATATTTTTAGAGGAACTTATTCTTTCCATATAAATAAATAACCGTTATTTTATTATTTATTGCATAAATACATTTTTTTTGGGGCCAGTCGTGGCGCAAAGTGTGACTGTAAAACCGACTGCTTGTGGATTAGATCCCCACTCGAGAAGATAAAATATTTACTTACGTAGAGACAAAGCGCGGCGTTGAGTTCTGCCACTCAATACGCAATGCCTCCAGAATTCAGCAGAAAGTGGGGAACGGAGTGTCTTAACACTAGGTTCCCTCTGCCTACCTTGTTATGTTCGGGATACAGCGTGAAGCTGATAAATATTTTTTTTGTTGTTTCATGCTGTATCTTGAATGTAGGTGGTGAGAAGGATCTGAATGTGGAGACATTCTGCTCCCTACAACATTAATTGCAATAATAATTATTGTAACTAATAATTTAGTTATTTTTTTATTTCTTTCAACAGCATGTCTTTGTTTATATTCAGTTTAATCATAATTAAATTGAAAGTATGTCCGTTTTCGAAAAATTTCATCTTAAGCGGTTCCAGTCCTAGTCTTGAGTTACCAAAAGGCAAAAGTCCCTTTTCCAAAGTAAGGATTGACTATAGCGTCTACGGGTATATGTACCCCTGCGCTACAATGCCCTCCGATTTATATGATATATTTTATTAATTCCCATGTGAGATTTGAATCCACCTTGTCTTTTATAATAAATATGTTGTATTTATATTAGAAACATTTTATACTTTTGTCGTTACCAAATAAAGAGCTAAATTGTGCTTTTATAGTAGAACGTTTCTTAAAATGTGTGAATTAACTTTGCATTTATATGAGTATATTATAATTGTTATATATTTATTTTCATTATTGGTTGTCTCTAGGTGAATCGCTTAAACTATTAATAACCATAGCGATATCTTAATTAAGAAGCACATTGTACGTACTTGAAATTGTGAAAAAAAACAAGTTTAATTTTAAATTATTAGTAAAAATATATAAATGTACAAAAAGTGTAAAAAAATCACTATATTATGGTCCCTAAAAAGACTTACCAAATCTCTGGTACATTTTAGGTGAAAGGACGGAAAGGAATAACTAATACTCATGTGATAATTTCATATATTAATTAATAATGCCTGTCGTTAGATCCATTTTCTAATATATAGGCATTGTTCATAGTTTCTCGACTTCTAAGCCTACAATAGCGTACACGGCCGCAAGGCCCTAACTAATTAAGCTTCTGTATATAACAACAACAGTGACTAGGTATATTCTAAGCTATATTAGGTTACGTCTTAGATGTTAATTAATATATATATATATATATATATATATATATATATATATATATATATATATATATATATATATATATATATATATATATATATATATATATATATATATATATATATATATATATATATATATATATATATATATATATATATAGTATTACGGCACTATTTGTATAATTTTCTTTACTATTACTTATGTCCTGTCACAGGATAGCTTCTTAAGAAAATGTTTATATTTATATCACTTCTTGAAGCAATGCAATTCAATAAACCTGTTTGGTTTAGTTCTTTTATTATTATTATTACGCTTGTATTTCATCAAAGATCACGGGTTCTAAGGAACCTGGTATTCTGAAAGGCTTAGAAAACGCAAAAACGACTTACCATCCAGATCCATCTCTGAGTAACCATAGTTAAATGCCCAAAGATGGGCAACAAATGCGTAGGAGTTATAAAAAATATGGAAAACGAAGTGTGCATCATCGAGTAGGTCATGACTGGATTTCCCCATTATTACGCAGATTGAACATACAGCTCTTGTGCTCCACTCTGCCAGCCAATAAAGGTACACCAGATGCGGGAAATAGTTTTCGATTCCTCTTCGAAAGGTACAGTTCCATGAGCGCTTTTGCCTCGTTACCAGAACCAAGAAATGAAAATATTTAATTTAATTTAATAAGGTACATTACTGCATGGCAATTACGTAATTCACTGTTCAAGTTCTATTATTATTATTCGCAGTTATATAAAAACGCATTTATTTTTCCTGATCAAACAAATGAAAATGAGATGGCGTTCAGGAAGACTTATATAAGCAAGACTATTAAGTTTCGCTGTTTATAGCAGCTACTAGTACCACTATTTTTTTATCTATAAATTAGACGATCAGGCTATTCGGACTCTTATAGTAGAAATCTTTTTAAATTATAGTGTAATTTTTTTAAATCTTAATTAAATATTTAACTACAGCCTCCAGTTGAATTATTTTAACACGTTCTTCTCCATTTTTAACTCAACATTTTGTGTTACAAGAAAAAATTTAAATATAATTTCCCGAGTGAGATCGAACCCACAATCAGATACTTTCCGTGCTATGATGATCTCAATATATATATATATATATATATATATATATATATATATATATATATAATAGGAATACCCAGTATTCCTTTAATATATTCAAAACTGGCGCGCATTTTACGAGGCTACGTGATTACGGCCCTGGGGTTTTTGTAGATGGCACCACATTATAAGATAGGCATAAGCGTGAGCTTGGATATGGCGTCATAAACGGATAATGAATTTAAAAGTTACAAGTGATATAGTGGTTATTGGAACAAGAGCGACAAATAGACTTTTGATGTCGTTTCTTTGAATTTTCAGGTATATATCATCATTGTAAACTATAATTAATTGATATCAATTAAAATGTAAAATATTAAAAAATAAATTCATTTTCAGAGCAACATATCTTTTATTTGTCGTTGAAAAGTATAATAAAACAAAATAGACTTATAATATATATATATATATATATATATATATATATATATATATATATATATATATATATATATATATATATATATATGTTGTTATCAGATTTGATTTTGAATTTGATTTATTTTATCAGATATATACCTGATTTATTTAAATATATAATTTAAATTTTATAATATCTACCCTAGCTAATCCTGTGCGAAAACTTGTTAATGAGATCTAAGCCACATACTATACATGCTAACCTTTGATGATAATGATGACCGTTCATGTCGAAACTAAGTAACTAAATACCTTTTAACTTATTTCAACAAACCATTGTATACATCCATGTGTACTCCAGCAAAGTCAATCAAATTCAAATTGAAGTAACTTCTGAAATAAATGAAAACAAAATACTCGTACACGAAAATTTTGAGTATTTTCAAGTCTCTATGGAAATCTCTATAGTATTTTCACAACAATTCCAAAAAATATTTTACCGAGAAAGTTGAGGGTATCGTGACTAAGTAGGACAATATTTGACTGTAAGGCTATTTTGTGGATTCGATGCCCATTCGTTGAAATAAAGTTTTATCAACCTACTCTTTGGCGTATCGGGAAGTTCACCAATGTACTCACAATGTCTTGAAATTTTATGCAAACGGGAAACAAGATAGCGCGACTACTAAAATATAAAGAGTGCAATACATTTAACACTAGGCTCTTCTCCTAACCCTACCTAGCTATATAACAATTGTAAGGATATCAGTTTTTTTAAAGTTTTAGGATATACAGAAGATTGCCCTTATAAGTGTACCTTACAGTATGAAACATTGTAACAAACAAACAAGCGGTCCTGATTAGGTAATAAAATCATTTGTACTTGCTTACTGTGTTTAAGGGTCAATTATGTGTGATATTTCATCAGATCTAAAACATTTTTTTGTATTAAAATAGACTATGGCTCTTTTAAATCGTAGATTAAAAATAACCATCTACCACAACGTTATTTATTTATCATTCTTCCTTCACAAATCTTTTATTATTATATTATTATTTTTTTAAATGATTTTGTCCCTTATTCTCTCGACGTATCCAAACCACGAATTGATATGATATTTCTCTGATTTCGGACTTTCACATTACTAAATGAGTTTTAATCAAAAAACCCTTCATTAAATGAGGTATAGATTTCTCAAGATTTAAACCTAGACGCACAGCTTGCATCAAACATGTCATAGAGGAAAATACAAGACATTTAATTTTCTATGCATTTGAATTGCTTCTGAAGTACTACAGTATTCAAAGGGGTGAAGTGCTAAATCGTGAGGTCGTCCCCACAGCGCAATCAATCAGAGATTTCGAATTCCAGTGCATTTGCTTTATGTAATATTAAAGCTGTATGATCTTATATTTCGTTTCTCTTTTGCCGCCGCGGCGGATTAAGGATGTGGATGGATGGATCGATGCAGGATGAGGAGAACGGGAGGAGGATTGAGCGGCCGAACTCAACGCTTTGCCTCGAACTTACGCTGAAGTAGGGAACGAGGGGGTCTTAACAGTAGGTTACTTTTGCCTACTCTGCTGTGAGCGAGATAGAACGTAAAGCTATAAAAAAGAAATTATTATTTTTGGTAAATACTTCAAATTGATATGTAGAGAACGGAGCGTTTAGCGCTTCGTTCTCTCTGACTACCCCGCTAGGCATACAGTGTGAAGTTAACTAAGTAAGTACTTCAAATAATGATTTGCATAAGAGGGTTTATTTAATATTTAATTATTCATTATATATAACCAGTCAGTTTATAAAGTGCTAAGACGAACGTAAAAAAAATACTATTTAAAAAATACTTATACTATGAGGTCAGTCGTGGCGCAGCGGCACAAAGTGTGACTGTAAAACCGACTGGTTGTGGGTTCGATTCCCTCTCGAGGAGACGAAATAATTACTTGAATTTATGTTTCCATTTCTTTGCTCTGGTGTCGAGGCAAAGCGCGGCGTTGAATTCTGCCACTCAACACGCAATGCCTCCAGAATTCGGCAGAAAGTGGGGAACCGAGTGTCTTAACACTAGGTTTCCTCTGCCTAGATAGAAGTGAGATTTTTTTTTCTTCTTTCAAAGTAGCTTCTTCATATTAGAGTGGGGAGAGAAAACCCGTCTTCTTTCGCTGTCCATCCGTCATCTATTTTACCAGAGAGGGAAATTGAAAATAATCAAAATATAATCATTTGCCTAAATGCAAATCGTGTCCATGACCATCGGCCTACCGATGGCGTCTGCCACCACAGTTTCTGGGATGGATGGATGGATGGATTTATCGATATATTAAAAAAATGTTATAAAATACAAATAAATTGAAGCTGTCGTTGCGTGGGGACACAAGAACGCGACTTGACTTGCAAATCCTTAAGAGAATTTGGCGGAAATTTTTAAACGAAAGTGTCTTAATGAGGACAAAGTATCTAACACTATAAAGCTAGAAAAAGAACATGTAGATATGTCCAAATCACAACGTTTCATGTATTTTGCGTATTATACTTATAATATTTACATAATTAATAATATTTTTTATAGTGAAATTATAATATTATTTATTTTACTAAAATACATAAGAATAAATCTTTGTTTGCTTAAATTTTTTGTTTGCTTAACCTATTCAAGGTTAAGCAAATAAAAAAAATTATATTTTTAACTACTCTTATGACTAATATCTTGACGATATAATGTCGTGACGATATTATATTGTCAAGTTGCAAAACTGCGAACGTGTAAAGGAACCGAAAGAACATCTTAATAACTAAATCAATATCCTTTCACCTATTACTATTATATAAACCTTATTTTTAGCCTACTTTTTTCTTTGGTATCAAGCTGTAGCTCTCATATAGCAGGGTACGGCAAAGTGTAAAGACACTGAATTCCCTTCTTTTGAGATATTAATTTAGTTTACCATTAACTGCACTCAACTCTGCACTTTGTCTTCTTACCAGAGCGAAGAAATAGTAACAATTTATCATCCCAAGTGAGAATCGAACTCAAAACCAAACTTTTAAAAATTTATGAATATACCGTTATACCTTTCACATTTTAGGTTCACATTTAAATATTGCTTAATGTTTTAGAAGTAGCTTATGGTGCAGAAAGAGTTTGAATTTAAAAAATACTAGCGACCCGCTCGCGGCTTCGCCCGCTTTAACTACTGAATTATTCATATAATGTACCTATGTTTGCAAAGCACTTAAGATTACTAATGTGAAAATTATTGAAACCTTAATGCAACCCACATTTTCGTAGCTCCAATAAGGATGTTCCAATTGTTTAAAAAAACACACACCTGAACAAATGACACAAACAACAGAAAACTTAAACGAAAGAAATTATAAACAACAGACTACCTACTATTCTCTTACCCAAAAATACTTAAACGAAAGATGTAACCAACAATGCCGCGACGAAATACATTATAATTATTGGATAACTCCAAAATACGTGCAATCGCTTCTAAATTAACTTTGCTATAGAGCCAGGCGCAGAATTGAAGCATTCTCTCGTCCATCTCCGTAGTAGCTCCGAACGACATCTGGCGATAACCTGCTCTAGAGCAGACACAGAGAGAGGCGTGCGGGACGGGATTGGAAAGATTATCAAATGCCATCTAGGCGGTCAACTCAGTCAGGTGAGACCCTCGGTTTCCTGAGGGAGGCCCAGCTTAAACGACCAAGGATCAATGCAAGGCTCATGAGTCGCATTTGGAGGAGGATAGAAAGTCCCTCGGAAGTCATCTGACGTCTGACCTCGGACGGCCGGATATGCCACGGAGTGCTGCTCCTTAGGTGCAGGTGACCCGATACATTGGCGCAGCGGAATGCGTTGGACGCGAGACGACCAATGTGTACCTCCAGGCTTTCTATTTTTAGGTTGCGGTGATGCGTGGTGTTTCTCACGTAGTATGGCGCCTGCGTCACTCGACGGAGGATGAGGTTCTGGACCACCTGCAGGATTTCTCTTTGAGTGATACTCGCTAGGGCGATGTGATGTCATCAGTGTATAGTGCGTAGAGAGCAGCTGACAAAATGCTGCCCTGGGGAACAACGGCAGCGATCGAGTCGCTGCTATACTTCGAACTCTTAACTCTCAAGCTAAATGTCCTGTCACTGAGGCAGGGAGGCAAAGACATGCGCGACGTGCTGGGGGGTGCCGGCTCTGAGCACTTAATGAAGTAGGTCCGGGTGCCAGACGTGGTCGAATACGCGTACTACGTCGAAGAAGACTGCTATTGCTCTCTCCTTTCAGTTGATCGCTGTTACGGCGTAGTGTAACCAGAGTAGTATACCCGCTCGCCAAACTGCTCGCTTCGTGGGTGGATGTGCGCCTGGAGAAGTGAGAGGAATAACTTCTCGGACAGCTTGGAGACCGCGCAAAGGAGGGTTATAGATCGGTACCCCTCAGGCTGCTATGGGCTCTTCCCAGCCTTGGGCAACATGATGAGCAGGCCCTCCTTCCATGCCCGGGAGAAGCTAGGCGAGTGCGGCGGATCCATTTTTATAAGCAACATGTCGAGGGCGCAGGGGGAAGCGTGGAGGTCGGCGAGCTGTTACACAGCAAGAATTTTTTAGTATCGTAATTTCAAATCTGTGCTACTAATCAACATTTTGATCTACATTAAATGGCCCAGATAACTAATATACTTATTTATACAATGAGAGTAAGGGATAATATGAGTCGATATAGCTTTTCTCTAAAACTATTTTTAATTTCGAAATATTGTAAAAAGCAAAATTTATCTTTGTTTAACTTAGAAAATTAATAACTTATTTAAAAGGGTAAGGATTAATATCATTATTGACACACATCCCTCTCAATAAGTAAATATATTTAAATTACTATCTAATTTCCGTCTCATATACGCTTTCATTACTAAGATTTAAACTATTTTTATTTGCATTTCTTGTTCTACGACATATATTTGAACGACTTTGTCGTGGTATAATTAAATTAAAAACATTTCCTATGTTTAAAAGGTAAAGAAAATAATAAAAGAACAGAAGAAGAGTAAACAAAATAAACAACAGGATACTTAAACGCAAGAAATGATAAACAAAAGCCTACCTACTGTTCTCTTAAACTAAAATACTTATACGGAAGAAATTATGAACAAAAGACTACCTACTATTCTATTAATCAAAATAGACGAAACTAAATATATTAAACTCCAATTATCCAATACGTACAATCGCATCTACATCTACTTTTCTACAGTACAGAGGCAGGAGGGCGCGGCGGACGCGCTTCTATAAGCAAAACATCGCGGGGCGCGGGGGGACGCATGGCGTGTGGCGAGCCGTTTCAAAGCAAGGATTTTTTGATATTGTAACAACTTCTAAAGTACTTATTAAAATGAAAAACAGTAAAAGACAGTTTTGATCTACATTAAATGGCCAACGTAACTAATATACTTATTTATATGCTGAGAGTAAAGTAATAAATGAAACTTGCGCCAAAACTGCGGTTTATAGCCGGCGTGATGTGTCAACAATTAAATGCGTTTTTCTCTAAAACTATTCGTAATTTCAAATTAGTGTAAAGAGCAAATTTTATCTTCGTTTAACGTAGAAAATTAATAAAGTATTTAAAAGGATAAGGATTGATACCATTATGGACAAACATCCCTCAAAATAAAAAATATATTCTAATTACTCTTTTTAGACAGAAACATGCTCACTGTATGTTATCCTTAGAAGATACGAATATGCTGTCGCTGACTTTTTTGTAGATCTTATTAAGAGGAATAATACTCTAGTACATTGTTTTCATGTAGGACTTACCATTAAAGCAGCGCATGCGTGAAAGTGTCTCAACGGGTAGGACTTTATACACATTTATCATTTTTATGTCAAATTACAATAAAATATACATATAATAAACCATATATAATCCTTCCCTGAGAAATACTCTACATAATGGTGAAAACCGCATCAAAATCCGTTGGGTGGTTTAGAAGAAGATAACGTAGAAAGGCCAGACAGAGAAAAAAATCGTTCTTATTTTATAATATATAGAGATAGAGATAGAGAAGAGAAATATATGACCATACATAAATAAATAAATTTGTAGTTTTATAATATTAACATTTTGAAACTTAAAAAAAGCAACTTTACGCTGTATACAGTCTAGTGTTAATACACTGTTCCTTACTTTCCACTTTGTTGAGTGGCGGAACTCAATGCCGGGCTTGCCTTGGTGCCAGAGCACAACACACAACGATTCGTGGGTTCGATTGCCCACTCAGGGCAATAAAATATTTTATATCCTTACACACTTTACAGCATTATATATCTCGTTAGAACACTTGTACCCACCACTTGCTTTAGAGGCATTGCGTGTTGAATGGTAGAATTTAGCTAAAAATATTAAATATTTCATTTCCTCGAATGGGAATCGAACATACAACCTGTCGCGTTCCCTCTTATAGGTTGTCATAAGTCAAATAAATATCACGAATCACTTAAAATATTAGTAACCATAATGTTCTCTTAATTGAAAAATATTTACGTTTTTTCTGCTGTAAAAAAAAACAATTAGTCGAAAAAAGAGTTTATTTTTGACTAATTGGTAAAAATATATAATACAAATATACCAAAAGGTAACTTAGCCTACCACTACGCTACGTATATATTATGTTCCCTTAAAAGACTAACTAAATCTCTGATATATTTTAGGTAAAAGGAAGGAATTAATTAACAATGCCTGTCGTTAGATCCATTTTCTAATATATCTAGGCTTTGTTCATAGTTTCTAGACTTTTAAGCCTACAATGGTGGACACGGCCGCAAGAGCCCTAACTAATTAAGCTTCGGTATATAAATCAACAGTGACTAGTTGTTTTCTGAACGATATTAGGTTACGTCTTAGGACGTAATTAATACGGCAGTGTCAGTATCGTTTTCCTTTGACTCACAAAATAGCTTGTAAAGTAAATATTTATATTTACATAATTTCTTGGAGCAATGCAATTTAATGAAAATGTTTGGTTAAATCCTATTAATGTTATGTTTCTCTTTCTTCGACGATTTCGGGTTCGAAGGAATCCACTCTTCCGGAACGTTCACAGATCTAGAAGGCTAGCAACGAAGGTCCATCACGTAGAGGCTCTTTAGAAAAGGCAAAAACGTTTTTCGAGTAAACATAGGTAAATACCCAGAGATGCCCAGAGATGTAATGCATAGGAGCTTTGGAAAATATGGAAAACTAAACAGCCTCATGCGCGGTGTGGTCTAAGGATGTGGAGAAGTGTGCATTGGTTTCACCATCATGAGAAGGTCATGAGTGGGTTTTCCCACTATTACGCAGATTGAGCATATGGCTCTTGTACTCCACTCTGCCATCCAACAAAGGCACGCCAGAAGCAGGGTATAGATTTCAATTTATCCATACCTATATTATAAATTCGAAAGTAACTCTGTCTGTCTGTCTGTCTGTCTGTCTGTTACGCAATGAGGGCCAAACCGCTAATTCAATTGTAATAAAATACTCATAAAGAGATACTTGAGGGTCTTTGGATGAACATAGGTTACTTTTTTTTCTTATATTTGTGATATTGCCGATATATACTAATATTTTAAAATACTTTTTAGTTTGACAGGCAATTTATTCCGCCATGTTAATAACAACCGACCGTTGCTAAGCAACCGTTTACAAAGTTTGTTTGTTGTAAGAAAACGTCACCCAAAATGAGCTTAACGCATACATGGCGTGCGCTGACTCAACCTTATGAGATACATAAAAACAATGTTTTACAAAAATATTGTGGTTTAATGTTTAAAAAAGTCCGCGATACATATACCATGTTTATCTCTGAAGGTTGAACAAAAGTAACCATTTTAATTAATTTACTTTATATTTATCGGGTTTTTGTTGTACTTATGTATTTTCTATAATTTGATATTGATCCTTATGAAAATGAATATAATAGTCACTTTTAGCATTTCATCTAGACTGAAATTATAGTTAACTGTATAACATTTTAATAAATATTTAAGGAGATGTCATTGATTCGAAATGACCTAGCCTACGGGCGGCATAGTATGACCGGCGCGAACGGGCAGATAGATGACTTTGATAATTTTGTAAATTTTCATACATTTTCGAACTACTGTTATTTTTTATGTAATTATTTGCTGTTTATAATTAATTTATACTTTTCTTTGGTTCTTCGCTTATTCGAGTAGTAGATTAGTTAGATTTTTGTAAATTTCTTGGTGTAAGTGGCGGCCCTGCGCGTCATCGGCATAATATTATTTAAGTATTTATTATTTAAGGAACGATTGTTGGTTATTTCATCTCGGTTGGATGGTTATCTATACCGTTGTTATACACTTAATAAATTATAGTTTTAGTTTTTTGGGATTTTATTTGATATTGCTTGCAAAACTTATCATATTGAATGTAGAAAGGACTTTATTTATTTCATATAGTATCTATATACGCGCGCAAGGAAAACGTGTAAAAAGATTTTTCCCGGGCAAATCAGTAAAATCGATCATTGAAAGTCCAATAAAAATCAGTTCAGTTATTCTGGACATTAGCTCGGGGAAATAGAAAGACAGACAGGGACAAAAAATATAATATTTTTTTTATTGTATTTGAATATTATGTAAATAACCACATGCACTTGCTAAAACGTAGCACAATACATTTAATTTTGATTCTTTTAAATATTTATTTTACTTTGATGATATTAATAATGTAGCTGGTTTTGTTTAGTTTTTTTTATTAATATTTTAATATGATTACGTTTACTTATATTTTTTTTCATTTAAATTAGTTAGATATTTTCAAAAACAATTTCATAAATATTTGTAATAAGCATTCGTATAGTTCAAGCGGGCGAAGCCGCGTCCGGGTCCGCTAGTCTATATATATAAAAGGACTTGTGCTGACTGACTGAGGTAAGACGCACGCAGAGCCGTAACCGCTGATGGTAGGAACGTGAAATTTGGGCAGATGTTTATTTTCATATTCTGGACATCCACTAAGAAGGGAATTTGAAAATTTTTAACCCTAAAGGGATGAAATAAGGGTTGAAAGTTTGTATGGAAAAAAAATTTAATCTGTACCGATTTTTATAAAATTTGAAATTTAGACTCTTAAAAATATTTCATTGAACACGTATTTCATGGTTTTTAAGAATTCACCCCCTAAGGGTTCAAATAAAGGGTTGAAAGTTTATATGGAAAAATCTTGAAATTGCCACCGATTCTTATAAAAATTAAAATTCAGACTGTTAAAAATATTTTATTGAACACGTGTTTCGTCGTTTTTTTAGAACTCACTCCTAATAAGCGGGCGAAGCCGCGCGCGCCCTCTAGTCTTATATATTTTTATTTTATATATTTTTATTATTATATATATTTATATATACGGTTTTTTATTCTTTTTTTAAAAAATGTTACGTTATCAGTAGTATCCAGGTTTAGCAGGGTAGGCAGAAGGAGCCTAGTGTTAAGACACTCTATTCTCCACTTTCCGCCAGGGTCTGGAGGCATTGAGTATGGAGTGGCGGAACTTAACGCCGCGTTTTGCGTCGACACCAGAGCGAAAAAATGAAAATATACATTTAAATAAATATTTCATGTCCTCGAGTGGGGATCGAACCCACAATCAGTCGATTTTGCAGTTACACTTTATCTCGATACAGCGTGAAGCTGACTTCTCAAGTTCTATTAGTATTTGCTGTTATATAAAAACGTTACTTAGTTATCCTGAACAAACAAATAAAAATGAGATGGCGTTCAAGAAGACTTATATAATCAAGGCTATTAAGTTTCTCTGTGTATAACAACTACTCGTACAACTCAGCTCGTACAGGAAAGTACAGTAGAAATCCTTTTAAATTATAGTGTAATTTTTATTGAAGCCTTAATTTGAATATTTACAGCCTCTAATTAAATTATTTTAATACTTTTTTTTTTCAATGTACAACTCAATTTTATGACATGGTTTGTTGACTTTTTTTGTAGTGAAATTTAACGGAATTTTTTTATCAGCTTCACCGTAGAGGGAACTCAATGTTAAGACACTCTGTGCCTTATTTTTGAAGAATTCTTGAGGTATTGCGTGTTGAGTGGTGGAACTCAACGCCGCGACTTTAAACTTATTTATGTTCTTAGCATCTCTGTAGGGAGATTTTTACAAATTTTCACTACCTAAATATTTACAAATTACAAAGAATTATCGTCTGGCAAGATAGAATGCTATTTATTAAATATTTTTAACATTTTTAAAGTGTTATTCCACACAGGAAAAAACGTAATAAGAAAGAAAATAAATGGTTTTCTAAATAAGTATTTTTCTTTCCTAAGTGTGTAATAACACAAGCGTATAAAAATTTCGACGTAGCTTGATGAGAAAGTATGGTTTAGTGGTCAGAGCGTCTGGTCGGTTTCCAGGAGGAACGGGTTCGAGTCCCGCTACATTCAATTTTTAATACGTTTTCTAAATAAGTTTTTCTCTTTCCTAAGTGTGGAATAACACAAGTGTACAAAAATTTCGACGTAGCTTGATGAGAACGTATGGTTTAGTGGTCAGAGCGTCTGGTCGGTTTCCAGGAGGAGCGGGTTCGAGTCAAGCTACGTTCAATTTTTAATACGTTTTCTAAATAAGTATTTTTCTTTCCTAAGTGTGGAATAACACTTTAAAAAATTTTATAATATTTATCCAAGCTAACTCTGTACGTAAACTTGTTAATGAGATCTATACCACATACTATAAATGCTGACCTTATTTTAATTATAGCACAACTTATTAAGTAAATACCTTATAATTTATTTCAACAAATCATTACATACATCCACGTGTATTTCACGATCGTAATGTAAACTTGTATATCTATCATTTATTTGGATTCTAATTGAAATCCGCAATTTTTTTTATTAAAATAGACCACGTTTTTTTAATCACTCTTCCTTCATAAATCTTTTTTGTCATAATGCTTAAGCCGCGTTATTTTTTATTCTCACAGCGACATCTTTGCTAGTACCTACATTCGATTAGCTAAACTAGCTCCGTATCTATTTCGTATCTTTCTTCTATACTCAAAATACTTCCCAAATATGTCACTTCATTCACTTGTTTCAATATCATTCTTTCCATTTACGCTGATCCTGCATTTTGTAGTTTTTATTTCATTTTGAGGCCGGTCGTGGCGCAGCGGCACGAGGTGTGACTGCAAAACCGACTGGTTGTGGGTTCGATCCCCACTCGAGGAGATGAAATATTTACTTAAATTTATATTTCCATTTCTTCGCTCTGGTGTCGAGGTTAAGCGCGGCGTTGAGTTCTGCCACTCAACACGCAATGCCTCCAGAATTCGGCAGAAAGTGGGGAACGGAGTGTCTTAACACTAGGTTCCCTCTGCCTACCCTGCTGTGTGCGGGATACAGCGTGAAGCTAATTTAATTTAATTTTTTTTATTTCATTTCTATCAAATGCCAGAACCCTTTTCCTACTTGTACTCAAGCTCAGACCATGACCTAGGTTGTGACCAATACTTGCAACTCGCATTCTGATTTTGCAATGAACAGGTATTTTATAATCAGGTCACTTTCTTTCACCCCTATTCACTTAGATTCACATCGATATACGATTTGTATGAAAACCTCATAATACTTTCTTCATAGAGATTTTATTAAATTAAGTTGCCAACATTGCAACGTACGAAAGAATTGCAAACATTAAGTAAGATATAGATTTCTCAAGATTTAAACCTAGACGCACAGCTTGCATCAAACAAGCCATAGGGGAAATGGAAAATACAAGACATTTAATTTTCTATGCATTTGAATTGCTTCTGAAGTACTACAGTATTCAAAGGAGTGAAGTGCTAGCTCGTGAGATCGTCCCCACAGCGCAATCAATCAGAGATTTCGCATTCCAGTGCACTTGCTTTATCTAATACTAGCGGTTCACTCGCGGTTTCGCCCGCATACTACCTATAATTATTTTATTATGTTGCATTTCCTATAAGATTGATTATATAATTTATACATTCAATATTTTTTCATAATTTTTGAAAAAGTGTAAGCATTACGTGGCTGCTGTGGCCGGCAATCGCGGCGGCCGGCAAATCGGCGGCAAGGGCGCCCCCTTGGGAGTCGAGCCTAGACTTGCGGCCGTAAACAGATCGTTGAATTATTTTACATTTTCTCAAAAAGTATATGTCCAATTTACATGCTATAACAGCCAAAGCTTATCTTCATAATTTTTTCTTGATGATGGAAATAACTTTCACTCGTAATTTTCAATATCATAATAATGATCATATTTTTTACAATGAAATTACAATATTATTTATTTTACTAAAATACATACGAATAAGTTTGAATAGGTTTAACAAAAAATAACTTATTATTTCACTAACCATATTATTTTATGCTTGTGACGATATTATATTGTCATTTTGCAAAAGTGCGAACGTGTGAAGAAAGCGGACGAATATATTTATAACTAAGTCAATATTTTTTCACTTATTACTGTTAAATAAACTTTTTTAGTATCAAGCTGTAGCCCTCATATAGGAGAATAAGGGAGAGATAACCTAGTGTAAAGACACTGCATTCCCCTCTTTCAAGATTAATTTAGTTTAATGGCGAAACTTAACGCTGCGTCTTGTCTTTTTACTAGAGCCAAGAAATGAAAACTATCCATACTCTAGAGTAGGAATCGAACTCACAGTCGAATTTTTAAAATTTATAAGTGTAACGTTATATCTCCCACATTTTAAGTTCACATTTAAATATTGTTTAATGTTTTAGAAGGAGCTTATGGTGCAGAAGGGCTTGAGCTTAAAAAAATAAAAAACATATTTAACTATGAGTATCTTTGTCGTTTTATAATATAACATATTTGATACGAATAATTTATGTATTACACATATCGAAGCCATCATTTCCGAGGCGTCTTAGGTTCGATTTCCATTCAGGACAATTATTTTATCTCCTTACTCTGGTAACAAAATGAAAACGAACAATATCTTGTTAGTCGGGTGGAAAGCGGGGAATGAAATGTTTTGATTACTACTAGGCTTCCTTTGCTATGCCTGGTTTATGCAGAATACTGCGTGAATACGTGGCGGCGGCTCCCTTCTGTCTACTTAAATTGTATCTAACATAAAAGTGATGAAATCCAAGGCCATATTACTTTGGATATAATTCCAGTGGGATTTAAATCGACGACCGCCGCGTTCATCCTACTACGTCCCAACTGAGTCACGACGGGATAATAAAGTTTCCTTCAAACCGCATTTTTCTACAGAAAGCGACCTAAATTCAATTCAATCCTCATTTTATTTTAGGTAATTTAAATTCAGAATGGATACTAAAACAGGTCATATGTGATTTACCTATAAAACTGGGGTCCGCCACGTCACATTCGGCATCCTAATAAAAAGAAGAGGCAAATGGAATGATGCAATGAAATAGATAGTTTTCTTCCTCTTCGTAGTGTATCACGCATGTAGCAGGGTAGGCAGAGGGAGCATAGTGCTAAAACACTCCGCTCCCCACTAAATTTGTATTTGAGAAAGCTGCAGTATGAGTAGACTATAAATATAATAAAACTATACCTGATCGCTGATCATGAAAGATGTATTAGAAAATTTATTGTTGGGAGCATTTATCAATGTAATACAACCCAAAATAATTATATCGTTTTTTAAATGTTATCTGTTTTGCTTTTTTGTCATTGCGTGTTATATGGCGGAACTCAACGCCGCGCTTCATCTCGAAGCCAGAGCGAAGAAATGAAAATATTAAATATTTTCTTTGCAATATTAAATATTTATTCCTGAAGTGGGATCGAACAATCTGTCGCGTTCACGTTCAAAGGCTTGTGCCTCTGCGCCACAACTATATTACATTTCATAAGTTGAAATTAAAGAATCCTAGCTCGGCAGCCATAAAACAAGTTATTATAAATTCCTTTTCACAGAAAAGAAATAGACTTCTTCTGATTGACGTCAAATAATATAGTGGCGCAATTTACTACAAAGATTACGCAAATCCCACATCATATAATCATACAGACCAAACCACTGGAAAATTGATATAAGCTTCAAATAAAAATATATCTATATAAGGCTTGAAATAATAAAATAAAAAGATAAAAATATTTTTTATTGACAACATTCATTTTGTACAGTTAACGGGCTACTAACTCACAAACAATTACGTGTATGCTATGTTTTAGGAGTTATTGACTTTCCTATTTCATATATATATATATATATATATATATATATATTGTTTGTTTTAGAGTCACGCTGTATCCCGCATACAGCAGGCTAAGCAGAGAGAACGTAATGTCACGACACTCCGTTCCCTATTTTTAGGCACTCAGCCACACAAAATACTCGAAAGGCACTGCATGTTGCATGGTTGAACTCAATGCCACTCTTTACCTCGACACCAAAGAGAAAAAAATTAAATATTAAATATTTAATTTCGTTAAATAAACCTACAACCTGTCACACTTGCATTAACAGTCACACTTTTTGCTCCTGCACCATAACTAGCCACAAACTTCCTTTTTAATACACAAAGATATAAGACATTATCTCGTAAACCAAAAAAAGTATGTGATGTACGAAGTGAAACTTTTTATCTTTAAATTATTTATTTACTGCTAAATTGATAGTCATATTATCAAACAAGGGGCTCGCGACTTCGGTCGCTGATCTGTACATTTCTTTTTTTTAAATTTGATTTTCTTTCTTGTACTAATAACATTATCATTTTAAAGACAATATCCAATAATAATAGATTTTCTCATATATATGCCATGAACAAACAGCTATCAGATACAATTTTATTATGTAAATTTCGGGTAAGAATCAGCGACTTACCTAAAATTCCGTATGAAAGATTATTTAAATATAAATATTCCGACATTAATTGTGTATGTAACTAAACCAACTTAAATTATTTTTATTCCTCGCTCTGGTACGGGCAAAAGCGAGGTTGAGCTATGTTACTTAATGCAATGTCTCGAAAATTTTGAGAAAAATGGGAAACGGAATGTCTTAACACTACATTTCCTTTGCCTACCCTTTTGGGAAAAAGCATGAAGATGCTTTATACGTGTAAAATGAATACTATACTATATAATATATACGTATAAGTATAACCATTCTTAGAAGCCAATTTAAGTATAATAATTAGTATATAGCTAATTTTATAAAAAAATTGTTTATTATAGAACTGTCATGATATTCAAACGGATATCTATAGACATTCTACAGAAGTTATTTTGCAACCAACATAGCAAAACATAATTTTTCACGGCATTTTATTTTGACCTGAAACAGAATTCCTGCGATATTTATTACTTTCCTTCACGGTATTCTGATTATGTAATTTATTATTTCACAGAAACACAGAATATCCTACAAAACTAGTGTGACATTGTTTTAATGTGTATATATATATATATATATATATATATATATATATATATATATATATATATATATATATATATATATATATATATATATATATATATATATATATATATATATATATATATATATATATATATATAGTAGACTTTTTAGTTTTTTTTATATACTGTAGAATTTTTAGATATGACAGAAAGTTTAAAAATCGTTCGAATGTGCCCCCCTCTCCCCTATATATATACATATATATATATATATATATATATATATATATATATATATATATATATATATATATATATATATATATCTACTATATAAACTTTCTGTCATATCTAAAAATTCTACAGTTTTTAACTTCTTTACTATTTCACAATGCTTAGTCCAACTATTGTGCCACACAATCGTAGCATCATATGTAGAAAAATCTATAAGGTAAAGGTGCAATATCAACTTTAGTAGCAGTAGTCAAATGTTCAAAGCTGCCCCCCTTGCGGGGTAGCTTTGAACATATATGGGGCAGTTTTGAACTATCATCGAATTCAATGAAATTAAAAGGTTTATCAAACTTTTAAGTAGCTTTATTAATAAACTTAACATTAGAAACGATGGAGATCAAATATCAGTACCATGTTAACTTAAAAAAATAATATACGTAGTTTAATATTGCGATTGTACTAGTACTAGTGTTAAATAACTTTAATATTATTAATAGACTTTAAAAAACGTACAAACAAAAAGGTAGATTTGGCTTCCTAGAAGTAATGAACATATGGGATCAATCATAGAATAAATCTAATATTATGAAAATAAAACAAAATATTTTTTAAATAAACAGCTTACTACCCTAATTTGAACTTAGAAAAATAAATTTAAAGGAAAACATGGATGTAGTAGTCTACGTAAGAAATAAAAATCAGCTTCACGTTTTATACCCCACACAGCACGGTATGCAGAGGGAACCTAGTGTTAAGACACTCCGTTCACCACTTTCTGCCGAATTCTGGAGGCATTGCGTGTTGAGTGGCAGAACTCAACTAAATAAATATAAATATATAATAAATTTAAGTAAATATTTCATCTCCTCGAGTGGAGATCGAACCCACAATCAGTTGTACAGTCACACTTCGTGCCGCTGCGCCGTGACTGGCCTCAAGTCTAGTCTACGTAAGACTTTTGAAAAACAAACTAACGTAGCACTTGTCCTCTTTCTCAAGAAAGAAAAAAAAATACAAGCTACTTCTTTATTATTCACAGATGATGAGATATTTGCTAAAACGAAGTCTCCAATATTTATTAAGTTGTAGTCTAATTCCATTTCGTAGTCTTCATACGCACAGATTTCAGTATCTTCATTCTTTTCACAGTAAATTGTCACTTCTTCTTCTGATTCCAAATGCATTTTTGAGTCAGTTTCTTGCGAAGAAAAGTTAATTATAGTTTTGTTTTTCTTTCGCGGTATCTTTTTACATATAATAATATTCAAAACTGCCCCCTTCATTTTGTTCAAAGCTGCCTCAGTGGTAATTAAAAAATTACAAACGTTTTTTTTCAAGTAAATGTTTAAAAATTGTAGTGATTTCTAGTTTATTGCATGATATATGAAACATTCTAACTAAAAGAGAAAAAAATAAAACCATATACCTTGAATTGGATCCCTGCGATCCTTACGCGCTTATTTAAAAATGCATAAAATTTTACTCAAAATCAAACACTCCTCGTAACTCAACAACTGGTTCTCATTTATCAGCGGTGACAAGTGACACGTGTGCAGATTAGTGCTGTCACTACTCAAAAAAATCTACCAAAATTTCTTTTTAAAATAGTTTTGTTAACTTATATTTTCAAAGGTGCCCCTGTTCAAAGCTACCCCCCTCTCCCCTATATATATATTAGTGTGTGACTTTGTTTTAATATTATTATTTTTTTTTTACTTAAAATAAACTTAAAAAATGTCATCATCATCAAGTTGCTACAACTGCGGATGGACTTTGGCCTGATTCATAATATCTTTCCAGATTGTTTTATTCCACATTTTTTTCCAGAAAAAAAAATTATAAATATTAAAATAAAAAAAAAAGTCATGAGGCCAATCATGGCGTAGGGGCACCAGTGTGTGACTATTCGCAACAGGTTGCGACTTCGACTCCCACCTGAGGATATTAAATATTTAAATCCGCATTTCCTCGCTCTGGTAACCAGGCATAGCGCGGCGATGACTTCCGCCACTCAACACGCAATACTCCCAAAAGTATTATCCACAGAAGCGGCTTAATCGGAACGTCGGAATCGGAATAATCTTATACACACTAGATGTCTGCTACCTAACGTGCTTTATGCAGGATACAACGTGAAGCTAAAAAAATAAACTAAAATATACAATTACGTCATTGTTGCATCAAATCAGCAATATGGTAATTTAATATGTTGCAGATAAATAGGTCTCCACGCTTCAACTGTCAATCTTTATCAATTTTACTACAGTGCGTAAAACATAGATAGATAAGAGAGTTTTAAAGAGGTTTCGTAATTTTACACACATTTAATATTTTATAGATGGTTAATGTTAAAGTTGATATACCATTCTTTATTTTAAATATTTAATTTTTAATTACTATAAAATTATAGTAAAACATACTACGATAGACGAGGCTAAGCGCGGCGTGGAGTTCTGCCACTCAATATGCAATGCCTCCAGAATTCGGCAGAAAGTGGGAAACGGTGTGTCTTAACACTAGGTTCTCTCTACCTACCCTGCTGTGTGCAGGAGACAGCGTGAAGCTGATTTATTTATTTTTATACTACGATAGATATTTTTCGTTTATTCTAGCAATATTAATTATTAATATTTTAATACCACAATTAAGGTTAATATTTTTTTTAATAAAAAACGACAAAGTTGACTCTCTACTAAAAAACAATTTTGTTTAAAATTCCATTTTTGTTCATCAAAATTTTATAAAACTCTATCTAAATGGCCTAACAGCGTATTTTAGTTCGCATATCGATTAATATTGGAATAGTCTATCAACTTTTGATATTTCGTGGCGCAAAATGTATCACAATTCAATCAATATTTTTTATTTTAAATATTTATTTTCGTCGTTTCATGTCCATGTATAAATAGCGTGCATGTTATAAATACACTGGAGCCTACTCGGATATTACTGTTCTCAGTTATTCTAAGCGATGGCTCTTTTCGGTAAAATTTCTATAATCTTTTATATTATTCTATTTTTTGTTATGATAGAAAAATCTACGTGTACATATGAGTTGGCACGAAGTGAGTATTTTATTTGTTTGTATTTATGTTTTAGTAATTTTAAAAACATATATTGATAAATAATTATAACAATAAAGACTACAATTTCTACTTGAAAATATATTTGTAAGCCTTTTAGGATATTTTTTTAATTTTTCGTTGAGACTGCCGTGGTAGCTCACGGAGGTATGAAATATTTAATACTTCCATTTCATCACTTTAGTAACAAGGCGAAGCGAGGCGTCGAGTTGCGCCACTCGACACACTATGTCTTCAGCGGCGGGAAGTAAGTGGAAAACGGAGAGTAGGTACCCTCTGTTGACTCTGCTATATATATCTCTCTTACCACTCACTTTTCCGTCATAAATCTTTTTTGCCATTCTTTCATCATTCAATTCGATGTGCCCAAACCAGCTGAGCACGTTTTTCTTCATTCTCAACGTGACATCCTCACACCCTAATTTCAGAGTGTTGACTAATACCTGCAACTCATCTGCGTACAGCAGGCAATTTACATTCAAGTCATCTACTTTCACTCCTATATCACTTTGTTTCACTCCTTGGAGACAGCTATCCAAATATAAATTAAACAACCAATCTGTCTTGGCGCAACCTTGTTTAATACCCCATTGGATATTAAACCAGGGCGACATGCCAGGCTCCTACTCGCATGCAGGCTGGGTGATCTTTGTATAGCGACTTTACAGCCTGCAGCAAGGATCTCCTATGATTTTGCTCTTACAACTCTGTCAAACGCCTTTTCCAAGTCCAAAAAAGCACAGAAAACTTTTTAGTTAACAGCCAAAAAGTTTTGGTGATCATGGGGAGGGTGAAGATCTGATCCATACACCCTCTTCCAGGTCTAAAGCCTCCTTGGGTATCCCATAACAGCCTTTCCGATCTTTCTTGCATTCTTCGCGATAAAATTAAATTAATTTCTTGTTTTAAATTTTTTTTACTTTATATTTACGTTACAGATCTCTAATCTTTCTCTTAAAATGCGCAAACAAATTGATAATACTGGTTATCCTAATTTTTATAAACCCAACCCTCAATTTTAAATTTCATATTTTTAAGTCTATAAATAAACTGTAATACTATTAAATAAAACACTACTATGTTAACTAAAACTGTTCTATGTAAATCTATTTGATTTTCATTTGTAAAGTTATTTTGGCGTCATGCCAGTTTTGGGTCGAAATTAGTTTTAAGCCATTGTCTTGTAGCACGTTTATGGGCAATTAGTTATATTCAGTTATTTAAAATGAAAAAAATTCGCAAATATTTTTAACCAAAAAATTAAAAAATACTTCATAAATTTCCTTTTGTAATTTTAATATACAATATCAAAATAGTTTCAAAAAATAAACGAAACATGCTTACATATAAAAAATAGACTTTTTCGTTTTATCATTCTTTCTGGCCTTCGTCATTCTCTCAACTGGAATTGAAACCCACAAACGTCGCAATTAAAGTCAGAAGCTGTAATATTATGCCACAACAACCTCTGCCTGAGGTGAAGCTGATAAAGCTTTAGTTATTATAAAAATCTGGACTAGGATGACGAAAGAATACTTAATACATAAATTTATATTGTTTCAGACATAAGAAGTCCAAGTCCAATAAGAGGAATTTTGTACATATGCACGGAAGAGAACATGAAGAGAAAGGTACTGTCTAAGTAGAATTATTATTGAGGCCAGTTGTGGCGTAGAGGTCCAAATGGGTGACTGTAAACGCACTGGTTGTAGGTTTGATCCCCGCTTGAGAAAATGAAATATTTATTTAAATTTTAATTTTCATTTCTTCGCTCTGGTGTCGAGGCAAAGCGCGGCGTTGAGTTCCACCAATCAACACCCAATGTCTCCAGAATCTGGCGGAAAATGATGAAAAATGGCAGAAGAAAAAGTCACTCTGCTGTGCTCGGTATACAGCGTCAAGCAGATTTTGAGAAAATGTATTTACTGCTATTTCGTTAACGCATTGTGTTCCAACATGAACATGACATCTTTAGGGGAAATATGTACCAAGTGGCACAAACTGCATCAAGTAACCCATGGTTCTATTACAAGCATGCAAAAACATTAAAGCGCTTCTCTTCTATTATAAAGTACAAGAAATGAATATGCCTAAATTTAAAAAAAAAGCCAGTTTCACGCTGTCTCTAGTGGGGTAGGGTACATAGAGGGAACCTAGTATTAAGACACTCCACTTCCCACTTTCCATTGAATTCTGAGAGGCATTGCGTGTTGAGAAGCGAAAGAAATGAAATTATTAAAAATATAATTTCCGCGAGTGGGAATCGAACCCACAGCCTGTCACATTTAAAGCCATACGCTTGTCCTACTGCGACACGACTACAACACATTACATTTTTTCTATATTTTATAAATTTTGTTATTTAAGCATTATGACATAAACGTGTCATTTATCCTTACTAGCTCAACCAGAAAATATATTTAAATAAACATTTTTTTATATTCGCGGCTTTATGTTCCACCTCTCCCCCAACCTTCTTGTGGGAAATAGAAGAACAATTGACCAAACCTGAGACATCATTTACCGAACAAACTAGTTGTCACTTACACGTTTGCGTGGACTGTATAAACTAATTTGTAAAATCTCGTTTTTGGCGTTCCATACAAAAAGGATAAAAGAAGACCCTATTACTAAGCCTTCCCATTCTGTCAGTCTGCCTGTCACTCTTGAATCGTAATTATTAGATAATTGAAATTTTCACAAATAATATAGTTCTGCTACCTCTATAACCAACAAATACTAAAAAAACAAATATTTAAACGGGCTAGCTACCATAAATTTCAGCGTTCAACGCCGCTTTGTTTCTCGTGCGCTTTGTCCGCCATCCACTAAGTAACGAAAAAGTTTTATATATAGGTAGAGATGATTAAAGAATATACCTACAAATATTTACGTGTCGTAATATACGGCTATTATTCTCGCCCATAGTACTCCTAACTACTCCTTTACGACATTTTAGTGAACACTCTCGACCTTTCGAATAGATCGTTAATGTTTAACTTCGCAGGCTTTATTTATTTAGGACGCATAAAATCGTGTATTAAAAGACACTAGAAGAAATTCTAATGTACTGAAGAATTTTAACATAGGTATTTCATATATTCATGTATTTCATATAGGTACGCAGAGGAAACCTAGTGTTAAGACACTCCGTTCCCCACTTTCCGCCGAGTTCTACTAGATATTTCTGTATGAAATTTTATCACAATCGGATCAGCGGTTTGCTCGTGATTGCGTCACAGACAGACAGTTACTTTAGAATTTATGATATAAGTCTGAATTGTGGATGCGTATCCCACTCAGGGGAATAAAGTATTCAAATTCCGCCACTCAATATTCGTTGCCTCGAGGATTGAGCAGAAAGTCGAGAATGGTAGTGTCTTAAATGAATTAATGCAGTGTCTTAACCCAGGTTTCCTCTGCCTATCTATGTGCAGGAAGCAGCGTGAAGCCTAAAAAAATCAATACTACACCAAACTTGATAACGAATACTACTATACTTATTCCTACAATGTCCTAAAGTTAAAAAAATAAAATGCCTAAATCTCCAGAATATACATGAAGATAAAAAAAACCATTCTAAACCGGAACTGAACCCACTACCTATCAATAATTAAATCTATATACGAGTAATATAGGGTACATTACTCCGGTAGTGCCAACCAATTAGCATATTAAGTTACTGGACACTGACAGTATAGTAGTGCATTAACTCACATGACAATGAGGAAATGAAATATTCAGTTTGAGAGGTGTTTCAATTAAGTTTGCCTCTGTTGTGGACTGGTCTTATGAACTTGAAATATACGTCAAAATTGTGGTTATTTTTGTGTGTGACAATAATGTACAATTTTTTCTTTTATTTTTTTATCAGCTTCACGCTATATCCCGCACACAGCAGTGTAGGCAGAGGGAACCTAGTATTAAGACGCTCTGTTCCTCACTTTCCGCCGAATATTACAGGCATTGCGTGTTGAGTAGCAGAACTCAACGCCGCGCTTAACCTCGACACCAGAGCGAAGAAATGGAAATATAAATTTAAGTTATATTTCATCTCCTCGAGTGGAGATCGAACCCATAACCAGTCGGTATAACAGTCACACCTCGTGACACTGCCCCACGACTTCTATGTTTTTATTTATGCAAATATTATATATTTAGGAAATATTTCGCCTTAATGATACATTGATCATCTCAATGATTATTGTTGTAAATAACTTTTTCTCTCGTAAGCGATTTTTATTTGGTTTAATTATTTTAACAATTAAAAGAAAGTATAATGGCTTGCGAGTGTGTGTAAAAAATTAAAAAAATTATTTACAATAATATATGTAGATACAATACTTAAACCAAGAATGAGAGAAAATTTTGCATTTTTTAGCTTTGTGACGTTTCTCGTACATAGCAGAATAGGTAAAGGAAACTTAGTGTTAATACACTCCGTTCCCAGCTTTCAGCCTAGCTTTCGAGACATTGCATATCGGGACGTGGAACTCAACGCCGCGTTTTGTCTTTTAATTATATTATTATTAAAATAATTTATTCATTTGCTAAATTTATTATGATTTAATAAAAAATCTTACTACTTTATTTATTTATTCTCAGGTGAGCACCTGTATACTTTGCAAAGGACCTGACTTATCATGCTTTTCACCAAGTTCAACCACTACAACATCGACGACTACAAGTACTACAAAACCTTCGACTTCCACAACTAGTACTTCTACAGAACCAGCCGTTACTACTAGTAGTACTACAACTAAGGAGCCTGCAGCAGAATAAAATATAACGTAAATTACTAAATGCATATTTTTATTATTGCATTTTGCTGAAATGTTTATATAATGCATGTGTACGTTTGTGTACTTATTTTTTTATAATAATTATTATTTTCTTATACTTGATTGATGTAAAATGTAGCTTTTTTAATAAATTACAATATTAAGTACATATATATAATTTTTTAATTCACACAGTCACGCTTTTTAATAGAAAGGAAGAAAAGTAAAAAATCACTTGGATAGAAATACATATTATTTTTTTTCTAAATCAAATTAAATTAAATCAGCTTCACGCTGTATCCCGTACACAGCAGGGTAGGCAGAGGGAACCTAGTGTTAAGACACTCCGTTCCCCACTTTCTGCCGATTTCTGGAGGCATTGCGTGTTGAGTGGCAGAACTCAACGCCGCGCTTAACCTCGACACCAGAGCGAAGAAATGGAAATATAAATTTAAGTAAATATTTCATCTCCTCGGGTGGGGATCGAACCCACAACCAGTCGGTTTTACAGTCACACCTCGTGCCACTGCGCCACCACTGGCCTCGACTTTTTCTAATTTACAAATAAAAAATCAGTTCTTATTTTTGTCAATGTTGCTTTATATTCGTCAATGTTCAATAATGTATTATTATTAAATTTAAAATTAAAAAAATCGTGGTTATAAGCTGCGCGATCTATATACAACCATGTTAAATCTGAACATGATACCACTCATATTATCATTTTAATATATGTTAGTATCATCTTTGACACCAAAATTTTCTATTAACCCCCTACAAAACGCAATTTCCCCAAAATTTAATCATGGGTTGCCCTAGAAGGGATGTAATTAACCAATTCGGAGAAGAGTGGATGGTGGTAAATATATGGTTTAAGACCTCATATCAATAATCAACCTTATATGTATATGAAATTAAAGTTCACATCCATGAGCGAAAACACGAATTACCATTCAGGAGCCTTCTACGATGTGTCTTTGATATTAAACTGAGCTTTGAAATCATATTATTAACATTTTAAAGTAATTTAATGTAGCTAAATTAATATATTTTTGAAGGTAATTATTCGGCAACACTTATAAAATATGTTGATCGCTTGGTTATGATACAAAACGTGTACGAAAGTAGCGCCATCTCGCGAACGCAATTATTAAGGCTTATGTCAATATATATGTAGACCGCCCTCCAGCTCGATGGACCGACGACCTGAAAAAGGTTGCTGGCTTCGACTGGATGCGGAAGGCGGAGGATCGGGAGCTCTGGCGCACCCTGGGGGAGGCCTATGTCCAGCAGTGGACCAAAATAGGCTGATTTGATCAAATATTGAATGACAATTGCTTATTATTTTCTATAAAATAAAATAAATAGAAAGTTACTATAAAAATTGAGTTTGTGGAGGTAAAACACAAAATAAGTTCCTAGCACCAAAATATACTGAAAGGAATAATAGGATAGGATATATATAGAATAAGCATCTCAATCTCCTTTTACTTTCAACACATTTTAAGGAATATCGTGAGAACATAAATCGGATTTGCTTGTGCGTCAATTTTTTTAGTTCCTATGAAATGTTGCTATCCAAAACCCGATGATAAAATTTCACTGCAAATTTTGCAAACCATAGCGATCTGTCTACACTTAAACATTTTTTTGAGCTTTACGCTTTATCCCGCATCTGCAGAGGGCAAGAGAGCAGGGTAGGCAGATGGAACCTAATGTTAAAAGACCGCGTTCCTCAATTTCCACCGAATTTTTCGAGATATTGCGTGTTGAACGGCGGAACTTGAATGAAGTGGTTTTGCCTTGCTGCCAGAGCCATGAAATTAACATTAGACATGTTATGAAATAATAATTCGTTTCCCCGAATGGGAACCGAACCCACAACTACGACGACCTCTGACTAAAACAATAATTAATAAATATCCTAAGAAATGCAGCGCGCATGAAATTAATTCAATTAGTATTGTAAATTAAGATTATGTCCAATATCGGATATTAAAACTTTGGTTAAATTTCCAAGCTGCTTTAGTAAAGACATAAAATTTACTCAGACTATTTCTGCTGTTATATTTGCAATTTACATTACAACAATAATAACATATTTTGAAAATTCGGTCGGTCGGACCGACCAACCAACCAACCAACTAACTAACTAACTAACACATGTAAAAATATCTAAAAACGTACTCTCAAACTTGAGACGCTTTTCTACGGGGATCGGTATATAATTACTGACTGAGCTATATTAATAGATGTGATTGCCGATAGACCTGATATAGTATTAGTAGACTGAGTGGCGCGAGGCGCAATGATTGCTGATATTACTATCCCAGATGACGACAATCTCTTGAAGGCCGAAAAGAAAAATTTTCTCAATATTTGGACTTAGCCTACAAGATTACCGCCATGTGGGGTGTCAATGCGACTATTATTATGCCGATAGTGGTTCCAGTTAAGGCTTAATAGTAAAAAGCCTCGAACAAAGTGTTGGATCAAGAACCACTTGCAGAGGGCAGTTTTACTTGAGACGGCGCGTATAGTGAGGAGGTACCTCTCTTGATGTTGATGGCTTGGCTTACCTTGTCCTACCGTCGAAAAAGACTTGTTATATTTTTAAATGTATTTTTTATAACATTTTATATTTAAACATGTAAAATTGATTCCTCTTGTATAATAATAGTATATATTGTATAGCTACTAATATAAATTATAGACCACAGGTACGGTCATTTTGTATTAAATGTGATATTTTGTCATCAGTCAGATTATGTCCTCCATTTTTACTATCGGTCAACCTGTTAATAAGACAGTAATGTTGTGACTCCGTTTTGACTTATGTTGTTTTTATTAATTTTCTTATTTTGTTAAGTGTAAAGTTGTTTTCTGATTATTTTGTTTTTGTTATATTTTATTTTTTATTTATTTTTATCAGCTTCACGCTGTATCCCGCACACGGCAGGGTAGGCAGAGATAAACGTTTCTTCCGTTTCATTCTGAAGGCATTGCGTGTTGAGTGGCGGAACTCAACGCCGCGTTTTGCCTAGACACCAGAGCGAAGAAATTAAAATATAAATTATAGTTATATTTATGATATGTGTAAACCTGGACCAAACTGAATTGAAATTTAAAAACACATAAAAGTTTTAGAGAAGCTATTTATTTGTTTACATTTTGTTCGTTACGTAGAGTTAAAATACTCCATTCCCTACTTTCTGTTCATTTTAGGAGACATTGACTTTGTCAACCAAAGTGGAGAAATGAAAATGTCTAATTTACTTCCCCAAGTTGGGATCACACCTTTAATCATCACGTTTACGAAATGAAAGAAGCACAAAGGCATCAAATAATATATACATTCTCTTTAAAAAGTAAGTATTGTAATATATATTTTTTCTTAAAAGTGATTTTTTTAATGGCATATAATAAAACAAAAAAAAACTTATGAGACACTGTTTACTTAAATTAATAAAATGTCCAAATCTGTTTAGTGTCCATGGGCTCCGTGATGCCGTCTGCCGTGGTGACGAACTACCTGCTAAAGGAAACTTTAATTATACATTTAAATCTTTTTTTTATGAGGCCAGCCATGGCGCAAGAGCAGAAGCGTGTGACTGTTAACGCGACAACTGCGACAACTGAAACATTTAATGTAATTTTCATTTCTTCGCTCTGGTTCCAAGGTACGCGGCGTTGAGTTCCACCACTCAGCATACCATGACTCCAGAATTCGGAGGAAAGTGGGGAACTGAGTGTCTCCTCTGCCTACCTTCTAAAACGCGGGATACGCGGGAAAATAATATTAATCCAAAGTTATTTGGTGGCTAGTTGGAAATATTTGTTGTTACATATTTACCTCGTTGTTATCCTCAAGCTCATCGTCTACTTGACGAGTAGATTTCGCTTGAGTAAATACGTCAGATATTTTGAAATGTTTCACCTCAGCTACACTTAGCAAGTCAGGGTTTTCTACGTCGGTTCTATATACAGCTTCCCTTTTACGAACCCTGTGTCTCCTATGTCCTGATGGATAAAAAAAAATCTGATTTACGCTGTATCTCGCAAGGTAGGTTTAGGCAGATGGAGCCTATTGTTAAGAGATTCCACTCCTCACATTTCGCCGAATCGAATTAATTAATATTTTTTTTATAAATTTAATTTAAATTAATAATAAATTTACGTCATCATTTCTAATAAAATTCGTGCTTCGTTAAAATGTTATACTATAGTAAAATTTGTTCACATCCCTGCTTCTCATCTTTAATATAGAAGGTAAGCCCTTTGTATTCAATATCCAAATATTTACTTTATACTTAACATTATGAACATTAATCTCGGAAACTAACAGTAACTAACTTGATTCTAATTTAAAACATTTTTTTCCCGACTGCTAAGGTAGGGTTATGTTATACGCGCGTATCTTGTATGTATGTAATATTCTTTATTACCTCATATATCCAGAACCACTGAACAGATTTACATAATTGAGGTATTGTTAGATTCATATTAGCAGCCCATGTGTTCTTAGATAGGTGACGTTAAAAAAATAAACCATGGCGGCTGTGGGACACCATTGGACTTAGTGATAAACAATATTTTCGTTTCGAATACCACAATATGGGTATCAAATTCAAGAACTTAATACGAGGATTTCAAAAAGGTACATCATGATTATCATTACCATAATGAATCCTAACAAAAAAGTTAAAAATAAAAAAATATTTATAAAAAATATTTGTACAAACAAAAATCCCGACTGCATAAAACTAAAAAGAAAATAAACAAGCCCAATAGTTTATTAGGATTAACAGTTGGGACCTCTTTAAATTACGAAGGGTTCCTGGTAAAGATTTTATTGATTGAAGAATTACTTATAGGTCCCGACTGTTAATCCTAATAAACTATTGGGCTTGTTTATTTTCTTTTTAGTTTTATGCAGTCGGGATTTTTGTTTGTACAAATATTTTTTTATTTTTCACTTTTTTGGTAGAATTTATTATGGTAATGATAATCATGATATACCTTTTTGAAATCCTCGTATTGAGCTCTTGAATTTGATACCTATATTGTGGTATTCGAAGCGAAAAATTTTTTTTCACTAAGTCCAATGGCGTCCCACAGCCGCCGTGATTGTTTTTTTAACGTCGCCTATCTAAGAACACTTGGGCTGCTAATACGAATCTAACGATACCTCAATTAAGTAAATCCGTTCAGCGGTTCTGGAGATATGAGGTAATAAAGAATATTACATACATACAAGATACGCGCGAAAAACATAACCCTTCCTTAGCAGTCGGGAAAAACAAAAACCCCGACTGCATAAAACTAAAAAGAAAATAAACAAGCCCAATAGTTTATTAGAATTAACAGTCGGGACCTATAAGTAATTCTTCAATCAATGAAATCTTTATCAGGAGCCCCGCATAATTTAAAGAGGTCCCGATTGTTAATCCTAATAAACTATTGGGCTTGTTTATTTTGTTTTTAGTTTTATGCAGTTGGAGTTTTTGTTTTAATGAATATTGTTTTATTTTGTATTGAGTAGTCGAAGATTATTTTGCATTATTTCGATGTAGTCCACTGTATGTACATGTACCTGTAGTGTAGTGTGTTTTTAGATAATAATCTTTGATATTCACGATTATTACACGTTTTACATGAAACTATTTTAATCGAATCAATCGCATATACTTAAGATTATACATTTTGGAAGCACGACGTTTCGAACACTTTGCAGTAACTAAGTAGTCCGTGCTTTGTAATCCGTGGTAACGGGTAGACTGACTAAAGATTTTTAGATGTATTTTTTTAGTAGTTGTGTTTACGTTATTGGTTTCTGGTTATTGGTTAACTTTAAATTAAAGTATTAGGTATAAATATCTATCTATATTAAAATAAGTTATTGAGATTAAAAAGCGAGGAATTAGTGCTCCACAATCTCAATTATCAAGCAGCAAAATTAAAGCAAAACTTCAAATTTAAACTCGACCTTACGTCGCAAGCTCACGCAAAATATTTATATTTTTACCACTTTACAGATTTTAGGGTTGTTGTTAACATAACAGATCCGTACAAACAATATTTAAATGTTGGTACTATACAAAATCATAATATTATCATAAATTAACTTCCTGTTATACCAACACTCAGTGCAAGTTTTAAATGGTGTAATCCAATTGTTTTAGTGAAATATATATTTGAGGTTCATTAATTATTTTAATTTTAATTAAGAGAATTGAACATTTTATTTATTATGAAAATTATTACAATTTAAGTAACTATTAACAGTAATTCATTAGTTTTTTTTATTATACTTGTTAATGGGTTCAAATCTTATATTAAAGAATGCTCAAGTGATACTGATCACTTGAAAATCTCAATATAGATTGAAAATACATGCTTTATCCATATAATTTTCTTCTGTATTAACACGGCGCTACAGGTTAAAGAATACCACAGAAGTAAGAAAAACATACATATCTTTTTTCTGCATAACTTAGAGACTTGCCACTTTAGATACCAACAAGAGACGCGCTCCTCACGCTGCTGACAGTTGGCGCCTTGCCTTTGAATGCAATGGACTTTTGAAGGCCGAATGGGTGAAAATTACCCGGTAGCGACCGTTGATGTAGCGAGTTTTTGATACGTCTTTTTTATTTTACCACTTACACAATACTATGAATTCACGAGTTTGAGATAGCACTATAGAAGAAGTTTTGCAATACGAATATAGTAAAATTTGCAACAGAAGCTGACGATCATAAGGAGCACAGTTACCATGACAGCGATACTGAGCAGGACGCGGTTCTAATAATATTCCTAACATTCCTCTGTATTTTTAAAATAAAGAAATGCCAAAATTACGTGTGCAATTGTGAGAAAACTATTGGCTTTATGAAGATACTTTATGAAATTCTCAAGATTAAGGGTTTTGGGCTTTGCCTCGAAACCAGAGCGAAGAAATGAAACTATTAAATGAGTACTCTTCTCGAGTTAGAATGGGACCCGCAACGGCGCAACCCATCGCGTTTACAGTCACAATCTTGTGCTTTTGCACCACGGCTAGCCTCAATTATACAAATAAAATAATAACTAGGTTAAGAAATTTTAAAATATCAAGTAAAGTTAATAATACAAAAATAAATATATTTTTTAACGTCCAATAAAAAATACAGATACGAATATATAAATTTCCTTACCAATAGAAAAACCGGTATCAAACCACCCAGTCAAATTGAAAAATCTGGAAGCATCTGGAAATGTCATGATTGATATTAACTGATAATTGTGACTTACACACGAAAATTACTGTAAGGCTTTACAGTTTTCAATACGTTAAATTTCTTTAATTCTATACAGTATAATATTAAATTTATTTAATTATGTACAATATAATTTAAATAATTAATTTTGTACAGTCGGCGGCATAAGAGTGTGTATGACGATGACTGATGATTAACTTCACGCTGTATCCCGCACATAGTTAGGTAGACAGAAAACACCTGGGAACCCAGTACAACACTAAGTTTCCGCCAAATTCTAGACCAGGGCAAGGAAATGAAATATTTACTTAGAAATAAAAATATTTAGCTTAAATTTCATTTCAAAATTAAAAGCTTAATATATACAATAATAGTTATAAATAACAATATGCTTATCTTACCAGCCTCGGAAGCCAAAAACACTGCAAGTAGAAATATTAATATATTTATATTATTCATTGTGCTAAACTAAACTAAACTAAACTTAAATAATTACTCAAAGTAAAAAACCATATATGGCTTTATATATCCTTTTTAAACATTTTTTACAAGGAAACTAGTATAGAAAAATGTATAATGACTAAACAATATTTATTATAATTACAGACATTTTCAACAATTAAAAATGACTTACAGCCACGAAGATAATATAAATTTAAAAAATAAATATATTTTCTACAGCTCTATGATTTTCTTCGCATAAGGAACAACTCACACATAAGAAACAGCAAACACTCCGATCTCCATTTTTTAATCTGAATCTCGGGAACCCCATAATTTTATTTTTCGGAGGTGTTAAATCGATCTAGCTAGGTTTCATATTTAGAAAATGATGTTTTATGGAAATTAAAAACTGCTACAAAATATCATTAGAATACGAAGGAAAATTTTGCCATTATTAATATAGCTCAAGTGGCGATCTCAGAACGACCGAAGAAGACCTTGGTCTACTCTGGGTATCACCTGTTCGTGTACAAATATTTTTTCCCTTTTTTTCTCTTTTTTTTATAAAAAATTTAATCAGCTTCACGCTGTATTATGCACACAGCAGGGTAAGCAGAGGGAACCTAGTGTTAAGAGAAACCGTTCCCCACTTTCCGCCAAGTTCTGGAGGCATTGCGTGTTGAGTGGCTTAACGCCGCGCTTCGCCTCGACACCAGAGCGAAGAAATGAAAATATAAATTTAAGTAAATATTTTATCTCCTCGAGTGGGGATCGAACCCACAACCAATCAATTTTACAGTCACACTCTGTGCCCCTGCGCCACGACTGGCCTCTTGGTTTTTTTTAATTTTATGTATAGTATGTATATAAATATAATTTTAAATAACATGATTTACAAAAAAATCGGTTTTCCATTCATCACTTAAATTCATTCATGTTCTTTATTGTGCTAAAGTACATAAGAAATCAACGATCACGAGTATCTCTATAAGAGATCTTTACCAGTCAACCAGTAGAAGTGGAATTAGCGAGTAATAACACAGTACAATTTAAGAAATTCAAAGTTTTATACTAATAATTAAACACTATTAAATAAAATATAAGTAAATATTATTATAGTATACACATACATATACAATATACATACATACACATCTAAATAAAATGTACAGAATATAACACGACCGACGCATCAACGGTCCTACGGATAGAAGACGTCAGACGACGTCTTCTATTGTATGTAAACGGATTTTCAGTGGTTCGGCAGATATCTAAGAATTTGTGATTGTTTGGAAATCGAATTCTTTAAGAAATTTGGCAAATAAAGTCCGACTGTCAAGTCTGCACTTAAGATTTTTTTTCTCAATATAGCTTAATAGTAGGCCTTTTGTATAATATAACATTTCAATACTATCGGCTTATAAATCATGGAAATAACATAGAAAGAAAAAAATATTTTTAAATAAGCTCAATTTTATCAAAACCTTTCAAGGGCTTTAGCGAAAATCTAAGTAAGAACCAGTAATTTCAATGGTATTTTTTTCCAGAAATGATTTTAAAAGTTTTTATAATCGTTTCTGGAAAAAAACACCATTAAAATTTATACTTATACTTGTAGTTCTGTTCTGTTTAAAGATCTTTATTCTCATTTCGACAATGTCATTTACATGAGAAATTAAATAATAATAAACATTATATAATACTAACAGGCTTTAGTGAACAAAGAGTTAACATAAGGTAAACTTAAAATGTAAACATGCAGTAAATATAAAATGTAAATATGCAGTAAATATAAAATTTAAATATAAAGTAAATATAAAATGTTAATATAAAGTTAACATATAAAATGTAAACAAGTAAAAATTGAATGAGAAATATAAACATACAAAACAAGACAAAACAAAATGATCACTCAATGAATTCAAATCCAAGCCCCATCCATGCCCATTGCCGAGCCATAATTCACCTCTTAAAAAGAGAATGATCGCTAAGCACGAACGTGCGAAGCCTGAACTTAAATTCATTAAATGACTTACTGTTCCTAATCGATTGCGGTAAATCATTGTATAGCATCACTCCCTGAAAAGTTATAAGTTTGCTTCCATATTTTGTTCGTGTCTTCTGTAATATCAAATTGTGCGCTCGTCTGTGATATTGGTGCTGCTTGCCTTTGGTCTTAAACAAAATCTCCGTGTGAACATTTCCATCTAGGATCTTTCGAATGAGTATGCATGTAGTGTAATTTTATAACTGTCTAATATTCATTAATTTAGTGTTTTGATATATTTTTTCTGTAGGTGTTAGATGTGGATAGTTAAAAAGTGATTTAATTATTTTGTTTTGTGATGTTTGTATACGTTGTATGTGACATTTAGAAGCTGTGCCCCATATTTCGATTAGATATAAAAGATGAGATTTAACTAGTGAGTTATATATCATAACGCGGACTCGATGTGGAAGACATCGAGATTTAGATTTAAGCATATACATAAGATTAGGAAGTTTATTACATGTAAAATCAATTTGTGAATTCCAACTGAGGTGAAAGTCAAGCCATATCCCAAAATATTTTTCTTTATTTTTTTCGATCAATGGAATATTATTTATAGTTAGGGGCGCATGATTTGGAATTTTTTTATTTTTTGATTTAAAAAATATATAACAGGTTTTTTCAGTGTTGATGGTTAGTAAGTTGCTTTGAAACCATTTATGTAAAATGTCTAGATCTTGTTGTGCCCGAGCTACGATATCGTGTATTGAATGTCCGTGATAAATTAAGCAAGTGTCATCGGCGTAAAGGGTAAGTTCACCGTGTAAGTTGAGTTCACAAATATTATTAATATAAATTAAGAAAAGTAAAGGTCCTAAAATGGACCCCTGAGGAACGCCATAACTTAACGTGGCTGGCTCGCTCTTGTATATTCCTATTTTGACAATTTGAAACCGATTTTCAAGATAAGATTTATAAATATTAAAGGCGGTGTCAGAAACACCTATACATGCAAGTTTTTGTAGAAGTATAGGATGGCTAACTATGTCAAAAGCCTTTTTTAAATCAATAAAGACCCCTAATACATGTTTCTTATTGTCAATGTTTGTTCTAATTTTTGATGTGAGATCTAGCGCAGCAGAAAGTGTATTTGATTTTTGTCTGAAACCATATTGCTTATGAAAAAAGAAGTTTATTTTATTAAGATAATCTAACAATATAGTGTACAAATTTTCTCAAGAATTTTTGACATTACTGGTAAAACAGAAATTGGTCGATAGTTGCTAGGATCTGTTTTCTTACCGGATTTGTAAATAGGACATACTTTAGCTACTTTTAAGACATCAGGAAAGCTACCGTCTATGAGTACTTTGTTAAAACTAGAACTTAATTGTACAGAAATGCAATTTTTGATTGTTTTTATTACTTTGATACTGATATCATCTATGCCAGTACTAGAATTTGTATCAAGATCATTTATTATTTTCGAAATTTCAGTTTCAGTGCAAGGAATTAAGTGTGTTAATTTTAAGGTATTATTTGTACGAGGTTGAGTAAATATATTGATGTTGTGGAAATTATGAGGAATATCGTTTGCAAGTCTATAGCCTATGGTAGAAAAATACTGATTAAAAGCGTTACAGATTTTAGTTGGTTAGTTGGTGGTAGTTACAAGATAATACAGTAGTACAAAATAATTTCTGAAAGTCTCATAGGCTTAGCTCAATGACAATGTGTTAAAACGTGTATTCAAATCATTCCAAACACTTAAAAATTTATATTCTTATTACGAGAACTGACTACACTTGACTCAAATACTTAAGATTTTAAAGCTTAAGTCAAATAATTTTCTTTAAAATAAGAAGTCATTTGCTGAAGTTACTTAATTTATTGAACTTCTAATAATTTACCAGTCCACTAAAGTTAATGTCTCAGACCTAAGAAGAACTGGCGCAAGAAACTTTTTAAATCATTTTATATCTATATATAAATCACATATTTAATTATTTGTGAGAATAATACCTTTAAAACAGGCTGAAGCGAGCATTTCATTCCTAAGGCTTGTTATCTATACTTTTATACTTCTATACTAATATTATAAAGAGGAAAGATTTGTATTTTTGTATATATGTTTGTATTGTTTTGACACAAAAAATACCGGACCGATTTCAAAAATTATTTTACTATTAGAAAGCTGCATTTTCACTGACCAACATAGGCTATATTACATTTGAAAAAAATATATAGATCGTTAATTAAATGCAATAATGTAGCCCAAGGTGTGAAGAAATTGATCTTACCAATTATATCATCGCGTGCGCTGCGAAAACTATTGATGATAGACCAAAATAAAAAAGTCCTGATACCATATGTCCAACTACTGTATATGTCAATATAACTACTATTTTATATTTTATAAATTGACAAAAGTGCCGACAATAATCAAACCATGTTATTCATACCTCTGCATTAATCCTTATCCCTATTAAATGATATTTTATTAAAGACAATTTTAATATTTGTAAAATACTTTTTAAATTAATAAAATCGGACATTGCATTCAAAAGATATAACGAATTTAAAAATATCAATCTAAAGAATATCATGTAACAATAAAAAATCCGGAGCGTGTAGCCTCTGCGGGGGTGGGGGGAGGTGCATCGATATCACTAAAATTATTAAGACAATCAATTAGATTTTTTGTTTCTTTATTTGAACTGAATAGGAAACCGAAATTACAGGACCGATTTGGAATTTTTTTATTTTACAATTAGACGATTAACGTGTAAAAAAAATACCAAAAAAAAACCTTATATCGCGTACGCTGTGGAAATGATTGACAATAGAGACGGTACCATGTATAACTGTTTGAGTCCTGCCACAGTAACTAATTTTCAAAGGAAAATGTGCAAACTAACTAGAACAGAGAAGCCATCGTAGTATAGAGGGGCATCTAAAAAATGTATGTCTTATTGTGAAAGAATAAAAAGACTGTGTAATTCCTCTATAGATATACTATTTTATATTCTGTCATAATGAACAGCTTTAAGCTTTGCATACAAAAGTATCTCGTAGTATATCTATTTTTTTCGATTATTATTACCAGTACAGTATACTAATGTGATATCTATATATTTTGTTATATATATTTATTATTATATTATTTTATTTATATATTAAATTTAATATTTTTCGCCCTTTGGTGTTTTTCAAGTGGAAAATATAGACAATTTTTTAATTTGAGAAAATATTAACTATAAAAATGTTGGTAGTTTTTAAAATTCTAATAGAATTAAACAACTTTCTAAAATATTCTTAACTTGCACGCCCTGTTATAACTATTGGGAGCTATTAAACAATAAATAGATTCTTATTTATATAAATACTAGCGGACCCGGGCGCGGCTTCGCCCGCTTAAACTATACGAATGCTTATTAGATATATTTATGAAATAACTTTTGAAAATTTGTAACTAATCTAAATTACTTAGTATTTCATCTAAATGAAAAATATTATAAGTAAACGTAACCAATAAATATTAGTAAAAAAAACTAAACAAAACCAGCTACATTATTAATATTATCAAAGTACCTAAAATAAATATTTAAAAGAATTAAAATTAAATGTGCTGTGCTATGTTTTTGAAAGTGCATGTGGTTAATTACATAATACTCAAATACAATAAATATATATATTTTTTGTCTCTGTCTGTCTTTCTATTTCCCCGAGCTAATGTCCAGAATAACTGAATTGATTTTCATTGGACTTTCAGTAATCAATTTTACTGATTTACCCGGGAAAAATCTTTTTCCACGTTTTCCTTGCGCGCGTACATAGATACTATATGAAATAACTAAAGTCCTTTCTACATTAAATATGATAAGTTTTGCGAGCAATATCAAATAAAATCTCATAAAACTAAAACTACAATTTATTAAGTGTATAACAACGGTATAGATAATCATCCAACCGAGATGAAATAACGAACAATTCTTTCCTTAATACATATGCCGATGCCGCGCAGGGCCGCAACTTACACCACACCAAGAAATTAATGAAAATCTAACTGATCTACTACTCGAATAAGCGAAGAACCAAAGAAAAGTATAAATTAATTATAAACAGTAAATAATTACATAAAAATTAACAGTAGTTCGAAAATGTATGAAAATTTACAAAACCGTCAAAGTTATCTGCCCCTTCGCGTCGGTCATACTATGCCGCTCGAAGGCTAGGTCATTTCGAATCAGTGACATCTCCTTAATTATTTATTCGAATATTATACAGTAAACTATAATTTCAATCTAGATAAAACGCTAAAATTGACTATTATATTCATTTTCATTAGGATCAATATCAAATTATAGAAAATACATACATAAAAACCCGATAAATATAAAGTAAATCAATTAAAATGGTTACTTTTGCTCAACCTTCAGAGATAAACATGGTATGTGTATCGCGGACTTTTTAAAACATTTTTTAAAGGACAATATTTTTGTAAAACATTGTTTTTATATATCTCATAAGGTGGGGTCGGCGCACGCCATGTATACGTTAAGCAAGCTCACTTTGGGTAACGTTTTCTTACAACAACAAATAAACTTTGGAAACCGTTGCTTAGCAACGGTCGGTTGTTATTAACATGGCAGAATAAATTGCCTGTCAAATGAAAAATATTTTAATATATTAGTATATATCAAAAATATTACAAATATGAGAAAAAAAAGTAACCTATGTTCATCCGAAGCCCCTCAAGTATCTCTATATGAGTATTTTATCGCGATGGAATTAGCGGTTTGGCCCTGATTGCGTAAAAGACAGACAGACAGACAGACAGACAGACAGACAGACAGACAGAGTTACTTTCGAATTTATAATATAGGTATGGATATTATATATTTTTTAACATTTTTTAAAGTGTTATTCCACACTTAGGAAAGAAAAATACCTATTAATATTAAACTGTATAATAGTTGTAAAGAATAAATGATGTTTTTATCTTGTTGACAATTTTAGTAAATTTACTAAATTTGTCTTGTGAGGCCAAGCTTGTCTTGAGTGCTGCATTACCCCAAAGCTAAATTCCATAGAACACAATACAATGGAAGTAGCTAAAGTAAACAAATCAAGCCGTCTGCACGTCTGTTAATAATCTAATTATTCTGACCCCGAAAGTTGCTGAGCTAAGTCCATCCGTTAATATGAGGTTCCCACTGTAATTTGAAGTCAATGGTGATATCGAGAAATACCGTACAATCTACAGGATTCACGAGTTCACGAAATCCATTCAAGAGTACATCAGCCTTAACAATTTTTGTGTTAGGTGTTCTAAAAATTATACATTTAGTTTTTTTACCAATCAATAGTAAGTTATTAACACTGAACTACTTTTGAGAGGGCATTGTTTACATCGTCATATACGATTTGTCGTCTTTTCATATTAAAAATCAATTAAGTATCATCAGCAAACAATACTATCTCAAAATTCTTTTCAACTAGCTATGAAAAATCATTTACATATATTAAAAAGAGAATAAACCCCTGTGGGATCTCCATGCTGATTACTGACCCAGGAGATTTCTTGCCATTCACATCAACCTTCTGGATAATGTCAGCTACGTTTAGCTGCTCAGAAGATTGGGTGCACGTCCTCTTATGCCGTAGTGATATAGCTTCATGACCAATGTTAAGTTCTGCACACAATCAAAAAGTTACTCCCAAGCCTATGTACTTTTTATAAAACGTATGCCAGTTACCATCTGTATTTGAGCGACCATTAGTAAAACTGTACTGTTTATCGTAAATAAGATAATGAGATTTAAAATGCAGTAATTAAGATAAAATGCAATAGTAAGATTATTGAAAAAAATATTTTAAATAAAATTTAGAACATTTTTTCAAAAATCTTACTAAACAAAGGTCTTAGATACGAGTCAAAAATTATTGGCATCAGACGTACTACGCGGTTTAAGTGTAGGTAAGATAAGATAAGATAAAAAGTCTTTATTGCACACTTAATAGGATTAATTACATAATTTTTTTAGGACATAGGCGGCCACAAAAGCGGCTTTATTACTAAAAATGATCTCTTCCAGACAACCAATCCGAGGGCAGGATACATCTAAAAGTGAAGGCATAATGTGGTGCAAAGCGACGTGAACAAACGTAATAAATATATATATTTTATTTATTTTTTCAGCTTCACGCTGTATCCCGCATACAGCAAGGTAGGCAGAGGGAACCTAGTATTAAGACACTCCGTTCCTGTCGGCGCCTGGTCGGTTTCCAGAAAGCGCGGGTTCGAGTCCCGGTACGTTCAAATTTTTGTACGTTTTCTAAATAAGTATTTAACCTAATGTCGTCGTTTATTTTATTTAATACCGCAACCGTGCTGTGTCCAGGACGAAAACCAGATTGTAAGAGGTATCCTCCTTTTTTTAAAAGCTAAGAAGGATGAGAGTTGTTGATGGACTATACGCTCTAACACTTTTGATAAAAATGGGAGAATAGAGATAGGATGATAGTCAGAAAATGAGAAAAGATTAGGTACCTTGGGAATTGGAATTACTATTGTTTGGCGCCAGGTATTGTGAAAAGAGTTTGAGGAAAGGGAATGGTTAAAAATGCGGTATAGGCCAGGAACTACAAGATTGAGAGTTAAGAGAATCATTTTCCGACTGACTTGATCACTACCAGTAGCATCGGATTTAATAGCCAACACATGCTTCTTTACATCATCAGTACAAACAGAGGAGAAATAAAAAGGAAAAGGACAGGAGATATCGGGAGTTGACTTAATAGTGTCGGTTTTAATTTTTGATTTAGTAAATTGACATTTGAAAAGTGTTTGTTAATTTCTTCGAGATTTATTTTGTAGGTATGACTTTACCTGATCTATTGAGGTCAGAAAACACGCCTTACTCTATACAATTAATAAATATAGTTGCGAGGTGAAGGACAACACAACGTCTTTTATATAACTGATCAATTTGACAGAAATGCCCCATAAATCGTTTTCTTGATATCTAGAGACTTGATCTCTAGATGAATCACATCATCACCTGATGAATCTGATATAGGAATTGTATCAAATTTATCAGGTGTAGGAACCTCATAAATAGTTTTAAGGTGTGACATCATCATCCTAAGTATTAGTTTTAAGTGAAAAGGTAGCAAAGTCCAGTAGGCCAATTTTAGATAGAAGCAGGAGGGTTTCAAATTTTATATTGGAGCTTATTTTTAAAGATGAAGTTGTAAAAAAAATTACTTAATTTTTTAGTTTAAAGTAATGTGGACTCACTGATACAAAATTAGTATAAGTGATCTTACCCACCCCAAATTGCTTACTCTAGAAATCTCCAAACTTGCGCTTGAGAGAGATTCTGAATAGTGCTATGAATATAATGGCGTTCTTGGGAAGGAAATTTCTTGCTTTTTGCTTTGGCTCTGTTACACTTCCACATTAACCGTCTAATAACATGCCTTAACCAAGGAGCGGGTACAGGTGTAGGGAACTATTATTTATATTTACAGTTTATTTAATATGTGTTATTTATATATTTCAATATAGCAATTTATTTATTTTTCATTTATATACATACGACTACATACATATATTTAATATAATTTATATATTTTATAACAAGTATTCGTATTTAGTATATCTATACAAAAGCGCTCGCTGCCGTCGACTGAACCGGTGAGGAGTAATATTTACTCCTACCCACTTGTCGACGGCATATTATATTTCTCACAGTCGATGCTTGCCACTCGATGCGCTTTCCATACGTTCCTTTGTTCTCTTTATTATTTTGTTTCAAATCAGTATTTATCGTGTTCCGTTTTATACATATGTTTGTGGTTGACTTTCTTATATACTGTATCGTGATTGTTAATTGTGATTTGTGTTATCACTGTATTGTATGTACATATAAAGTGGTGTTGATTAAACTCAGTGCTATTCGTAAGTAGACTTTTATTCATCTCCATCAACACTACATTGGTGACCCCGATATGCACGCCATGGACTATACCACGATGCATAGTGATAGTGACTCAACTCAATCTGTCACTAACCGACCACAACGGGCAAGAAAAATTAAGCGGGTAGAACCTCTCAGCGGTGACCCACCCACCTTTCTACCCCCGCACCAGTTGAGAACACCCCCATTTTGGCCAGAAAAACCTGCAATTTGGTTCGCACAGGTCGAATGCCAATTTTTCCTATACGGAATCACCGACGACGCGACCAAGTTTTACCACGTTCTTTCCATGATAGACCGAGAATATGCGGCCGAACTGGAAGACGTCATCACTGGCCCACCCAATTATGAACTACTGAAAGCGAAAATAATGAAGCGCTTTTCATCATCGCGCGAAAATAAAATTAAACAGCTGCTGTCACAAGTACAGCTTGGAACACAGAAGCCTTCACAGTACCTGCGTCACCTCCAACACTTGGCTGGACTTGGTATCCCTGGAGAATTTCTGCAAAGTATTTGGACCAGCCGCTTACCTGTGGAGATGCAGACAATTATAGCGTCACAATCAATTCAGCCCCTGGACGCGTTGGCGGAACTTGCTGACAGGCTACATGAAATGGCAGCTCCATCACATCAGCCAGCTGCCAAAGCAACATCATTATCATCATCTTCGGAGCCAGGTATCGACTTGCTAATGCAGCAAGTCGCAGAATTGACCAAACAGGTTAGTGTGCTCACATCCCATATATTTGAAAAGCCACGACAGCGTGAGAGATGTCACAGCCAAGCCCGCAGCCGATCAGTATCATGTCGGCCTACCTCCAACCATTCGGCTAATGCTCCGAGTCAATCAGCCATGGCGACCAATGGTACTACCACCTCGGGTCGACTTTTCATAACGGACACTAAAACTAATACAGAATTTTTGGTGGACACTGGTAGTGATATTTGTGTATTTCCAGTTAGTGCCATTTGTAAAACAAATAACAAAACATCTTTCCAGCTCAGTGCGGCAAATGGTTCGGCTATCGACACATACGGCTGCATTAACCTAACATTAAATATCGGTTTACGTCGAAATTTTCCGTGGCGTTTTATAATAGCTGACGTAACCAAACCTATCATCGGCGTAGATTTTTTGGCACATTATAAAATTATTGTAGACCTTAGCAACCGAAAGTTAATAGATAGCCTGACCAATGTAAGCACTGTAGCCAGTATTATTAATTCTAAGAGTTTAATTACTAGTGTTAAGGTATCGACTGGCGGTAATAGTGTTTATCATAATATATTATCTGAATTTCCTGAGATAACCCGACCCGCCGGTACACCGCCAACTGTAAAGCATAACACAACACACCACATACGCACTACACCAGGTCCACCAGTAGCATGTTCACCGAGGAGGCTAGCTCCCGAAAAATTAAAAATAGCTAGGCAAGAGTTCGACGCGATGTTGGCCAACGGTACGGCTCGACCTTCAGACAGCCCATGGTCATCACCCCTGCACCTCGCGTCGAAAAAAGATAATGGCTGGCGTCCTTGTGGGGACTACAGACTCCTTAACGCCAGAACCATTCCAGACCAATACCCGATACGTCACATTCAGGACTATTCCAACAGCTTATTTGGTTGTAAGTACTTTTCAGTTATCGATTTAGTTAAGGCTTACAACCAAATCCCCGTCGCCGAGGAGGACATACCAAAAACGGCAATTACAACCCCATTTGGTTTGTATGAATTTCCTTTTATGACGTTTGGGTTGAGAAACGCTGGGCAAACTTTCCAGAGGTTCGTCGATGAAATGACCCGTGGTCTTGACTTTTGCTATCCATACCTAGACGATTTTCTGGTGTACTCCAGGACTCAGGAGGAACATGAAGACCATTTACGCCAGCTCTTCACCCGTATGAGAGACTACGGAGTACTGGTAAATACGGCGAAATGCGTCTTCGCTGTTCCAGAGGTCACATTTCTGGGGTACCACGTTTCTAGCAAAGGTACGAAACCGTTGGATACAAAAGTCAAGGCCATAACTGATTTTCCCATTCCCAAAACTGTAAGGGAACTTAGAAGGTTCCTGGGAATGGTAAACTTTTACAGACGCTTTATACCTAAAGCCGCTCAAATCCAAGCACCTCTCAATGCCCTACTGACCGGCTCCGTCAAAGCGTCTCATCCCGTCCATATAGAGGGAAATTCATTACAGGCATTTGAGCACTGCAAGAAGAATCTTTGCGAGGCCGCACTTCTAGCTCACCCCGACCCTACTGCTACACTTGGACTGGTCACTGACGCCTCTGACACGGCGATAGGTGGAGTCCTCCAGCAACTCCAAGATGGAGCATGGCAGCCTCTAGCATTCTTCTCTCGCAAGTTGAGCCCATCGCAAGTAAAGTACTCACCATACGATCGCGAGCTCCTTGCAATATATGAGAGTATAAAACATTTTCGCCATATGCTAGAGGCCAGCCACTTCACTGTCTATACTGACCATAAGCCGCTGTGCTTTGCTTTCCATGAAAGGAAGAGCAACTGCTCCCCGCGTCAGTATAGACATCTGGACTTCATCTCGCAATTCACGACCGACATACGACATATATCCGGCCAGGACAATGTCGTGGCCGATACCTTGTCTCGGGTCGAAGAATTGCAGATGCCTGTCAGTCTAGAGGTACTGGCCAGTTCCCAGAAAGCAGACGCAGATTTCGCAAATATACTTGCCGGCAACACTTCGTTGCGTTTGCAAAAGCTGATAATCCCTGGGAGTCGTACTGAATTGTACTGCGACGTCAGTACATCGACTCCCAGGCCTTTCGTGCCAGCTACCCTTCCCCGGCAAGTATATGACTCCTTGCACTCGCTCAGTCACCCTGGCGCAAACGCAACTGCTAAGCTCGTTGCACAACGTTTTGTTTGGCCACTGATGCGGAAGAATTGCCGTGAGTGGTCTAAGGCGTGTTTACCATGTCAGCGCTCGAAGGTACATCGTCATGTATCCTCACCTTTAGGTACGCACACATTACCTTCGGCGCGATTCAAACACGTCCACTTAGATCTGATCGGCCCACTGCCACCGTCCAGCGATGGATATCGGTACTGCTTGACAGCCGTCGATCGCTATACGCGATGGCCGGAAGCTGTCCCCATTACCGATATCACAGCTGAAACAGTGGCCAAAGCATTCATATCCTGCTGGGTGTCCCGGTTTGGTTGTCCTACCGACATTGTTACGGACAGAGGTCGGCAGTTCGAATCCGCCCTGTTCGAACAATTATCCAAATCCATTGGATTCGAACATCGTAGGACAACCGCATATCACCCGCAGTGCAACGGCTTAGTAGAACGATTCCATCGGCAATTGAAAGCTGCTATTGTCTGCCACGGTGACAGCAACTGGACCGAGTCACTCCCATTCGTCCTTCTCGGCATTAGAAGCTCATATAAAGAGGACCTACAAGCTTCATCCGCAGATCTGGTGTACGGTGAGTCACTGCGACTGCCCGGAGAATTTTTCGGGCATAACGTCGCCACTCCCACCACTGACATCACTGATTTCTCGACGCGGATGAAGCATTTCGTCCAAAATGTGCGACCAGTTCCTACGCAGCACCACAACTTAAAACGCCCTGCACCTCGCGTCGAAAAAAGATAATGGCTGGCGTCCTTGTGGGGACTACAGACTCCTTAACGCCAGAACCATTCCAGACCAATACCCGATACGTCACATTCAGGACTATTCCAACAGCTTATTTGGTTGTAAGTACTTTTCAGTTATCGATTTAGTTAAGGCTTACAACCAAATCCCCGTCGCCGAGGAGGACATACCAAAAACGGCAATTACAACCCCATTTGGTTTGTATGAATTTCCTTTTATGACGTTTGGGTTGAGAAACGCTGGGCAAACTTTCCAGAGGTTCGTCGATGAAATGACCCGTGGTCTTGACTTTTGCTATCCATACCTAGACGATTTTCTGGTGTACTCCAGGACTCAGGAGGAACATGAAGACCATTTACGCCAGCTCTTCACCCGTATGAGAGACTACGGAGTACTGGTAAATACGGCGAAATGCGTCTTCGCTGTTCCAGAGGTCACATTTCTGGGGTACCACGTTTCTAGCAAAGGTACGAAACCGTTGGATACAAAAGTCAAGGCCATAACTGATTTTCCCATTCCCAAAACTGTAAGGGAACTTAGAAGGTTCCTGGGAATGGTAAACTTTTACAGACGCTTTATACCTAAAGCCGCTCAAATCCAAGCACCTCTCAATGCCCTACTGACCGGCTCCGTCAAAGCGTCTCATCCCGTCCATATAGAGGGAAATTCATTACAGGCATTTGAGCACTGCAAGAAGAATCTTTGCGAGGCCGCACTTCTAGCTCACCCCGACCCTACTGCTACACTTGGACTGGTCACTGACGCCTCTGACACGGCGATAGGTGGAGTCCTCCAGCAACTCCAAGATGGAGCATGGCAGCCTCTAGCATTCTTCTCTCGCAAGTTGAGCCCATCGCAAGTAAAGTACTCACCATACGATCGCGAGCTCCTTGCAATATATGAGAGTATAAAACATTTTCGCCATATGCTAGAGGCCAGCCACTTCACTGTCTATACTGACCATAAGCCGCTGTGCTTTGCTTTCCATGAAAGGAAGAGCAACTGCTCCCCGCGTCAGTATAGACATCTGGACTTCATCTCGCAATTCACGACCGACATACGACATATATCCGGCCAGGACAATGTCGTGGCCGATACCTTGTCTCGGGTCGAAGAATTGCAGATGCCTGTCAGTCTAGAGGTACTGGCCAGTTCCCAGAAAGCAGACGCAGATTTCGCAAATATACTTGCCGGCAACACTTCGTTGCGTTTGCAAAAGCTGATAATCCCTGGGAGTCGTACTGAATTGTACTGCGACGTCAGTACATCGACTCCCAGGCCTTTCGTGCCAGCTACCCTTCCCCGGCAAGTATATGACTCCTTGCACTCGCTCAGTCACCCTGGCGCAAACGCAACTGCTAAGCTCGTTGCACAACGTTTTGTTTGGCCACTGATGCGGAAGAATTGCCGTGAGTGGTCTAAGGCGTGTTTACCATGTCAGCGCTCGAAGGTACATCGTCATGTATCCTCACCTTTAGGTACGCACACATTACCTTCGGCGCGATTCAAACACGTCCACTTAGATCTGATCGGCCCACTGCCACCGTCCAGCGATGGATATCGGTACTGCTTGACAGCCGTCGATCGCTATACGCGATGGCCGGAAGCTGTCCCCATTACCGATATCACAGCTGAAACAGTGGCCAAAGCATTCATATCCTGCTGGGTGTCCCGGTTTGGTTGTCCTACCGACATTGTTACGGACAGAGGTCGGCAGTTCGAATCCGCCCTGTTCGAACAATTATCCAAATCCATTGGATTCGAACATCGTAGGACAACCGCATATCACCCGCAGTGCAACGGCTTAGTAGAACGATTCCATCGGCAATTGAAAGCTGCTATTGTCTGCCACGGTGACAGCAACTGGACCGAGTCACTCCCATTCGTCCTTCTCGGCATTAGAAGCTCATATAAAGAGGACCTACAAGCTTCATCCGCAGATCTGGTGTACGGTGAGTCACTGCGACTGCCCGGAGAATTTTTCGGGCATAACGTCGCCACTCCCACCACTGACATCACTGATTTCTCGACGCGGATGAAGCATTTCGTCCAAAATGTGCGACCAGTTCCTACGCAGCACCACAACTTAAAACGAAAAACATTCGTTTTTAAAGATCTAGAATCCTGTAGCCACGTCTTCCTCCGAGAAGACGCGCTGCGGGGTTCTCTGCAAGCTGCGTATACTGGTCCACATAAAGTTTTGTCAAGAGACAAAAAAGTATTTAAAATAGAAGTAAAAGGTAAACCCCTAACAGTATCAATAGACCGCCTTAAGCCAGCCTACATATTGCGCAGCGACACCGACACATCCGATTACTCAAATACTCTTCTCTCTGACACACACGCAAGCACACACACAAACGCATACACAAGCACACATACAAACGCAAGCACACACCCAGGCACACACAAGGATACACATACAGATACACAACTACGTCACTCACCCTTCAGAGACACTACTCGGTCAGGAAGACATGTACGTTTCCCTGATTATTATCGTCCGTAGGCACGGCCTCTAGAGGGGAGTGATGTAGGGAACTATTATTTATATTTACAGTTTATTTAATATGTGTTATTTATATATTTCAATATAGCAATTTATTTATTTTTCATTTATATACATACGACTACATACATATATTTAATATAATTTATATATTTTATAACAAGTATTCGTATTTAGTATATCTATACAAAAGCGCTCGCTGCCGTCGACTGAACCGGTGAGGAGTAATATTTACTCCTACCCACTTGTCGACGGCATATTATATTTCTCACAGTCGATGCTTGCCACTCGATGCGCTTTCCATACGTTCCTTTGTTCTCTTTATTATTTTGTTTCAAATCAGTATTTATCGTGTTCCGTTTTATACATATGTTTGTGGTTGACTTTCTTATATACTGTATCGTGATTGTTAATTGTGATTTGTGTTATCACTGTATTGTATGTACATATAAAGTGGTGTTGATTAAACTCAGTGCTATTCGTAAGTAGACTTTTATTCATCTCCATTAACACTACACAGGCTTAATTCGAACTGATCTTACAGGGGCATATTCGTCAAAGATATAAATCAGTTTAGAACTTTAACTTCGAGCTACCATACTGTCAATATTAGTTGATGATATGATGATGTTCCTTATTTCCTTGCTGATTCGTTCCAGGTCCATATGCTTAATGCTGCGCTAAAGAAATATTTTGTCTGAATCTTAAGAGGGCGTAATTTATATGAAATAAAAATTAAATCATGGAAAGAGAATGGTCCAGTTACGTCCATGGGAAATAACGAGATTAGGAAAATGGTGGGTGGAATGCGACATTGGAAGTATATGTAAATTATACGATTTCATTTTATCGCTAGCCACAAATCGGATCTAGCATCATTTTTAAAAAGATATATATTTAAGTCACCCATACAAATAACGTGCTCACACTTTGGTGAAAGAAAATCAAACACACCATCCAAAGCACTAAAATAATTTATTTTGTCATTCGGACAGTACAGCTCTCATAGAAGATATTTTTATGAAAAAGTTCGCGCACCCTGACCATAAACGAATCTCAGGGACTTACATACGAGTCGCTAGTCAAATAATTACTTCAAACTAAGGCCATTAAGAACGCTTTATAGGACAGCATATCACATGCTGTCGTCGCCTTTAAAAAGACACACAAAAGGATGCATCTACTACACTGATGCCAAGGAAGACGCCATCGGCAGATTCGTTCGGCGGGCAAATGGAAGTTCCGTGACTGATATAGTGGAACACAACACCAAAATGGCTATCCTACAGAGATGAGGAGGCAATAACAATACTACATAACCAATTCACTGCACGACAATTAATATGATCGACGACCACAAAGGAACGAAGAACGACGATAAAAATATATACATATTTCTTTTTTTTTCTTTTTGTCCCTATTGTTCACTTTCCATAAAAAAAGAAACCAAAACTTTAAACAAAGTAAAAACAAAACAAGCAAAATCTTTAACAGCGTCATATCTAAAATATGTATAATCTCTGTAAAGGTAAGTCATAATATTTTTTTCTTAAAAATTAACTTTTTAGTGGCATATAATAAAACAAAAATAACTTATGTGGCACCGTTTACTTAAATTAATAAAATGTCCAAATCTGTTTAGTGTCTATGGGCTCCGTGATGCCGCCTGCCGTGGTGACGACCTACCTGCTAAAAGAAACTTTAATTATACATTTAAATCTTATTTTTGATGAGGTCGGTCGTATGTGATATATGATATGCACAGGGACACAAGTACGTGACTGTAAGCGCGACAGGTTGTGGGTTCGATAACCACTCAAGGAAATTAAATATTTATTTTTTTATTTCTTCGCTCTGGTGTTGCAAAGTGCAGTGTTGAGTTCCGCCACTCAACGTTCTATGCCTTCCGAATTCGGCGAAAAGTGCGTAGCGGTGTGTCTTAACATTAGGTTCCCTCTGCCTACCCTCTAACACACGAGATACACGAAAAAAACACTAATCTAAAATGATTTGGTAGTTAGTTGGAAATATTTTTTTTTACACATTTACCTCGTTGTTATCCTCAGGCTCATCGTCTGCTTGACGAGTAGATTTCGCTTGAGTGAATACGTCAGGTATTTTGAAATGTTTCACCTCATTTATACTTGGCAACTCAGAGTTTTCAGCTTCCCTGTCACGAACCCTGTGTCTCCTTCCATGATGTCCTGATGGAATGAAAAAAAACCCTTTTCAGTGTCACATTGTATCCCGCATGTAGCAAGGTAGGTAGGCAGAGGAAGCCTAGTGTTAAGACACCCCGCTCTCCATTTTCAGCCGATTTCTGGAGGCAATACATGTTGAATGGTGAAACTCTATGCCACGTTTTGCCTCGACACCAGAGCGAGGAAAGGAAAAGATCAAATATTACATGTCCTCGAGTGGGAATCAAACCCACAACAGTTTCACGCTTGTTATTGACAAAATATAAGACAATCAATACACGGTGTTTTTTATTTTTATATTTTAATTCAGTGTCGTATACACCTGTATACTAACTAGATCACAGATTAATTAGCTATTACTTGCAAAAAGGCAATATGCTCCATACTTGAAATCCCAGTGCTTAAAGACTATAAGAAAGGAATTGCACTGAAAACTAAAAATATTTTAATTTAAAGTAAGATGACTATTTTATAAATAAAATATTAAAAAAATGTGTCACAAAAGTAATCTTCAAACGTACTAATTATTTTATATTATTACATAGCTTCTACTAGAGTAGGAAATCGTGAATTTTATTTCAAATTTTGAACAATTCCCAGTGAAAGTTTCTAAAGGTTTAAGTGGCCTTTACAAAATCTTTTGAAGCATTCGAATTAATGACCTCTTACGTCACCAATTCTGACAGAATTCGTGCTTCTTTAAAATGTTATACTACCGTAATATTTCGTTTCAATTTGTTTGTATTTTGTACTTAACATTATGAACCTGATGAGTTTGTCTGGTGACACGAACGTGAATGTGCTAATCTCCGGAACTAACACTAACTTGATTGACTTGTCGAACCTTGCGTTATTGCGATCCTTGCCTACCTGTGGTCGAAGATACCTCGGGGTCTTAGATTATACATGATATTTAGAATTGTATTTCTTATACAATTCTTAGTTGTTTATATAACACATATATAGTGTTTCAGATTCGTAAAAAACTAACGTAATAGAATATTAGATATTACAACTTAGCCTGTTATAAAAGTAATAAGTTATTGCTTCACAATCTTAACTATAAAGCAGCAAAAATAAAAATCATAGTGAAATACGTAAATTTAAAACGTAGTAAGAGTAAATGCCAGTCGTGGCGCAAGGACACAAGTGCGTGACTGTTAATGCGACTGGTTGTGGATTCATCACCATTTGAGGAAATTAAGTATTTATTTAAATTTATGTTTTCATTTCATCGCTCTGGCGTCGAATCGTTGAGTTTTACCACTCAGCACGCAATACGTAGAAAATGGAGAAGGAGTGTTTTATCACTACGTTCCCTCTGCTTACCCTGCTGGATGCGGAATACAGCGTTAAGCTGATTGTTTTAAATATTATAACCGTACAAATAAAGTTAAAGCAAAAATTCAAATTTAAATTCGATCTCGAATTAGGAACTCGTACAATTCCTTTCATCACAAGCCCTCGCAAAATATTTATATTTTTACCACTTTAATAGACTTAAGGTTGTTGTTAAAATAACAGACCCATATAAACAATATTTAAATGATGGTACCATACAAAATCATAATATTATCATAAATTAACTTCCTGTTATACCAACACTTAGTGCAGGTTTTATATGGTGTAATCTTATTATTTTAGAGAAATATACCTATAATATTTCAGAAAAAATCTCAAATATGTCTGGAATGCATCAAAATCTTTTGTATCACAATATTTTCAAAATACTTTCAACCGAGTTTGACAGCATTTTTAAGACGAAACAAATTTATTAAAGCACAAATTTAAAATTCAGTGACTGTTGAGAAACTGTTGGTATATACCGAAGATGGGCCAAAATGTACAATTTATACAATATGAGGCAACAAAATCATGATCCAGCGTTCCTATTAAATTCCTATTAAAAGTTAGAAATTTTTCAAAGATATTAAAAAATGTTTGTATTCAGGCTACATATAGAGATATAATTTTACTTCACTTTACTTCAACTACGGATGCGGGTGCTGCACTTCTAAAGCACATTTATGACGCATGGGTGAGATCACACACTGCGTTTGGAGTGTCTTGTGATTTATCCAACGCCTTTGGTTGGGTAGACCATGAAACTTTGTTATTAAAACTAACAAAGTTTCATGGTCTCATGTCTCATGGTCTCAAAGTTTCATGGTCAAACTATTACTCTTCTTGATCTCGTTGCCTCATATATTAAATCAAAGAATCCAGAAGGTAAATATAAACAATGTAAAATCTTCTGGATGCTCCCTAAGGATGGGTGTTCCTCAAGTATCTATTCTGAGGACCCTTTTATTTTTACTTTATATTAACGATCTACTTTTTATACAAAGAATTTATGTAATATTGTACTGTTCGCAAATGATAGTTCCTGAATTTGTAAAATTCACAGAAACAAAGTAAATTATGACGAGTTCATTGTCGTATATTCTTCATTGGTTTGACGTTAGTAATCTAATGTTAAATTCAAATAAAATTAATATATTAACTTTGCACCTACCTAATATTAAAAAACAAAATGTTAACGTTACAGAATCAACAGTGTGCCTAGCATTAACTATAGATTCTAAGCTCCAGTGGAATTCCCACCTAGAAACACTTGCAGATTAACTGAACAGATTAACCTTCAAAAAAGGGCCGTGAGATCTATTTATAATCTAGAAGCAATATTCTCTGCAAGATGTTTTTAAAGATACAAGTATTCAGACTGTTGCCTCGAAATTTATTCCACAATGTGTTTTAAATTTGTCTACGTAGAAATTTAAAGTAACGGTATAAACAACGTTAAATAGGAGAGCTTATTATACTGTTCAAGAATATTTAAAGGATAAAAATGTTTTTAACTAAGATCATTTGAATTTCATTCAGGATAGCTACCATCGTATTATTGTATTAAGCAATAAAATTGGAACCTCAATTTCGAAAAGAGCAACTGTTGGGTTTCTTGCCGGCTCTTCTCAACCGAACTGCCTTCCGAGCCGATGGTGCTTTTGTGTTCATTCGACGATTCAAAAGTGCTTGTAAAAGTCTACTTGAATAAAGAATATTTTGAAGCTGACATAATTAATTTTGTCAGCAGGCGTCATAAGAGTGTATATGATGATGATTACCTTCACGCTGTATCCCGCACATAGTTATAAAGGTAGCATAGTTGGGTAAGCAGAGAACACCTGGAAAACCCAGTGCAAAGACCAAAATCTTTTCGCCAAATTCTAGAAACATTACGTATTGAGTGGCAAAATTTGATGCCGGGCTTTGCCTCGCTACCGAGTAAATGAATATATTAACTGAGATAAAAATATTGGCTTAAAATTATCATTTAGTTCAAAATGAATAGTTACACATAACAATATGCTTGTCTTACCAGCCTCGGCAGCCAAAAAATACTGCAAGTAGAAGTACTAATACATTTATGGTATTCATTGTGCTGATACAGTTAAATCTAAATAAGTACTGAAAGTAAAAAACCATATATTGCTTTATATAAACTTTTTTAAAGAAGGAAACCACTATAGAAAAATGTATAATGACAAACAATATTTATTATAATTACAGACATTTTCAACAATTAACCCTCTGCGTGCTAATCCCAAAGACACCGCAAAGAAGACTTTTTCTTCTCATCATATTTAAAAAATAGAAAAATAATACAGAAAACCTTATCATAATTGGGGACTGTAATCATATGAAAGGTGAAGTGAACGAAGTGGACAAGAAATAGCTGCAGCCGTAAAATTTGTTGGTGGCTTATCTTTAAAAATGCTGGACATGATAGGCTAAATGATTTTGTATTACTTATTTAGAAAACGTATAAAAATTTGAACGTAGCGGACTCGAGCCCGCGCCTCCTGGAAACCAACCAGGAGTTGTGACCACTAAGTCATACGTCCTGGTCGGTTTCCAGGAGGCGCTCTGACCACTAAGCCCTACGTACCTGGTCGGTCTCGAGGAGGCGCGGGTTCGAGTCCCGCTACGTTCAAATTTTTATACGTCTTCTAAATAAGTATTTTTCTTTCTTTCTAAGTGTGGATTGACACTTTAAAAATGTTAAAAATGATTTTGTGTTTTGAGAATTTTTAGAGATAGAATAAAAAAATATTATTTTCTACGCATAAAAGTCAAATTACGCCAAACTATATTTTTGTGAAGCTAACAAAAAAGAGACCTGTCTTAATGTGTAGATGATTTATTTTGTTGCTAATATTTTGAGTTATATAAAAGAATTAGGTACGCTCTAGAATTGTCTAATAAAATTGAGTATTTAAAGAAGGCATTTTTATTATAATGATCTTTCATATTGGATATTGAGATCCTTTGCATATCTTTCGCTTAATGTCCAGAGCATTCGTCTTTGATTCAACGGATATGAACCCTGACCCCCACTGTTACTAACAAAGTAAACATGTTACCAATTGAATCGCAAATAATGAAATAGCTCTTTTAAGTAACGTCAATTAAATGAAAGTGGCGGTCTAAAACATTGAGTGCTATCGATCTTCAGAAGTTTATTCACGGCTCTTTTGAAAAGGCCCAACTTTCTCTAAATAGGATTTAGTAGAATTTACTTTTACCTTTAATTGGAGGAATATCTTCGGTATCAATTAATTGATTTCTAAATGAATACCCAATTTGAAAGATAATTAAATCCCTCTGTACTTTAAGCTGTATTTCAAGTTGAACTTGATTTTGAGGCTTAATTGTGGTAGTTTTGTATTTATGACAAGAGTTACAAACAATTGAAGCATAGATAAGAGAAGCATTTACGTACAATAATTATTTAAATGATGAGGGCCAGTCGCGGCGCAGGGGCACAAAGTGTGACTGTAATACCGACTGGTTGTGGGTTCGATCCCCACTCGAGGAGATGAAATATTTACTTAAATTTATATTTCCATTTCTTCACTCTGGTGTCGAGGCAAAGCGCGGTGTTGAGTTCTGCCACTCAACACGTAATGCCTCCAGAATGCGGCAGAAAGTGGGGGACGGAGTGTCTTAGCACTAGGTTCCCTCTGCCTACCCCTGCTGAGTGCGGGATACAGCGTGAAGCTGAATTATTTAAATACAATTTTACGTAGACTCTTACAAAGAGTACAAAAACATAAACTTCTTATTTCTACTATCAATAAATACGATGTTATTCATCATGATCATAAGCTTAATTAGTAAATAATATCAAAAGAAATAAAAAAAACAGAATAAATAACTAAAGTAAAATAAGATCTATAGTATTATAATATAGAGGTCAGTCATGGTGTAGGGGCACAAGTGTGTGACTATAAGCGCTACTGGTTGTGCGATCGATTCTCCACTCGAGCAAATGAAATATTTATGTTTATTTATATTTTCAGTTCATCGCTCCGGTGTCGAGACAAAGCGCGGCGTTGAGTTCCGCCACTCAACACGCAATGCCTCCAGAATTCTTCGGAAAAGGGGGGAACGGAATAGCTTAACAATAGGATCCCTGTGCGGGATACAGCAGTGAACATTATGTACATTATAATAAATTAAGCGTTCAAAAATATTGCCTTACTACGTCAAAAACAATAAACTTTGCCTAGATAATGTACCGAAATGAGTTTCACGAAAGCAATTATGCAAATAGCTATCAATGTTCAAATATTCAAAATGGATGTAATTTGAAATTGTAATACATTAAGGCTGTGAAATCTATCCAAGCGGCAATCTAAACGGTACAACTGGTGACTTTGTATCAATACACCCCATAAAATAAATCAACTGTTTGCCATCTTCAATCGACGTTTCTTGTTACAACGGAACCTGAACTAACGATATATACACAATTTTGGCAAAACATAAGAAATAATGTAAATATTATAAGAACGAAACATAAATTGGTATGTCAAGTGAATAAGTCAAGCAAAGTGTCACTTGTTGATTCAAAGGTCTACAATTTATCGACATTAATCTTTTGTATAAAGTTTCCACGTGTCAATTATATTATGATTTTTTTTTATTCTAGATATTTTATATAATTTTTTTCATTCAATCATCATCAGCTTCACGCTGTATCCCGCACACAGCAGGGTACACAGAGGGAATCTACTGTTAAGGTACTCCAATCCCCACTTTCCGCTGAGTTCTGGAGGCATTGCGTGTTGAGTAGCGGAACTCAACGCTGCAAGTTCAAAGATTGCCATAATACATTTTTAATTAGATCAGCAATTTATACGATCGTGAATGAATACAACATCTCTGTACATAAATTTATATTACTTTCTTTAGTATTTACATTTATTGATTAAAGTTTTCTAAGCTAAGAAAAGTAAAATTTTATTTACCTCCGCCCTCTCCACCCTTACAACCCTTATTAGGGTTTGTAAATGTCATTAAAAATCCACAAAACGTCCCTTCAGATCAAACAAAATTGTATAGACATTTGTGTCAACGTGTTTTCTAAAAGATTTTGTATATTGTCCGTTTCCCTTCGGTAAGTATTAAGCATACACTTATGTATACATCCTGAAACGTGACTTGAAATAACTGCTGCCTAGAAAAATATATAGAGATTCACAAAAATATATTTACTAGCGACTACTACATACTGTCTCTTTCATGTCATTCCCTGTCATCAACTTCCTCATATATGATCTCTGGGGAGTTGTCATTCTTTGTACGTGACCTTACTCTAGTATTTTTAATATTTAAAATCCTCCAAAGTCGTCCTAGTTCGTTTATTCACTAACTCTTCCTAATTTCTTTTTCTAAAATTTTATTTAGAAAAAAAAACGTAGTATTAAGACACTCCGTTTTACATTTACCCGCTGATTTTTGAATAGATATCAAACCTACAACCGCTGATCCACACCGCACTTAAGCGAAAAATAACAAAGATTAATTTTAAAAAAATCATCCAACAATACTTAATGACTTTGTCAATGAAAAGCAAGTCAAGTCAATTTGATTTTCTCTCCTCGCCTCTCATTTCTACTAAAGATAAGAAAAAACAAAAAATACAAGAAAAATCTTACAAATTTTATCAACAATCTATGAATATTTTAAAAGGATCTCATGAACACTGTTATCAGCAAAAATATGACAGTATATAATAATGGACCTTATCGTAATTGCCGTCGCCAAGTTCGCTACATCGTTATGTTTTCAAACAATTTTCCCGGACTAATGTCACTTAAGTTCAGGCCCTCGTGGCACAAGCGTGTGAAGGTAAACTCGACAGGTAGTGGGATCGATTCTGACTCGAAGAAATGAGATAATAAAATGTTTTTATTTCTTCGTATCTCTGTTCTTCATCTACGAAGAAATGAAATTATAAAAGGGTGTGAAAATAATAGCCTGAGTACGTGTAAGACAAAGTATTTAAAAGAAATGAAGAAAGGACGGAATGCAAGATCATTGTAAACGATATTAGAACAAGTGAATGAAGTGGTATATTTGGGAAGTATGTTCAGTAGAAATGGAAAATACGAAATGGATGCAGAAAAGCGTATTACTACCGGTATGGTGCCTTAGCTGTATTGATGAGACGGCGAAACGTCAGCACAGCTGCGCGTTTGGGCATACACAATGCAGTGTGCATATCGACTCTGTTATACGGCAGCTAGTTGTGGGTTTTATGGAAGAAGAATGAATTCTGTAGAGATGCGATCTCTTAGCAGGATATGCCGAATCAGCTTAACTGGTAGAAACCGCAAAGAAGTTCATTTCTTCGCTCTGGTGCTCTATGCCTCCAAAATTCGGCGAAAATGAGATGGAGAGCCTTAACACTAAGTTCCTCTGCGTGCCCTGCTATGTGGGATACAGTGTGGAGCTATAAAGAATTAATAAATAACACTAAATTTGCCACTTCCAATAACCACATAATAAATAGAGTATTGAAATATAACATAACCTAAATGCAGCCCACGTAGCTCGAAGCTATATATCAGTCCCCAGAACGTTTTATTGTTTGGCCTTTCACACCAAACTATCCCATAAATCGGAGTGTTACTAGCTGTGAAATGATTAAATTAGCTTTTACTTATGTTTAAATTTTTTTTCAGCCTCACGCTCTATCCCGCACACAGCAGGGTAGGCAGAGGGTACCTAGTGTTAAGACACTCAGTTCTTCACTTTCTGCCGAATTCTAGAGGTATTGCGTGTTAAGTGGCAGAACTCAACGCTGCGCTTTGCCTCGACACCAGATTAACAGATTACAATATTTCATCTCCTCGAGTGGGAATCGAACCCATAACCAGTCGGTTTTACAGTCACACTTTGCGCCACGACTGGCCTCAATACACATATATTTGATATATACATATCGCCAATCATAGAAAGAGAAAACCTGGGGTTATATAATTCTAACATTCTGTTCTCTATTTGAGGATAATTAATTACCTTTATGGTTCAGGTTGGAAGTCGCAATAATAATAACAAAGCCTGTGAAATAAAAACATGTGCAAATGAAAACGTTACTCCAAGGGACACCTGATTTAGATATCTATGTTCAATTAGAATTTGAACAGAAATTTGAACAGCACCACAATGGTATCGAGCACTTACCTATTTCCTTTTTATTCCTATTCAATACCAGAAAAGCAACCACATATTTTATTTAAAGATAATTCAAATCCATAGCTCCAAATTTTCACGAAACTCGTATTTTTCATCCAATGAAATCCGTAAATTTAACGCGAGTAAACTTTTATTTTTCTCTCCACAAATCTTCTTCCAATAGTGTAAAACTGGGATTACGTTTTCCAGATAACTGGTAAAGTTTGTGCAAAATTCCCTCCTGTGATGAATACGATTTATTGCATGCAAGATCATCCTTTTATTACTTAGTTAAAAACGGAAGTAGGTCTAGTTCAAGGTCTTCTTTGTTGAATAACTAGAACACAATTAAATATTTTCTAATCTGAATTACTTTTGTGATCTAATAATATTATCATTTTAAGAACAAAATCCATACATTGATAGCTAAACTTTTATTTTGTAACATGTATACATTTATTATATTTTCTCATATATCACCCATGCACAGATATTATTTTAAAATCTTTTTCATTTCACCAATGCATATAAAATGTTTAAATAGTAGACACATATGTACGAGTACGGATTTATGTAGAAAAGCTATGAATAGCTCTGATAGCGTTGATTAAGTGTCTTTTTAATATTTTTACATATTACGAACACAGCAATATAGGCAAAGATAATCTGGGAACCTTGTGTTAAGGCACTCAGTTCCCCACATATTCATATCGGAAATATTAAATATTTATTTTTTTCGAGTGAGAATCGAACTTACAATTTGTCGCCTTTACAGTCACACGCTTGTGCCCCTGCACCACGACTGGGCTCTGCATTTAAATTAATTGCCTTACGGTGAACTAATATCAAATCTGTTTTCAATGCTTGTATTTAATAAATTTATGATATAATTTAATATTAACAGTAAAGTTCACAGAGTTTTTAGTAATAAACGATAATTAGAACGCCTGAAAGCCAATTTATTGGTCAAAATGTTAGTCAACTGTTGAAATTATTCATCTCCCCGGTACTTTCAATACAAAATGTTACAATACCTACATTATTTTATTAATTTTCTGACACAACATTTTCAAACAAAAAAAAATTTTTTTAAGCAACTAACAATCGTTCGACTGTAAGCAGAGAGACAGAGCCGCCACTGAACATGCAATGCTTCCATAATTCAACGGTAAGTGATGAACAGGGTGTCTTAAGACTAGTTCCCAAGTTCCTTATTTCTAACCTGCTATCTTCGGGAAAGCAAAAAAATATATAAATATAAACATACATATATATGTTTATAATACCATTTTCCTATCAACTTCCTGTCACAGAAGCAACAAGGCACTCAATTAGAGGTATTCGTATTCACAAACCAAAATAAAAACGCCACATAACTAGAAACAAAAGGCACTTACAAATCATAAACGTGACAGAACAAAACAAACGTAAATTTGCCACAAAGCTGACTGAACACCAACAAAAGCATTCAAATCTTTTTATGTCAGCTACCAATATATCACGGAGTTTCCCTACAACGTTCACTTTTCCACTTCCTCGATGGTAATTGTTGGAAAGTGAATGGAAAAGTGCTTATTTTTCGGATTTAGAGATTTTTCCAGTAATTCTTCCAGTGATGAAATGCTTGTTAACTTAGTGTTTTATAAATAAAATGATTTGTGGATATCTGTATTCGTTGTTTTTTTTCTTAATTTAAATAATGTACTATGTGGTATATATAGCACACAGGTTTTATCGTAAGTGAGAACATTTTTTTTGCTAATTAAAACTGAACTAATTTTTTTATTTTATTTTTTTTTTTCGTGGGTAGGCGTGAATAAGTGAACAGCTGTTTTTTAGTGCTCTTTATTTATTTTAAAATTTTACATATTTACAAGTATTTTTATGTCTTATATGTTCTTGTGATATAATATAACCTACCGCTAGTTATATCCTTATTAATATACACGGAACAACTATCTTAAATTCACTATAACTACGTGTAAACCATGGATGCTCTAAAAGAGTCCATTACAGCTATGGCAGAGATGTTTAATGTTAGAATGAACGAGTTTCAGCACGATCTAAGTAAAACTGCATCACCGGCGACAGTATCAACTTTAGCTGCAGATTTCACTTCCTTCAAGAATTTCATCCACACTGCACTGAGTTCTTTGCAGAAACAGGTGCAACTTCTAAATCGGGATGTTGATCGCATGGAGATGTCCAGAAGACGAAAAACACTTTTAATCCATGGCTTAGCCGAGAATAAATCTGAAGATGTTGGCACTCTGGTCGTAAATGTCATGGCAAATAATCTCGATGTGGCTAATTTCTCCACCTCAAATATTAGAACAGCGTATAGGCTGGGCCGCTCGCACGATGATAAGCCTCGACCCGTTGTAGTAAAATTTTCGGATGCTCAGGTGCGGCACAGCATTTGGCTTGCGAAAACTAAGCTTAAGGGGTCTGGCATCACTATATCAGAATTTCTCACGAAAACTCGCCATGAAGTGTTTATGCTCGCCCGACGACGTTATGGTGTGGGGAAGTGCTGGACTCGGGATGGGACCATCAACGTCATAGCCCCGAATGGTTTACGCTATCGTGTGGAGTGTATGGCCGATCTCCAGATTATACCAGCTGCTCCAGGAAAGTCTCCGCCGGCGGTGCAGGAGAGTGTGGTGGCTTCAAAAATCACTGACAATAAAGTTGTAGTGCAACGGTGTAAGCGAGTAGTTAAAAAGTGTTAATTAACCACTTAAAATATTTATTATTACTTTTACAATTTATTATTACTATTATTAAAATATTTATTATTCTAATCACTATCAGTTCAGTTCAGTTCTTTATTTATGGCGAATAAGCACTTTTAGGTTAACAACTTGATTATTTACATATATTACAATGTGATCTGTCACGAAACAACGCTCAACTGACATTATATGATATTACTAGCGGACCCGGACGCGGCTTCGCCCGCTTGTACTATACGAATGCTTATAAAATATATTTATGAAAATACTAGAGGGCACGCGCGGCTTCGCCCGCTTATTAGGAGTGAATTCTAAAAAAACTACGAAACACGTGTTCAATAAAATATTTTTAACAGTCTGAATTTAATTTTTTATAAAAATCGGTGGCAATTTAAAGATTTTTCCATATAAACTTTCAACACCTTATTTGAACTCTTTGGGGGTGAATTCTTAAAAACCATGAAACACGTGTTCAATGAAATATTTTTAAGAGTCTGAATTTCAAATTTTATAAAAATCGGTACAGATAAAAAAAAAATCCATACAAACTTTCAACCCCTATTTCATCCCTTTAGGGTTAAAATTTTTCAAATTCCCTTCTTAGTGGATGTCCAGAATATGAAAGTAAACATCTGCCCAAATTTCACGTTTCTACCATCAGCGGTTACGGCTCTGCGTGCGTCTTACCTCAGTCAGTCAGCACAAGTCCTTTTATATATATATATAGATATATAGATGATGGTCAATATAGTATATTATAGGTTATTACTTGATTGCATTAGAAAGATGGCTTTTGTTTGATATTAATAACATGTTATTTAATTATTTTTTTTATCATTTACTTATTATTGTTAAGTTACTATCCGTAATTTGGTATGGTTTTATTGTTATTATTTTTTCCTAACTTTTTTGTTTTTTTTTTTTTTTTTGTTTTTATGTATACAAAGGTAGATTTTTTGCAAAGTATTCTATTGTTGTTTTTTTTTTTTTTTTTTTTAATTCGTGATAGATCAGTTGTAAGTTTCATTTTATTTTTATTTTATTTTTTTCATTTTTTTATATTTATTTGATAGTTTTTATTCTTAATTCTGATAGTGTATACAACCGTGTATTATTTACATTATTTAATTATTTCTCCTTGCAACTGGCGGGTGGTTGGTAATTTTGTACCTAAAGAAAGGTATATATAATATATGTTTTTTTTTTCTCTTTTTTTGCTTTATATTTATAAATATTTGTTTTTTATATATAATAATAATATTATTTTATATATTTATTATATATATATATAAATATATATATTTTTTTTCATACACTTTTTTTTATTTTTGCTTCGATTATATTGTAATTTATTTATCCATATTATTTAATATTATAATTATTTTTTAATTTGTACATACACTTAGATTCATAGCAACGCAATGCTTGATGATTCTTTTGACTCTTTCTCCACTACCTCTGAAGGATTGAGCAGTAATGACAGCTTCCTTAGTATCCCTTCACTTAGTGAAACTTTAGATTCAAACTTCTCGTATGAATCGAAAACTTTTAATATCATTCATTTGAACGCACAGAGTATTCCTGCACACTTCCCTGATTTCTTAGCTACGTTTAATAACAAAAATATACATGCAATTTTAATTTCAGAGACATGATTAAAGTCGTGTTTATCTTCGGCTTCTTACTCTCTTCCTGGGTTTCATTTGATCCGTAACGATCGTAAAGGCCGAGTTGGGGGCGGCGCCTAACACTGGCCCAGAACATCTCTTCATTGAGGTGTTTTTTACACACTCTAAATTACTCCTTGGGGCGTACTATAACCCTTGCCTTACGATTGATTATTTTTTATCATTTGAAACCTTATTGGAAGAGTACAAGCCGTTATACGACCATACTATTATTATGGGCGACTTTAATACATGTATTCTAAAAAACAATCTACGTTCTTCCCGCTTAAAATCCTTAGTTAAAGCTGCTAATTTACATATCCTGCCCCTATCTGCTACTCACAATTTCCCTAATTGCGTTCCTTCATGGCTTGACTTAGTTATGGTGTCCTCTGTTGACCACGTTGAAAAATATGGTCAATATCCAGCTTTAGCTTTTTCCTATCACGATCTCATTTACTTAGCGTATAAAATTAAGCCTCCAAAAGCTAAATCAAGAATCCTTCTGCGGCGTAATTTTGGGGGTATAGATTTAAATTGCCTGCGTGAGGATGCAGTTGCTATTGACTGGTCCATCGCTTTAAATCATGTATCAGTTGATGATCAGTTGGCTGTGTTCAACTCCTTCGTCATCAAACTGTATGATCATCATGCTCCTATCCGTCCTGTGCGAGTGAAGCATCTTCCTGCTCCGTGGTTAACGGACGACATTAAAAAACTGCAACATAAAAAAAACACTGCAAAATTGAAATTTAGAATTAATCCTAGTGTTAAAAACGAAAACAACTATAAGAAAACTCGTAATCGCTGCAATGCAATGTGTAGAGATAATCAACGACGCCATATACACAAATCTGTGATTGAAGAAAAAGATTCTTTCAAAGTATGGAACTTTCTGAAATCTATAGGAGTAGGTAAAGCACAACAACACATTAATACTCATAACATCAATTTCAATGAACTTAATAAGCACTTCTCATCTTCTAGTGTTATTGATGACACATCGAAGTTAAACACAATCAACAATCTCAATGATTTGTCCTCTCCTAGGCATCCTAGTTTTTTCTTTAGTCAATTTGCAAAAAGTGATGTTAAGAAGACCATTCTAGCCATTAATTCTGATTCAGTGGGTGCTGACTGCATTAGTCGTAAAATGATCATTCCCATCCTCGACATCATTTGCCCTATAATCACGTCCATATTTAATTATTCCATTACGTCCAATCAATTTCCTTCAGCCTGGAAAGACGCTCAAATCGTCCCAATACCCAAAAAAAAAGTTCCTATTGATAACTCTGATTTCCGTCCAATCTCAATTCTTCCTTTTCTGTCCAAAGCCCTTGAGCGTCTCGTTCAATATCAACTTACACAGTTCCTTTATTGCCATAATCTTTTGAATCCTTTGCAATCTGGTTTCCGTCCCGGTCATAGTACGACAACTGCTTTAGTAAAAGTTACCGATGATATTCGAAAAGGCATGGACACACAGCAGGTTACACTCCTCGTTTTGCTTGACTTCAGTAATGCTTTTGGTTCTGTGGATTTCGATATCATACTTGCTACTCTAAGGTCACTTAACATATCTCCTAATGCAATTGACTGGTTTCGAAGTTACCTGTTTGGGCGTCGGCAACGCATACAAATCCATGACTCACACTCTGACTGGTCTCCTTTAGTTGCTGGCGTTCCGCAGGGTGGCGTGTTATCTCCTTTGTTATTTTCTGTATTTATTAATACAATCTCTCAACACATTTCTTCTCTCTACCATTTGTATGCAGATGATCTTCAAATCTACCATCAAGCCAAGTTACCTGAGCTACCTTTTGCTATAAAAGCAATAAATGAAAACTTAGAGAACATATACACATGGAGTAAGTCATTTGGTTTACGACTGAATCCTATTAAAACGCAGCTTACTATAGTTGGCAGCGCAAAACTTATATCCAAAATAGACCTCTTCACTTTACCACCTGTATATCTTGACGGTGCTATTATACCTTACAGTAAATCTGTAAAAGATCTGGGTATCATCTTGGATCAAAACATGTCTTGGGACTCACAGCTATGTGATGTGAGCAGGAAGATGTTTGCTTCTCTAGGATCTCTTAAACGGTTACGCAATTTTCTCCCTATACCTACTAAGATTGCGTTAGCAAATACTCTCCTTTTACCGATTCTTGATTATGCTGATCCTTGCTATCTTGATCTCAGAGAGGAGCAATTAAATAAGCTTGAGCGTCTTCAAAATGTATGTATACGATTCATATTTGGTCTACGTAAATATGATCACATTTCCGACTTCCGAAAAAAGCTCAAGTGGCTCCCTATCCGGCTTCGTAGGAATACTCACATACTTCATCTTCTTTACTGTATTCTGTTCAATCCAGCCTCTCCCCCGTACCTAAAGGAACGTTTTGAATTTTTGGGCGGCTCACATCCTCGACGTCTGCGATCCGATAACAGTCTGGTACTAAAAATTCCACAACATTCCTGTCATTATATAGTGACTCATTTAGAGTTACTGCGTGTCGGTTATGGAACGCCCTACCATTGAATGTCAGGAATTCAAAAACGTTCCCTACTTTTAAAAAACGATTAAAAAAACACTTTCTTTCTTTTTAATTTTCTTTTTTTTTTTACCCGTGCCTGTAGAATATAATTTTTGAGTAGTGTATATTTTTCTATACTGTTAGTATGTATGAATATACTTACCTAATTTATTTTTTATATGTATGTATGTATGTATGTATGTATGCATGTATGTATGTATGTATGTATGTATGTATGTAAGTAGTATGTATATATATGTGTATTTATCTTTATGTGTGTTTATGTATTATTTATATTTAGTATTGTTCACACCCTACTCACTATTTATTTATTTTACGATTTCCAACGCCTTAAGGTTGCCTGGAAGAAATCGCTATTTCAGCGATAAGGTCGCCTATTGTACATGTTCTTACATTTGTATTATATTATTTCTTTTTTGGGTGTACAATAAAGAGTTTATTATTATTATTATTAACTGAAGAAACTTGAGGCCAGTCGTGGCGCAGCGGCACGAAGTGTGACTGTAAAACTGACTGTTTGTGGGTTCGATCCCCACTCGGGGGGATGAAATATTTACTTAAATTTATATTTCCATTTCTTCGCTCTGGTGTCGAGGCTAAGCTGCCACTCAACACGCAATGCCTTCAGAATTCGGCAGAAAGTGGAGAACGGAGTGTCTTAACACTAGGTTCCCTCTGCCTACCCTGATGTGTGCGGGATACAGCGTAAAGTTGAAAAAAAAATTGAAGAATATTTTTTAATTCCCCATAAGTAATATCATAAGTGTTGGTAATGTTACGTTAAGAAGTAACAAATGGGTAACTAAGAAAAGAAATAAAAAAAATGATTTCTTTTTCTTGTCTGTAAATCTGCCCTACATGGAAGAAAGTAATCAAAAAAACTTGTTATATTTTATATTACTTTGTTGCTACTTTGTTACAATACTTCTAAAAAAACAAAACACTGATCCAATAACCTACTAACGTTAATTGAGTTTCCTCAAAATAACCAACAAATATTAGACAACCAAATTATTCTAATACCTGACACCCACGCGCCCATTAAAATTTTGTTTTGTGTTTTTTCATATAATTTTATTGTTGCGTTTATCAAAAGGTTTCCCTATAAAAGAAGATTAAATATGGCTTTAGTGGAACATTTATTATAATATTGTAAATATATATTTTTTAGGATAAACAAATAGCGATACATACAATATGAGAGCTGACATTTTTCACTTGAAACTCACACACTCACGTAAATTGTCAATTTTTATCAACTGTCAATTAAAACAAACTTAAATGGGTAGGCAGAGGGAACCTAGTGTCAAGAAGTGTCTTAACACAGAACGGAGTGCCGTTCCCCATTTTCCGCCGCGTTCTGGAGGCATTGCGTGTTCTGTGGCGAAACTAAACGCCGCGCCGCTGTTATCTTTTATTTTTCTACGAATACAATATTGAACGTCAGAACGATATTTATCTTTTAAATGACTTTAAGTTTTAAGTTATTACAATGCCAAAATTTATTCACTCACTATCCACTATATTTATTATAATTTGACTTTATACTTTTTTTTACCATGGATTACATTAAACATACAGACAAGAGAGTCAAAAATCATTAATCAAGTCATCATAGTATTTGCTGCTTCATATAAACCAAAGAACGTGCTCAAATATATAAAAAAATCTTTTCTTCACGCTTGTAGACTGAAAAGCGTTAAGCCTTCGTTCTTGTATGCATTGAGAAATACGCTTCCCAGATGTGTCAAATTTCTATTTATTCTTCCTAATTAAATTTCGGTGTGAGTTATCTTTTAGCGATAGTGTGATTTAGTAACAGCACAGTTTTATTTATACAAAATTAAAATTGTCTTAAATTATTTATTTTCCCCTTCTAGTTTCATGGAATCAACAAGTCAATATTGTTATATACATATATTTTGGCATTATTGAACGTTTTAGTAAGAGAATCTCTTTTGTTAAATTTAAATTAACTTTATAGAAGTCGTAGGATATTTCTAATAACAATATAATTTGACCTTTTTTTAAACATTTTTAAAGTGTTATTCCACACTTAGGAAAGAAAAATACTTAATTAGAAAACGTATAAAAATTTGAACGCAGCGGGACTCGAACCCGCGCCTCCTGGAAACCGACCAGGCGCTCTAACCACTAAGCCATGCGTTCTCGCCAAGCTGCGTCGAAATTTTTATACGCTTGCTACAACTTATTTATGTTGTTAGTATCTCTGTAGGGAGATTTTTACAAATTTCCGCTACCCAAAGATAATTAAAAAATAACGATAATTCTTAGTAATTATCTTTGGGTAGCGGAAATTTGTAAAAATCTCCCTACAGAGATACTAACAACATAAATAAGTTGTAACAAGCGTATAAAAATTTCGACGCAGCTTAGCGAGAACGCATGGCTTAGTGGTCAGAGCGCCTGGTCGGCTTCCAGGAGGCGCGGGTTCGAGTCCCGCTGCGTTCAAATTTTTACACGTTTTTCTAAATAAGTATAATTTGACCTCTTAGTTACCTATTAATTATAATTATTTTTATTTTTCTCATTTTGTAATTATGAAAACAAAATTATATTTTTGACACGCAATGCGTCCAGAATTTAGTGGAAAGTGGTAAACTATAGTATCTTAACTTTTTTTTTAATATTAGGTTCCTAGGTTCCCTCTACCAATCGTGCTGCATGCGTGATACAGTCTAAAGCTAAAAAAATTAGGTACTTAAGTGATAAATAAATGAATAGAACCAATCCTTAATATTTACTTTATTTTGTGAAATACAATAATATAGCACACTCTACTAAAGTAAACGAATTGCACAATTTTACATTACCTTAAATATATATACAGATGATAAATAATAATCGATTTTATTTAAAAAAACCCAATTACATAATTTTATTTAAGTATTTTGGAACATTTCTTCATGCATACCATACAAATATATGAGGGTTCTTCAGTAGTGGTTGTTGGCTTGGGCGTAGTAGTAGTCGTAGTAGTCGGCCTTGGAGGTTTACAAAAGAAGTATGGGTCGAAATGATAGGGTATTTCTTGACTCCAGCCATGGTCGTAATGCCACGGATGGTCTACATAAATAAGAGAAGACGCATCTGAAACAATAATTATAAGTCAGCTTCCTGCTGAAAGCAGCATACAGCAGGGTAGGCAGAGGGAACCTAGTGTTAAGACACTCCGTTCCCTGCTTTTTCTGGAGGCATTGTGTATTCTCTACCTCGATACCAAAACGAGGAAATGAAAATATTGAATATTCCATTTCTCCGAGTGGGAATCGAACCCACAGCCTGTCGCATTTACAATCGCACGCTTGTGCCACTGCGCCACGACTGGCCTCCACAATTCTTACCTAACTATTTTATTCCTTATAAGAATTTCACTTGCAATTACATTGAAATATTATGTAAGTAAATGTGTCAGTATACAATGTAAGTTAGAAAGTCACAAACTTATGCATATCCTTCAAATAAACAGAGTAATAAAACTAAAAGAGCGAAGTTTATTTGTTATTGTTAACTATTCACTACAGTCAAATGAAAATGAATTTCAATAACTTTGGAAATAAATATAAATATATGACTGACAGAACTTCTTTAACCGAATTAAGACAGAGACTGTATCTTTTTTAGCTGCACGTAGTGTACATAGAGATAGCCTAGTGTTAAGACACTCTGCATCTTACTCTCGGCCTAATTCTTCTCTTTCACGCCGCAATTCTAATTACCAAAGCAAGGAAATAAAAATCTTCAGCATTTCATTTCCTCAAGTGGGAATCGAACTCACAATTTAACTTACTAATTTTCTAAATACATTGCGAATATAAAAAATCTACGCCACATTTCGTTTAATGACCTAATCTTTGCACGTCTCTTTGATGAAATTTTAACCTTAAATTCCCACTTACAGTCAGATATTTTCCAATATTATAATGTTCATATACGTTTGTATTTAGTTTCAATACCATCCCATAATCGATAATTATTAGAACATAAAAAATAATAAAGAAAAAGATTTCATCTTGGCGCTATCTTGTTAAATCAGCTTCACGCTGTATCACACACATAGTAGGATAGGCAAAGGGAACCTAGTATTGAGACATTCCGTTCCCCACTTTCCGCAGATTTCGAGGCATTGCGCGTTGACTGGCGGAACTCAACGCCGAGCTTTATTTAACTTTGGTGCCAGAGCGACGAAATAAAAATATCTAGTTATTTGAAAAATAATTGAATAAACTTGAAATTTTATCAGAGATCGCAATCATTTTTCATATTATAATGGAGCACAATACCATGTACATTTAATGATAGCACAACAATATCTTCTGTTCAATAAATCTATTCTTTGAAGAACAAATATTTTTGTATTAAATACGTTGTTATTATTAAAGTATTATAAGCCCGGATTTTTTTTTATATATTTTTTGATAAACAAAAGCATATTCTTGTTTATTATTACATCCTGAATAAGTATGTAACTTACTTTTTATATTTCTTTACGATCACTAGTATATCCTAGTTTTTAGTATTTTAAATAAATTAAACGGAATTCAAATGTGTCCATTACCTATATTCTTATATTTTTACATATTCCCTCTTCCTAATATAAGTAAATACCCATATTTGAAATAATACTGAATTGACTTTAGTAAACTTTTAGTAGTGTCTACTATTTGTATGCAGGAAAAAATCAGTTGTTTATAGTTATATAGCAATACCTCAATATGGTAAAAGAATAGTTGTGATTTTTAGTCAAGTTTGACAAAACCAAGACAAGTAAAAAAATAAGATTATGGAAAAAAAATCAACCATTTTTATTAAATGTACAATAAAACAGCGAAATTAACAAAATATTCAATATTAAATCCTTTTTAGAAGACAAAATAAATTATATTAACTTACCCTCGTCACTTCTTCGCGGTGAGCAGTACAATGGGCAGACCTTAACGCAGAATAACAACGGCTCCTGTGCTGAAAATTTAATTAAATACTATCACCTTTATGGAAATATATATTTTTTTAATGTTTGAATCTAAATATTTAAAAATATATATATATTTTTTTTTCATTTTTACAAAAAAAAAAGTGAACTTATAAATATTATTCTGAATGGTAACTCACAACCATCAGAATCGGTTGGGTTCATAATCATTTATAATCAACTGTTAGTCTATGTAATCACAAGTAGTTTTCACCTGGGATTACGTGAATTGGCAATAACTTTAATAATTATGTTGTATACTGTTGATTGCCGTTGTATACTGTTGACTGCTTGTGCCCCAGCGCTACGGCCAGTCGGACGGAGCGTGTGACTATAAACGTGAGAGGTTGTGGGTTCGATTTCCACTCAAGGAAACGAAATATTCAATGTATTCATTTCCTCGCTCCGGTCATCAGAACTTAGTGAAATGTGAGGAACGAAGGTGTCTTAATGGGAACGGAGTACTAACACTAGGTTCTCAGGTTCTCTTTGTCTGATAAGTGAAAAAAGAAAAACATTAAAAGCGTGCTAGGTAACTCTGACCACATAATACCGATTGTAAGTGATATTAAAATCATTAACGTGATTAATTTTAGTCCTTCGGAAACACTTTAATGATGAAGTGCTGGTGATTATTGCGTTACCCAAATAAACTATTCAATTTCAATAATAGTAAAGGTAGACGCAAAATATTTATTTTTAATATTCATCGCCTCGTTGCCTCATTATAAAAGCGGTGAAATAAAAATATTACATTTTTTATATCCTTGTGTAGGAATCGAACACACAACCTTTACTCAACAACTTATACTTAGTCCGCCCCTATGCCACGACTAACGGCCTCAAGACCTCCGTACAACATATATGTATAGCATAACATATAACGAGGTCAGTCGTGGCGCAGGGGCACAAAGTGTGACTGTAAAATCGACTGGTTATGGTTTCGATCCCCACTCGAGGAGATGAAATATTTATTTACATTTATATTTTCAATTCTTCGATCTGGTGTCGAGGCAAAGCGCGGCGTTGAGTTCCGCCACTTAACACTCAATGCCTCCGGAATTCGGCGGAAAGTGGGGAACGAAGTGACTTAACATCAGCTTCCCTCTGCCTACCCTGCTGTGTGCGGGATACAGCGTGAAGCTGATAAAAAATAACATATAATATAGAAGAATAAAAATATATATATATATATATAATAATTGTAATAAAATATAATATTGGCTACGCTGTATAAGATGTACAATAAAATTCACTTAGATAAATATATTTCTGACTATAAGTAATACTGTCAAATAATGATTTTATATGAGTGTCTCGTATTATTTGACAGTATTAGTTTAAGTATAACGTGTACTACATTATTTTATTGACATTTTTGCCAATATGGCTATTTTTTTCCATCACTTAGAAATTGTAAGCGTATTTTGAAGTTTATCTCCTTGAACATAGTCTTTTTTTATTAGATAAAAATAAATAAATTCAAATAAAATAAGATACGTAGAGGCCAGTCGTGGCGCAGCGGCACGAGGTGTGACTGTAAAACCGACTGGTTGTGGGTTCGATCCCCACTCGAGGAGATGAAATATTTACTTAAATTTATATTTCCATTTCTACGCTCTGGTGTCGAGGTTAAGCGCGGCGTTGAGTTCTGCCACCCAACACGCAATGCCTCCAGAATTGGGCAGAAAGTGGGGAACGGAGTGTCTTAACACTAGGTTCCCTCTGCCTACCCTGCTGTGTGCGGGATACAGCGTGAAGCTGATTTATTTTATTTACTTTTCATTAAAATGATCTTTTAACCGTTGTCGGTGGCTATTTGTATTTATCTCATTTGAAGGAATACTTTAAATAGAGTTCCAATATTATAAAAACACGAGAGACTCTATATAGTTTTTTGATGAAAACTAAAAAGAAATAATAGTTACAAAGAAAGATTATAAAGACAACAACCTTCGATATTTCTTTATAAGAACATCCCCTGAGACCTCCAAAAATTTTCCAAGAAAATGTATTTACTTCCGGAAAAAACTGCTTTCGCGTCATATATAATTGTGTAAATAAATCTTAAGCTTTTCTTTTACCTTGATAGCGTCTTTTATTCTCGATAGTTGTAGGTTCAATATCCACTTGTCAAGTCGAATCGTATTCAAATTCATTAATTCAAATTAACTTTTAACATTTGTCTCAAAGTCTTTTTTACAACCGTCTGAATACTTTACGTGTTCCATTTGATTTGTTGTCGTAAAAAAAGGCATTGACGGTAGAGCAGTTAGATTAATTATATTGTGAAAATATTAAAAGAAAGTAAAAATAGTGACAACTTTCTTCTTTTTTCTCTTTTCATACATGTTGTCTGAATTACTTTTTATTATAGATCAGAAAAAAAAACTCGAGCCATTTTTTTTATAAGTTCAGACATATTTGAAACTAGCTCGAGCAGGCCGACTTACCGCAGTGTCACAGCGACAGTAAACATGACGATGTGGTTCCGATCGTCACTCGAGGAAATTATTATATTTAAATTATTTTCACTTTCCCGCGCTGGTGATACTGGTATTGATACAGGTATTAGTTCTGATACTAGTATTTAGATATTGGTGCTTACTTTTATTTTTATTTTTTTTAAGAAAAAAGAAACTATTACAATAATTAGAAAAATTTACCTTTATGCAAAAAAAATGGTCGGACTTGCGAAATTAAATTCGCGAAAAATATGTAAAAAATGATGTCCATATTATTTTATAAATGTTTAACTCAAACAATTTTCCCAACACGCACCTTTCACTTGAAAATTACTACAAGTTTTCTTGAATACTAACCGCGCACTTTATACAGAGGTACTCTAAAACTGCTAGGCTTATTACGTACTTCAATTGCCAATTCAATTGCAATTGACAATTCGTAGAGAATCTGACTACTTAACACGCAATTCCTCCAGAATTCAACGAAAAGTGGGGAAAGGAGGAGTCTTAATGAGAATGGAGTATCAAGACAAGGTTTCCAGGTTCACAGGTTCTCTGCTTACCCTGCTATATACAGAATACAGCGTGAAAAAGAAAAAAAGAAAAAAGCTTAATGAAACTAGTTAGTATGTAAGTTTGCACGTGTTTGTCATAGCGTGTACTTGTATATCTACAACATACAGAGAAATTATTTTATCATGAGATATTTAGAAACTTACTGGCCTCTATTGATTTGGGTGACAATTCGAATGATTATTTGTGTTATGTTAATAAAAGTTGAGGCTGGCGTATAGCTTTGTTACAACGATTGACTGTGAATGCGATGGTTGAAAATTCGATTCTCACTCCTAACAAGCTAAGAGCAGCGTTGAGTTTCGCCACACAACACGTTATTTATATCTTGAAAATTGGGTGACACATGTTAAATACAGTGTTTTAACACTAGGTTCCCTCTGTCTCCACCGAGATTATAGAAGAATCTTTTGGCTTCTGTAGCCCTGGCCTGTGAAGGTTGGGATGAGGAGATATGAGGTTTTAGTGGGTAGCCTGAACGGTGGCATTCGCCGGTACAAGAGTCCCATATAACTCGCTCGAATCTCCACTCGGAGGGCGGACCCTTAAAGAGTTTTTTGTACAAAAAGATTCCTTCTGTCTACAAGCTAAGCTAAAAAAATGGTCATAACGAAAATAATACCGCTATATATTCTTCCAACGACTTGAATCCGCAACCATCGTTTTTAATATTGAAAGCATTGCCATACCAACTGCAATACGACAAAACACACACGTAATAATGCTATATATATGATAAAAGTAGGAAATATTATACGTAATTTATGCACTGACCGACGTTTAGTGCCCACGTCCAGTTCAAACTTAGCGGCTATCTCAACTTTACATAACATTATTAAACGAGTTTTATATGCACAATTTATAAAAATATAAACAAGATGATTGTGTAATACATATTTTATTTGAGGACGATGATGCAGCTTTCTTTTATATACAAATTCATCTAAATAGAAACCTGTTTTTCTTCTTAACTTTTTGGCTTGGTGCCACGTAGCAGGGTAGGTCTTTGCCTAATTTAATGTATCTTTAGACTTTGCGTGTTGAGTGGCGGAACTTAACGCCGTCCTCGATCTAATCAATCCAAAAATAAATACAATAAATAATTATCCTGAGAATTGATCGAACATGCCCGACGTTCCTCAATATTCATAATAATAATACTTACTTAAATTTCATTAAATTAGTTTAACTTTTATAAGTAATACAAACAATGATTGCTAAAAAAGCTTCAAACATCACTATGAAGACACTCAGTTATTGTTTAAAAGGAACTTTCGTTTAATTGCCTTTTGTATTTCAAGATATGAAGCGAAGAACAAATTTTATAGCATACAAAAACAATTGTATGCTATAAAATATAAAGTTCTTCCCTAACATAGAGCTGTTTCTACATCGATATATTTACGGATTACATGACGACGGTAGCAAGGTAGTCAGAGGGAACCTAGTGTTAAGACACTCCGTTCCTCACTTTCCGCCGAATTTGGGAGTTATTGCGTGTTGAGTGGCGAAACTCAACGCTGCCTTTAGCCTCGACAACAGAGCGCAGAAATGTAAACATAAATCTAAATAAATATTTCAAATATATTGGGGAAATGAAACATTTAATATTTTCATTTCCTCGCTATAATAATGAAACAAAACGCGGCTTTGTGTTCCACCACTTACCACGTGACGTTTCCAAAATTTGGCAGTAAGCGGGGAACGAAGTATCGTAACATTATGATTCCATATTCACTTATTTAATTGTTAAATGAAGCCCCAAGTATACTACGCGTCTTACTAATTTATACTTCCAGTGAATGATCGCACTGAAGACTTTGGACGGACGCTCCAGCTACTTTATCTCCTATTTTTAGGTTCTTCTTTAGTCACTTAGATTTTGCGCTTATTATCTATTTTTAATAGGGCCTAAATAAACAAAATCTATACTAATATTATAAAGCTGAATAATAGAATAGTTTGGTTGAACGCGCTAATCTCAGGAACTACTGATTTGAATTGAAAAATCTTTTTGTGTTGCATAGCCACGTTACAGTCATGTTTCGATATAACCCACCATACTCTGATCGCAGTCAGATTTGTTAATATATTTGTTTTTATTAATATACCTACGTTTATATAAATAGTTACCTCCATTTGACCACGCAGAATCAACCACAGGTAAAAGATAAGTCAATATTATGAGATGAGTTGCTTCAATATATCTGACTATAATATTTAATATTACATGGTGGTGAGTTCGATTCTCAGTCAGGTAAAGCAAAATCGGCGTGATGAATAACGATACTCAAATATTTTTTCAGATTTTGGCAAAATAAAAAAGTCAAAGGATAATAATTTAGTGTGAAATTTAAAAAATAAGTTATTCATAATAAACATTCACGTATAAACACTACATTTCATTTACAATAAAGGTTCTTGGTTCCGAGCCAACCTAATAACGGCTCGTATCAACCTCGTGAAAATTTCCCATTTATAGAGTATAAATATGGCCGATTGCAGAACATCTTCCACAGTTTTTTTTTCAGCTGCATGCTGTATCCTGCATGTAACAGGGTTGACAGAGGGAGCCTAGTGTTAAGACACTCCGCTCCCCATTTCCGAAGGCATTACGTGTCGAAAGGTGGAACGCAACACCGCGGTTCACCTCTTCACCAGAGCGAAGAAATGAAAATATTAAATATTTTATTTTCCCAAGTGGGAACCGAACCCACAATCTATTGCGCTTACAAATACGCGCTTGAGCGCCGCTGACCTTGATATACATAATAATTGCATATTTATATGTACAAATATCTTAGTAAATCCTTTAAAAATGTCAACTTAGGGACAAACTACATATTTATAGAAGAAAAAAGCAATTTCTAAATATATTTAAGAAGAAATTCTAAATATATATATTTTAAATATATAGATTTAAGAAGAATTTCTAAATATATATATGAAGATGAAAAGCTTAACGTTCATCGCATCTTCGCGCTTCATTACCGCCTTCATTTTTGTCTACATTTTTATTATTTTATATCTTATCATATATTATTTCCTTAAAATAAATAGAGTAGCTTTTGCTTTGTTAGCCTAATTACGATAAAACCTTATGAATGAAGCTTGGTACTATTGTTTTTTATTATTTACTTTATATTATAGTAGCGACCGAAACGTGGCTTCACCGGCTTAAACTTACTTTATATTATATTTAAATTGTAAATATCTTTACATAAATTGTAGCCCATGACATATTTTGTTATATAAGCAATATTTTTTTAACTTTTACCTTAATCTGTTAATTAGATTTTGCATGAAAGTGGAACATACATTAATCCGTACAGTTGAGTTCAGTATTGTACTAGATTTTACTCGTGGCAAATGGTTTTTTTATAATATTTATAGTGTTTTTATAACTGTTCTGAATAAAAATTAAGATAAAATTTTAATACAACAATAATAATTACTTATACTCTAAATTACGTTTACATTATACTATTTATAAATACCGCAATACCTTGTCAAGTCAAAATAATTTAAGGCTTAACGGAGCATGTTATATCATTGATGGAATACCCACCCGGCCGCAGTAATAGACACCTCCTGCTTATTCGTAGATAATAACTAATGTCCTTCTAATCTAGAAAGTCCTCTCTAAGCCAAGGAGTTGAGGTCGCGAGTTCGATTCCTACTTTCCTATTATATATATATTCCTATTATATATGCTTGTATTTTAATGGATAAAAAAGCAAAGCCAAAGTGTAGTGTTAGGTTCCACTACTCAACAGGCAGTGTAACTCAACGGTTAAGGAAAAATGTGACTTAAAGTTCTTGATTCTGCGTAATTTAGAAGGAAAACGTCAAATAGTATAAAATATATATGTAACAATACCATAAACTTTTTTGTTAAATTTAATTATTTTAAATTCTAAATAAGCTAGCTAAATTACTTGGTTGAGGTCGTCGTGGCTCAGGGGCTCAAGAGTGTGACAGTAACACAAAGGTTGTGAGTTCGATCTTCACTCGGAGAAATGAATTATTATTTATTAATATTTTAATTTCTTCGCTCTGGCACAAGCAAAATCTCGGCATGTCTCAATACTAGGTTCCTTCTGCCTACCCTACTGTGTGCAGTATACAGCGTGAAGCTGATTTATATTTTATTTAAATTACTTAATTATATTATGAGGCCGGTCGTGGCGCAGCGGCACGAGGTGTGACTGCAAAACCAACTGGTTGTGGGTTCGATCCCCACTCGAGGAGATGAAATATTTACTTAAATTTATATTTCCATTTCTTCGCTCTGGTGTCGAGGTTAAGCGCGGGTTGAGTTCTGCCACTCAACACGCAATGCCTCCAGAATTCGACAGAAAGTGGGGAACGGAGTGTCCTAACACTAGGTTCCCTCTGCCTACCCTGCTGTGTGCGGGATACAGCGTGAAGCTAATTTATTTAATTTATTTTTTTTACTTAATTATAAAAAAAAATCCGTACAGAACATCAATAGTCACGAAACAAAACTGTTAAAGACACATTTGTCACGAACTTCACTTAACTTTCGAGACTAAGAAACTCTAAACGAGCGAGGACTTGTAAAAACTTAATCTGAAATTGTGAGACTAGCAACTTTTAGTAATCGTCACTCCAGAGTCGTTAGGGGAATTTAATTTAAACAAAAGTGGTTCAAAATATAGAAATAGTATAATAGTTTAAACAATGTACGAAATTACTTTCATTTGACAGCATTACCCTTTTTTTCGTATATTAATAAGACAAATTACAATCTATATTTATAAAATCAGCTTCACACTGTATCCCGCACACAGCAGGGTAGGCAGAGGGAACCTTCTTTAAATTCCTATGTCCCCATGTTGGGGCAGAGGGCATCCACAGAGTTTCGCCATAGTGCACGATCTTGAGCTTCTCGTTTAATTTCGCTCCATGTCTTGCCAATGTTCTTCACCTCGTCTAAAACTGAACGTCGCCAAGTTTGCTTGGGACGGCCACGTTTGCGCTTTCCTTGAGGATTCCAGTCCATAGCCTGTTTCGGGATATGGTCAGGACCTCGGCGCAGCGTGTGCCCAATCCAGCTCCACTTACGGCGTTTGATTTGCTGGTCGATGGGTGATTCTCGACAAAGTTCACGAAGGTTAACATTCGAAATTTGTTCCGGCCAGTGGACACCAAGAATTTGGCGAAGACACCGATTAACGAAAACTTGAAGCTGATGCGACACAGTCTTGGTCACCTTCCACGTTTCGCACCCATAAAGCAGCACTGACTTTATATTAGACCCAAAAATCCTGAGTTTAACTCCACGGGTTAATTTACGTGACTGCCAGATGGGTCGTAGCTGCGCGAAAGTCGCTCGGGCCTTAGCAATTCGCGAAGAGATGTCTTGTTCTGTACCTCCTGTCTCCGACACGACGCTTCCGAGGTATGTGAATTTGGGAACTTGTTCCACAATATCTGTGTCTATTTGCAGTGGTGTTGAGTTCTTCACTCCAGATCTCATCTCTTGGGTCTTCCGGGTATTAATTTTGAGCCCTATTTTAGATGCCTCTAACTTAAGATCTTCAAGCTTCGACTGCATATCGGCGCAACTATGGCTAAGTAAGCATATGTCATCAGCATAGTCCAGGTCTTCCAAGACATCGCTTATTCCCCATTCTATTCCACGGCGCCCCTTTTTACACACATTACGCATAACATCGTCCAATGCAATCAAAAAGAGAAGAGGTGAGAGGAGGCAACCTTGCCGGACACCGGCGTGCACAGTTATCTCTTCGGAAAGAAAGCCATGGTGCAAAATTTTGCAAGAGCAATTCTTGTATAAGGCTTGAAGTAAATGTACGATTTTTGGCGGGACACCGATGTTGAACAGGCGAGACCATAAGCTAGACCACCTCAACGTGTCAAAGGCTTTTTCGAAATCGACAAAGGTTAGGTATAGCTCTCTCTGCCATTCTGATGCCTGTTCGAGTATAATGCGAAGGCTGTTGATTTGGTCTATGCACGAACGGTTGGGGCGGAAGCCCGCCTGTTCGTTGCGAAGAAGGGGTTCAACGGCTCTTGATAGTCTATCCAAGATGATCTTGCAGAAAACCTTAGATGGAACTGAAAGCAAAGTAATTCCTCTCCAGTTGCTGCATTGGCTTAGGTCACCTTTTTTAGGTACAGTTATAAGTAGGCCCTTATTCCAGTCCTCAGGAACCTCTTCGGAATCCCAAATCTTATCAATCAAGGGCTTCAGAATCTCAACAGCGGTGCGTAAGTCAGCCTTGAGCATTTCTGCAGTTATAAGATCGAGTCCTGGTGCTTTTTGGACTTTCAGGGAAAGAATAGCTCTAGCGACTTCTTCACATGAAGGTGGATCGGTATCAATGTCGAGTAGCTGTGAGGGTGGAATGGCCTCTAGTGTTCCGATTGGCGTTGCCAACTCCTGACTGTGGAAGACCTCTGTAAAATGCTCACGCCAGCGCTGCAACTGCCCTTCGGATGTTACAATAAGCTGACCTTCTGTGGACTTAAGAGGTTTCTTCTTGAATCTTGCATTACCCGCTAAAGTTTTTGTTGTGGTATACAGGGTTCTCAGATTTAAATTAGCTAATTACTATAGAAAATTAAATTAGCTTCACGCTGTATCCCGCACACAGCAGGGTAGGCAGAGGGAACCTAGTGTTAAGACACTCCGTTCCCCACTTTCTGCCGAATTCTGGAGGCATTGCGTGTTGAGTGGCAGAACTCAACGCCGCGCTTAACCTCGACACCAGAGCGAAGAAATGGAAATATAAATTTAAGTAAATATTTCATCTCCTCGAGTGGGGATCGAACCCACAACCAGTCGGTTTTACAGTCACACCTCGTGCCGCTACGGCACGACTGGCCTCAAATCTATATTAATAAAAGAACAAAATTGTATAATAATATATTAAAAAACTATTTTATTACTATAGAAATATACTTTTGTGCAACCGCTATCGAGCAAATTACCACCATGTATTTTTTCTTAATATGAATCTTTAGATACGAAAACTTTGTTAAGCAGCTTTTGATATTGAAGCTTTGTAAACAGTTTTTAACAAACAGCGAAAGTTGTAACAATATTATAAAAGATTCATTTGAAAACAGAAAAATTAAACTGATATCTTAGTATTGTAATACATATGTTTATGTGAATATTGTCGTGGTTGAGGGACACAAGCGTCTGACGTAAACCCGTTTGTGAGTTCGATTACTACTCTAAGAAATGGCATGTTTAATATTTTAATTTGGTTGTTCTGGTAACGAGGCAAAACACGGCACCGCCTTCCCATTTTCCACCAAATTTACCCCTCTACCTCCTCAACTTAAATAATTAATATTGTAAAAAATTTATAAATTATATTATTCTATTTATAATACAATTATAACAGTCGTTTTATGCAAATTATATTATTTTAAATTTAATTGATATAACTTTAATTAAATAAATAATTGAGGCCAGTTGTGGCGCATTGGCACAAAGTGTGACTGTAAAATGACTGGTTGCGGGCTCTCTCCAGTCGAGGAAATGAAATATTTATTTAAATTTCAATTTTCATTTCTTCGCCCTGGTGTTGATGCTAAGCGCGGTGTTGAGTTCCGCCACTCAACACGCAATGCCTGCAGAGCTCGGCGGAAAGTGGGGAACGGAGTGTCTTAACACTAAGTTCCCACTGCTGTGTGCGGAATACAGCGTGGAGCTGATAATTGATATAACTTAATTGGCTACACTCTTCATTGATATAACTAAAATTATTGGTATAACGGAGAATGGGAGTGTCTTAACACTAGTTTTCTAGTTTCCCTCTGCCTACAGCATAATGAAGAACTACGATAGCATCTGATTACTTCTTTTATTTTAATATTTAGTTAAAATTCTCATTATTGTCTACTCTCTGCCTTCACTATATTGTCATAATTAAGCGTCAAAAAATATATTAACATATTTGTATAAAGAGTAACAGACGATCAATTTTTTTTTAAGTCCAACTTATATATATTTAGATTATACTTACGGATTAAACGTTACTTAATTTATAAATGAACTAATTAATAAAAAAACTTGGCATTTAAGGAATTGAAACCATAATCTCCACTATTATCGAATCCATATGAGTACTAAGCCACGACGATGTCAACGATATATCATTGATATAATGTAATTCTGTAACCAATCTTGAACCATATTCTTATTATTCCACGTCATCCATCAAAACCGTATACCAAAATAATATTATTTCTTACAAACAAATCGAATCTTATAAGAAACCAAACAACAAAATCGAGTAAAACCTTATATTTGTTACAAATATATAGATATCCAGATCAAAGAAGTTTCCCCAAAAAGAAAGTGCTCTACTCTGTTAACTCGGTAAAATATTCAAGAGCACTCAGATAAGAGAGCAGCTGATTGATTATCAGCTCTTGGATTTTAGAGGGCTGTCCTTTTTTTCAGATTCAATAAAACAAGTGGAGGATGAAATAAAAATAATGGTCCTCTACAGTTGGGAGGATTTTGCTATCGTCATTTACTAATTCAATATTAACATTTCGTTCTTAGATTTCTTATTTATTTTATTTTTATTAAATAAATTTTATGTACGACAGCTGGAACTTAAGGTAAGGAACAAGATTAAAAAAACATTAAAGTAGTAAATATTTTGTATTTAACTTCTTTATTATGTTAAAGCTATAATTAATATTTATTTTAGCTCCACGCTGCATCTCGCACATAACACTGTAGGTAGAGGGAACCTGGGTCACCTAAATTTCATATAACTTACCAAGGAAAATTGTGATAAAATTATTACAAATTTGTCGAATTCAATTTTCGTCGATCTAATAAAATCTTATAACAATCTAAATAAGGGGGAGTATAATATAAATTTAAGATACGCATGAATATGTATATTTAAAAAACTAATTAATGTTATTTAATTATCTATCATTTTCCACAGCATATTTTATCACTCCCATATCGATTTGTAATAAAGAAGAAAAACGGTGTAAGGGTTTCAGTCCTAACAAAATTCTCAAAAATATATATTTTTTTCTATATACTTTTGTAATAATACTTTCTATGTACTTAATAATAAATAAAGTATTCATATTCACTTTTCTCATAAGTAACTTAAATATTTTAACTGTAAGGGAATAAATTAGATTTTTCTCTAATAATTAACTTAAATATTTAAACTCTTAACGAAGTAACTTAGATTTCTGTGGCAATGATGACTCATCCCAGCATGATTTGCTACAATCCACAAATGAGTCGCAGAAAGAAATGCAATTAAAGTTTTTCTCACTTTGTACAAAGTATTCTAAGATAAATTTCCATCTTATATGTATATTTTTTAATATATTTTGTTTTTATTACTTTCTAAATAAAAAAAACAGTTACAGTTGAAATGACAACAAGGACAACAAAGTGAGCCATCTCTAGGTTCCCTTAGACTTCCCTTAAAAAGGACGAATACTATTTCATTAAAATTTAATTAGGAAATGCGTATTTGACTAGTACTAGAAGCATTCCCTAAGGTGTAGTTATAATAATTATTATAATATTATACAAGAACATGATTGTTCAGCCACACTGAAATTTCTCTTGCGAATAACAGAGACAAGGCTCTTAAGCTCTGGACATAAATATACATATATGTATACTTGTATAGTTTAATTTAAAACAAACTGACATTTTCAACTTTCCATATATGAGTAACAGAAATATATTATTTTTAAATTTAAAATTTAAATTCCAGCGGCACATCGTCTTACGATAAATTCGGTGGGTGTGGGTTCGATTATCACTCGAAGTATTCAATTATTTTATCACTCGAAACCGCTCATCACGCGATGTACTCAAAATTCGATGGAAACTGGTAAAAAGACTTAATTAGCATGAACTGTCCCAACACTATTTGCCCAGGTTCCCTATTCCTACCCTACTATATGCGGAATACAGTGTGAAAATAAAAAAATAAAAATTTCAGCTTTACGCTGTATCCCGCACACAGCGGGGAAAGCAGAGAGAACCACTAGGTTCCCGGAGTGTCTTACAGTAGTAAGACACTCTGTTCCCCGCTTTCTGCCGAATTCTGGAGGCATTGCGCGTTAAGTGGTAGAACTCAACGCCGCGCTTTGCCTCGACACCAGCGAAGAAATGGAAATATAAATTTAAGTAAATATTTCATCTCCTCGAGTGGGGATCGAACCCACAACCAGTCGGTTTTACAGTCACACTTTGTGCCGCTGCGCCACGACTGTCCTCTGGAAAAAAAATATATATTAAATAAAATAAACAATATAATTAAGAGTAAGAGTTTCGTAATGTAATAGCCTGTCGGTTGTCAGGTTTGCTCGGCGCGGACCGACACCTCGTTGATAGGATGTGCGCCCGCCCGTAATGTAATCGTCCATTTTGCTTATTTTGATTTTCCGGAACTTTGCTCTACCCACGTACCTACTGTTGATCGTTAACCTTTTTATTTAGCCTGTGGCCTTATTCTGTTATTAAATTATTTTTTTACCTCCGTTCCGTGTAAGCTAATATTGCAAAAATAGCCACAAAGTTAGGAGAAATAAAATTAAGTTATGTAATATTTAGGATATGTAAATTTGGACCACGGTATTTCAGTCTATATATTGAAAATGAAAAATAATCAACAAATATCTCCATTAGACAATCAAAATTACGTATAAAGAAAGATTGTTAAATTAAAAGTTTTCTGTAAATGGATTTTCATAAAAAATGTATAACAAATCCTATTTTAAATATAAATTTAAATAATTCCAATATTTGTTTGTTATCTTACTACAATTCGAGGAAACAAGAGCAATAGTTAGAACAAAATGAAAAAATATTCTTCATACAGACATACACTATGAATATATATATATATATATATATATATATATATATATATATATATATATATATATATATATATATATATATTAACATACAATGTACTGAAGTAGTTTCAGACTATATGAGAGACTGACTTATATTGTCATAATTAAAGTAAAATCTGAGACGCGAATTTCGCATAAATTCAATTAACCTAGAAATGTTCCATAATTTATGTCATATATATTTTACTCCTCATAATGTAAACTCATAATACTTATTTAGAAAACCATGTCGATTTCCAGGAGGCGCGGGTTCGAGTCCCACTACATTCAAATGTTTATACGTTTTCTAAATAAGTATTTTTCTTACCCAAGTGTGGATTAACACTTTAAAAATGTTAAAAATATAAAATATAAGTTTCAATATTTTTCCTTATATATGTAAATTTCGTTAAAATAATAATATGAGATGAAAATAATAATAGTGGCCATAGCTCAATTTAGTAGTGTCTAACCTTATCTACATAATAAATTGCGTCTCGATCTCTCTTTATTTCACGTTTTTTTAGCAAGATAAGTAAGGCGAACCCAATGTTAAGGTACTCGTGATCCATTTTCTGTCCGAATTAAAAGTATTATGTATGTATAACACTGGTTCCCAACCAGCGATCCGCAGAAGCCTAAATATAGCCCACGAACGATTTAAATTTTATAACTGGGGATGGTGAGGCAAAGTTTTTGTTTTATTATCACAGTTATTTTTTATTATATACTGGTCCCTGCTACCAAGAACGATATAAAAGTGGTCCTTAATAAAGAAAAGATTGGGAACCCCTGATCTATAACATAAAAATAAAATAAAATCAGCTTCACGCTGTATCCCGCACACAGCAGGGTAGGCAAAGGGAACCTAGCGTTAAGACACTCCGTTCCCCATTTTCTGCCGAATTCTGGAGGCATTGCGTGTTGAGTGGCAGAACTCAACGCCGCGCTTAACCTTGACACCAGAGCGACGAAATGGAAATATAAATTTAAGCAAATATTTCATCTCCTCGAGTGGGGATCGAACCCACAACCAGTCGGTTTTACAGTCACACCTTGTGCCGCTGCGCCCCGACCGGCCTCAAAAAACATAAAAATGCTAAACATAATATAAATAAATTAACATAGAAATAAATTTGGCTAACAATTTAGAGTTTTTAAGTTCACTCATTCGGTTTGTATTACAAAAGAATAATGAACAATTATTTAACATTCTTAAAGTAAATTTGACCAACAATTTAGTGTTTTTTAAAGTTAGTAAGCAAAATTTTCACTACAAAAGGCGTATTTTTTTTTAAATAAAAGTGTTTAGCGTTGTTCAAATAACAAGCTCTCTAAGTGAGCAAAAATAAAACATCGTTTAATTTTACTTAAGTTAAGGTTGCTAAACTTTTTTCTTTATAGTAAAATGTATAGTAAAAAATGTTAAGTAAAATATATAGTGTTGTACAATGATATATATAAGTACTCTGCTATTATACGATTACATAATAAAAAAAATGTATCTCATACGTAGTTATGACCGCATCATTATTTTTAATAACTGCTGAGAGTCGTGTCGTGTCGAGTCGTGGCGCAGGGGCACAACGTGTGACTGTAAAATCGACTGGTTGTGGGTACGATCCCCACTCGAGGAAATTGAATATTTATTTAAATTTATATTTTTATTTCTTCACTTCACAGTCGAGACAAAACGCGGTGTTGAGTTCCGCCATTTAACACGCAAGGCCTTCAGAATTCGGCGGGAAAGAGGGAATAGAGTGTCTTAACATTAGATTCCTACCTTGCCATGTGTGGGATATAACGTGAAGCTGGAAAAAAATATGATAGAGTATCAGTACCGTCTTAGGACATGCCAGTGCCCATATCCAAACACGAATTTAGTGCCCATTCTCAAAGCAAAAGCAATTATTTTGGGGTCCCAATCAATTATATGGTGATAAACGTGGGCGACAACTTTTTAATATATAGTCGTTTGATTCACGAGCACTCATAAATATGAGTTATATCAAAACTCTACACACTCAAAAGCTACGCTCGATCTCGAATATACCCACCGACCCTTAAATTAAAAAAGTTTGAAGACCTTACCCTAAGCGATTTGAATATTTTTTGGTGTGTTTTGTTATCACTTCTTATACTTTAATGTAGTATAGATGATAAAATAAATAATTCTATTTGGACGTTATAAATTTTTACCAAAAAGAAAGATGAATTCAAACAAAATATTTTTTTTTCAAATAAAAAATAATTTTACATAAAGTAAAACTTTGATTTTGTGAACAAAAATAAATTAAAAAGATTTTATAATTTTGAAGTCGGTGCCAAGTAAAACAAACAGGCATAGTGATTAGATATTGTAGTAAGGTTGGTGGTAGCATTAGCTCCTTTTCTTCCAGAAATCGGTTAAAAATATAAAACAATTGTCTATTTATTTCATTTGGAACATTCTTTAGGATATATCTTGTAACCTAATAACTTTAACTTATTTTGAACATTGTTAAAGTTATAATTCCACACAGGAAAGAAAAATACTTTTTTAGAAAACGTATAAAAATTTAAACGTAGCGGGACTCGAACCCGCGCCTCCTGGAAACCGTTTTTTTTACACGTTTTCTAAAAAATAACTTTAACTTATATTATGATACCACGAAAGAAATCTAATGTATGTAGAGCAATATTTAACTGTGGACGTAACTGTGGACTCCATTAGTATTCCACTTATAAGAAAAAAAAAGAAAACAAATTATAACGAGAAAAAGATAAAAAAATAAATAATCAATCCAATAAATGTATTATTTTTCTACATTTTTTCTATAAATTTATGAAAAACACGCCATCTAGGAGATATTTATGGAAACATATGATAGCTTTCTAGTATTAGAACGTTGAAGTAGATGGTACCACGAAGTAGATGGCAGTCTTACTAAAAAATATTACTTTTTCCGCAAAGGTGGCGCACTAGACCCTGACCAACTGCGGGAAAATTTCACATAAAATCAAATAAAGTGTAGCGTTAGGTTCCGCTAATATAAGCATAAAATATATGTAAGATAACCAAAAAGTTATCACTGTAAAAAGTAAAAAAATATTTGTGAAAACAAAAACCCCGACTGCATAAAACTAAAAAGAAAATGAACAAGCCCAATAGTTTATTAGGATTAACAGTCGGGACCTCTTTAAATTATGCGGGGTTCCTGGTAAAGATTTTATTGATTGAAGAATTATTTATAAGTCCCGACTGTTAATCCTAATAAACTATTGGGCTTGTTCATTTTCTTTTTAGTTTTATGCAGTCGGGGTTTTTGTTTTCACAAATATTTTTTTATTTTTCACTTTTTTGTTAGAAATCATTATGATAATCATAATTATGATATACCTTTTTGAAATCCTCGTATTGAGCTCTTGAATTTGATACCCATATTGTGGTATTCGAAGCAAAAAATGTTTTTTTCTCTAAGTCCAATGGCGTCCCACAGCCGCCGTGATTGTTTTTTTTTAACGTCACCTATCTAAGAACACTTGGGCTGCTAATACAAATCTAACGATACCTCAATTAAGTAAATCCGTTCAGCGGTTCTGGAGATATGAGGTAATAAAGAATATTACATACATACAAGATACGCGCGAAAAACATAACCCTTCCTTAGCAGTCGGGAAAAACTTGTGAAATATATCTTTTGCATTGTTTTTGTTTAGCTTCGCTGTATCCCTCAGATAGCAGAGTAGCGAGGGAACCTGAAAACCTAGTTTTAATACACTGAGTTACGCCGAATTCTGGAGGCTTTTTGTATCGGGAGATGGAACGGCGGAAATCGACGCCGCGCTATGCCTCCTTACCAGAGCAAGGTAATGAAATATTGAATATAATATTTCATTGCCTTTGTTTTACTTCTTTTATTAAACAAAATCTTAAACCTAACTGGTTACGTTTACATATTTTTTCATCATTACATGGTTAGGTTTAAGATTTTGTTGTAGCCGAGAGTAAAACTCTATTCTCGTATTTTTAAACTTTGATATCTTCCTATAATATCATTTTTTTAATATGCTGTAAAAGTAAATTTTAATCTGTATAAAGCGAACAATGTATCTAACATATTTAATCGGAGAGGGAATAATACTGTTCTGTTGAAAATAGTTTCGAAATTAACTATTCTCAATTCAGAAATGCTTACTGTGGGTTATCCTTAAGAGATAGACATATTATATAGTGTTAAAAATCGGAAGCGGGTAACGTTTTTAAAGAAACACGTTAAAGACACACACCGTCTAAATGATTCTAAACTATTTTGAAAGAGATACTATGTAATTGCAATAAGTGATATGTATCACCTACTAACAATACTTCACACTAGTTTCCTTCCAACAGGGGCCGTCACTTACAAGCGAGTGCCCCCGATTGACACAATTCCACTGCTTTTATAGTTATTTTCCACCTAAATCTACCCTCTTTTACACGAGTACGCTAACACGGCCATCCTGCATGGTGCCCGCCCCGGGCACCCCACGAGTCGGGATAAATCACTGTGACAATAAACAGCAGTTAGTCGTGCGCCTAAACTATACTGTATCATAAAACAGTCCCATAATGGAATTTTGCTCATTTTATCATTCTTTACACTGAAATAGCTCGACAACATGACCCAAATTAAAAGGAATATGCCGCACTTAGGAAACCCTAAAGGGACTATGCCACACTTAGGAAACCTTAGAAAACCCTAAAGGGACTATGCCACACTTAGGAAACCTTTGGAAACCCTAAAGGGACTATGCCACACTTAGGAAACCAGACTCATAGCTCAACACAACTTGCACTTAAAGAGCATTTACTCACTTAAGCGTACCAAGTTGTTAAAGTCGTCTCCCTCTTAAAGAGTATTTTTCTCACTTAAGAGTACCAAGATCAACTTTGAGCCCACATGTCAACATTATAAAAATTGTAAAGTTTGGCTAACTTACTCTCAAAGCATCATGCACAGACCTGTATTTTCGCTCGGTCTAACCTGACACTTGCTTATTATTCATCCTTGATTCTATCCATTTTTCGAGTCCTTATGACACCACAATAAAATTACTAAAACAATAAAATTATTAGTAAAGTAGTCCTTCTATTTTTCGATTATAATTTCAAACAGCAAAGATTTTATAATAAGAAATAACTTTTAATTTTTAGAATACCAAACTTTCAATCCAAAATACCAATGGGGCGAAGATACACATAAAGATATGAAAACTTCATGCGTATCCCACTTCTGATGTTAAAAATCGGAAGCGGGTAACGTTTTTAAAGAAACACGTTAAAGACACACACCGTCTAAATGATTCTAAACTATTTTGAAAGAGATACTATGTAATTGCAATAAGTGATATGTATCACCTACTAACAATACTTCACACTAGTTTCCTTCCAACAGGGGCCGTCACTTACAAGCGAGTGCCCCCGATTGACACAATTCCACTGCTTTTATAGTTATTTTCCACCTAAATCTACCCTCTTTTACACGAGTACGCTAACAATAGATACTATATTACATTACGATGTATTTCTTTAGTTAGCCTTATATAAATAACCCAATAACAATAATAATGAGCGCCATCGAACCGCGAGAGCTGCAGAAATAATAAAAAACTGAAATAATAAAATTCTATCCATCAAATCAGCCTGTTCGGCTTTACTGTTGGATATGGGCCTTCCCCAGGGTGCCCTAGATTTCTCGATCCTCCGCCTATCCGCTGACTTAAAACAAAATTACATCTTTATAAATTGTATTTGACTGGTCTTGCTTACATCAGGATAGTCTGACCTGTAGCTGTGCTTCCTTAGAAAAGATTAGTTTTACCAAATACTTGATTGTCATGATTGATCAAAGGTTTGCATCCACACCTGGAATAGTAAATTTGTAGGGTGCATAAACTTATTTGGATCTTTAAATCTCTCTGATATGTTGCCTTAGCGCAGTCCGTCATCGCATATTGTATTCCTGTATCGGGTGGAGCGAGTAAATCTAACTTTATAGACCTGATAAAGGTGAAGTGTTTTCAGATCTATAGATTCCCAACAGACCACTTATATATCTTATTATATATTAGTGATTTATTATCAGTTCGGCGGCTTTATATAATTAACCCAATCTTAAAATACCATAAATCGTCTAAAAGGCAGTAAGACTGTCAGCCACCTCTCTCATACAATAAAATTATAAAACAATTAAAGATTTACCCTATTACCTTTTTCACGTATCAAATCACCCTAGATAAGTGGCTGAAAAAATTTACGTTTGAGGAAGTTGAGCTTCTCTTACGTAGGTTTCTCTATCTAATTCTGGCTTAAATTCGTTTTATTGTATTATCTGAAGACACCGTAGATATAAATAACATCAGATATTTGTTATTCTTCGTATTAATATTATTATGTACAATAAATAGTTGGTGAGGCCAGTCGTGGCGCAGGAGTACAAAATGTGAAAGCATGGCGTAGAGTTCTGCCACTCAACACGCAATACCTCCAGAATTGGGCAGAAAGTGGGGAACGGAGTGTCTTAACACCAGGTTCCCCCTGCTTCTTTAACTAGTTTGTGGTTGTGTCTTCTGATTACTTAATGGGAGGTTTCAGTGCAAGAAACTTGTATGTAATACTTTCTAAATAAAGATCTTTTTCATTTTCAATTAGTAAGAATTGAGTATATTCATATGAAGAACATACAATGTATTGAAATCACGTTTTAAACCTAAAACAACGTTTCAGTTGTGGGTTCATTGCCGCTTTGGGTAACGTTTTTAGTGTATGTAGTGTTTTTCTATATTATGTTATTGGATCATGAGTGGCGTAGGCTTCCGACATATCCTAAACTTCCCTGCAATTATCTGAGAGTAAAAATACCAATGTCTACGTCCTACTAATTTAGTAGACTACTAAGATCTTTAGCTATATAATAAATAAAACATAAATACTAGCTTTCACACGTGATTTTGTCTGTGTCGACTTCAAAATTGCAACACATGACAAGTAAATCAACTGATAAATCATGTTATTCATAGAAAACATAATTATTACCTATAATATGTTAATCCAGAATCCAAAATATGTTATACTATTTAATGTTTATCCCATCCGCACTTGTTTCATTTTAACAAAAGACCAAAATATACATCTTTACCTACTAATTATTCAGGTAAATGGTATATGAGCTTAATATTAAATACTTTTAAAAGATAACACAAATACACAGAATTTTATTTAGACTATGAGACTAATTTTGCACGCCCTTATTTGAAATTACTAGAAACCTTAAAATTAGTAGAAAAAATATATATATTAGTAGAAGAAATATATTTTTTATTCTGTAGAAGCCTAATCAAAACGTGCCAGCCGTGAAGGTATGTGACGTTTGTGGGTTAAAATCGCACTTGATTACTCATTTAAAAACTTTCAAACAATAAACACGCTGTCTAAACCAAAAATATAAAAAAATATAAAAATAAAAAAGTTTCATATTTTAACTACAAAATCCCGTATCCTGCACTCAATAAGCTAAACACAAAATTATTATGCAACCCAAACAATACGTTGTACCGAATCCCGTTTTATATCCGTTAACGAGAAAATGTTATCGAATTTTTCGTACCTCCATCAATTTTGGAATCTCTAAACAATAGTCTATCACCGAATCGAATATTGATTCCCATTACTCTTAATGAGCTTTTGTACTGACAACAGCGTAATTAAAAACAGTTTCAAAATACGCCGTACGCTTTAATTTATTAAATGAAATTTGATTTCCGCAAGCAGGATATAATCTCGTTGCGTTCGGATACCGTTTTAATTGTATTTTGTTTTGCGTTACATATTTTACTGGTTTGCGGTAATGCTATTAATTGGTAAGCGTATTATTGCGTGTGTTTTAGTTTTATTATAATTTATTATAATTAAAATAATATTTTCATTGAAAAATCGTATTTGAAATATCGTTTTGAAAAACATTGATTGAAATATCGTTTTGAAAATACCTAGTCGGCCAAAAATATAAATTTGATATGTATAATTTGTTTTATTTTAAATACCACTTTGTGTTATAATTTTATTTGACTTGTCAATTACATATGTTGCAGAATTTTGATTTTTGTTTGGATATTTTTTTTAAATTGAAAATCAAATCAATCACAAAACCGGTTTACATATATCTTACTTAAATCTAAGGTATAGGTACAATTTTGATAACTGTAGATCCAACATCAGTGGCAATATCTTCGTAAATGGATGGTTGTTGACTTTTGACTTTGACTAAAAATTTTTTTATCTTCGGAATGTTATCAAGTAATAAAAAAAACCGAACAAATGCGAGCCAGGCTCACCCACTGAGGGTTCCGTACAAAAATTGGAGGTCTCGAGCTTTTTCTGAAATTCAAGCTTAGCGTAGCCAGAGAACTTTCATGTGATACCTCACTCGAACTAACGGCTTTAACATCAAATTTTGCCCACTTTTATTTTTTAAAGGCTATTATTTTTTAGAATTTAACCACATGTATACTTTTCAGATTTTTCCTGAACTAGTACTACCTATTAAATTTGCTTTACAGTATCGAAATACATATACGTTTTTACAATATATAATCTTTTATTTTAAGTAAACGTAGGAATACGATTTTGTTTAGGAAATCAAGAGATAAATATTCTTTTTTGAATTAAAACTCGATACCTCCCAGCCTCCGTTCCTGAGATAAAGGCTCTTGACAGACAGACAGACAGAATTTGTTCAAAAACTTCGCTCTGGTATCAAGGTTGGTTGCCTCTGCCTACCCTGACGTATGTGGAATTCAACGTGAAGCTGAAAACTATTATTGTTTTTAAAACCAAGCTTAACTAAAGTACTTTCTAAACACGATAGAATAAATAGATTAAACAGAGCCATAACAAAGCTGAATGAATGCATGAATCACATAATACAGAGAGTACTTCATCACGGTGATAGCTATTAACACATAAAGTGTGGTTGCAATACACATACCAATGAAAACTACATTTAGAATCTTTTTATTTATAAATCAGCTTCACGCTGTATCCCGCACACAGCAGGGTAGGCAGAGGGAACCTAGTGTTAAGACACTCCGTTCGACACTTTCTGCCGAATTCTGGAGCAGAACTCCACGCCGCGCTTTGCCTCGAGACCAGAGCGAGGAAATGGAAACATAAATTTAAGTAAATATTTCATCTTCTCGAGTGGGGATCGAACCCACAACCAGTCGGTTTTACAGTCACACCTTATGCCGCTGCGCCACGACTGGCCTTTTTTTATTTATGATTCACTAAAATTAATAATAATTATGAAATCTAAATATTTGGACTTAGCCCGTGAGATTACCGCCATGTGGGATGTCAATGATTACCTATCGACTATCACATTACTATTGTGCCGATAGTGGTTTCAGTTAACGGTTTAATAGCGAAAAGCCTCGATCAACACTTGAAGAGGTTATCGCTTAGCTGTTTGATCAAAAACTGGATGCAAAAGGCAGTTTTACTTGAGACGGCGCGTATTGTGAGGAGGTTCCTCACTCTGGAGCCGTAGCTACCGATGGCTTGTCCCACCCTCGGAAGAGTTTTTTTTTAATATATTTTTAAATGTATTTTTGATAAGAATTTATATTTAAAAATGTAAAATTGATTCCTCTTATATAATAAAATAAAGTATATATTGCATTGAATAAAGTGTATATTACTTTCATAATCTTCACTTTTTTATTTTAAATATTCGTCAGTCGTCGGAGTCAAGTTCCGCCACTCAACACGCAATGTCTCGAAAATTCAGCGGAAAATGGGGAACGGAAGTGTTTTAATAGGAATGGAGTACCTAAATACACTAGGTTACCAGGTTCCCTATACCTACAAAGATAGTACCTAAATAATAACATCCTACTATTTTGTTCCACTTTTTTGTTCCACTTTCAAAAAAAACTAACGAATTTAGATGAAATAAATGTTACAATAATATAACATAGGCTACAATTTATGTAAAGATTTTGTGTAATTTGACTATGATATAACAATAAGTTGAAGCAGACAAGCCGCTAATATATTATACTATCTGTACCCTACGTGTTACTACGCCACCAAGTAAAATAAATTTGAAGGAAAAACATTACAAAAATATTGAATTCATTTTGAGTCATTTTATTGATTTTGTTAACGAACGAAGAAAAAAATTGGTCGTACCAACTCAGTGCCAACCAAACCTTCGTGGGTTCATGTACAACAACTTGCTAAAGACCATCATATGTTCAAATGCATAGTTTATGATTCTATATGGAACATACATACAAACATTCATTTTTATATATAAAGATTAAGCAGGAAGAAACATATTAGCAGAAAAGTTGTAGGTAACAATTATTCAAAGTTCACCAACTTTACCAGTCTAGCACCTTCGTACCAGGTTGGTCGGAACAGTACCTTCGTATCTCGTTGATATAGATTTTCTTGCCCATACGTCATATGAGTTATGTCCACTGTATTGACATCGACAAATATAGCACTGCCACACGATCCTTAATACATGCTGTCTTAAATTCGTCCCATGATTTTTTTCGTATGATGTATTATGTATTTAATCGTTTTAGGGTTCCGTAAATTTAAAGGAAAAACGGAACCCTTATTATAAAAACATTGTCGGTCAAAAACATTTATATAGAGATTGCATGTATGTATGAATTTGAAATTAAGCACAGTAAAAATCGATATTCTGTTTGATATTGTGTGTAAATAATTATTTATATGATAATAGAAAAACATGAGATTGTATGATTATAAAATGGACCGAGATATCAAGATTTAAGATTCTCCAATGTAAGCACCCTCTGATATAGATTTGTGGAGTCTATAATCTATGTTTTTGCGGAATCGGTATTTAATTATTATTTTTTGTATAGATAACCAAACCAAAATAATTAATACTTTTTTTGGGTTAATTACCTCAAAAGATAAAAGATGGAACCCTTATAGGATCACTATATTGTTCTTCTGTCCTTCTGTCAGAACCAATTCACATGCGATCGCTTTAAGGTATCAAGCTGAAATTAATATCATATATTCGGCGTACACTTTCCTGGAGCACAGAAATTAAGCTTCTAATTCAATGCAGTCAAAAGATATGGACATTGATGTATCGTTTTGGCTTAATTTTCTATGAAATTCGCCACGTAATAAAGAATTAAGGTGCACTTCCAGTAGACCTACACATATGATTTTTTGAATGAAATTTAGTCTTACAATATAAATAAAGAAAAAAAATTCGAGAAGTAAAAGTTTATAGATATTTCATAGCCAAACTTATATTTGTACTACATTTAATAATAAAATAATTATATATTCATCATTTACATCATCAAACCCTATAATATATTTCCCAATCACAATCCTGAAGTTAGTACAGAAACCTTGGTAGGCGAGTCCGACTCGCGCTTGGCCGGTTTTTTCTTATATTCACTTATATAAACATTCATATATTTCAAACGGGCGTAGCCACGCGGGGCCTTAAGCAAACGAATAAATCCTAAAAGTTAAAATTTATAGATATTTCATATAAAAAAACATTACTTTAGTATTGCAGTTCATTTCATACAAAAATAGTGTATACATCCGCAAAGTTAAGTTTGTCAACTTTTACCAATGATCCTTGCCGTTGACATACGATCTTGAAATTGATACGGAACCCTCGGTATGCGGGTTCGACACGCATTTGACCATTTTTTTCTTCTAAGCTTAAAGTGCGGGATACAGCCAGCACTTAGGAGTGAGAAAGCAGAGTGATCCTTCTCTACTTTCCGCCGAATTTTAAATAAATACGCCGAAATAAATATTTCATTTCCTCGAGTCAACCATAAAATGTACAACGAAGGCGTAACGTACGATAAGGACTATCAGGGCCATCAATCGCCCAAGTGCCTGTCGTTTTGCCGAATTCGGCAAGTCAATCAGGATTAAAAGGTTTGTTCAATTATTATTTATCCAAAATTGAATACTACGAACTAAAAGAAGCCCGTCGTGGCGCAGTGAAGCATCTGAGTGTAAATGCTTTAATTATGAATTCGATTCCCAATTTGGGTAAGGATTATATTCAAATTATTTTAATTTTTCCGCTTTAGTAGACAAAGCCCAACGTTAAGTTTCGCCACTGTACACAAAATATCTATTGATTGAACTATTTGGTTGAAGGTATAGTTGTGGATACAATTCTCATAATTTTATTTTGTATATGTATAATAATTTTATACTGAATTTTTTAAACATTTTTAAAGTGTTATTCCACACTTACGAAAGAAAACTCGAGCCCGCGCCTCCTGGAAACCGACCAGGAGGCGCGGGTTCGAGTCCCGCTACGTTCAAAATGTTTATACGTTTTCTAAATAAGTATTATATTGAATTTGTTCTGCTCAGTTCAAGAGCGTTTCGTCTGCTTTGTTATAATTATTTATACGTACGTACCTAATTAGCTTATTCCGGAAGTAAATACAAAAGATAATGCAACGTAATTTGCGAAGTACTCTTATATATTTGAATGATAAATTATGAAGGTCAATTGAATGCTTCCGTATAAATTTGTACTTGTGTATATGTATATTAAATATAATTATAAGGAATGACACTGGATTAGATATATATTAATACTGGATCATTGTACCTTATGGTCTTAATTTTTTCCCGGAATACTCAAGGTGTCAAAATCCGGGGAAATTGTGATGTTGCTACATCTGCCTTTCCCGGATTTGGCTGGCCTTCGCTTAATTTTTTCAATGAATCTCGCTGAACTCGAGAAAAAGTGACTCAATTAAAAAAGAGCCTACTTACTAAATAGACTTAATTTTTTTTTAGTACACATAAAGTTTTATTTTCAGAGTTATCGCACATATTTAATAATATTCAAACTAAATTATTTCTACATGTAAAGCTGTCGGAGAACCGCTAAATTTGTGAACCATTCTAAATCTGAATCATACCACCACAGAAGCCATTTATTTAGTTTTAGATTTTGAAACCATATTAATTTGGTGGTCCCTCGACGAATTTACACGCAGAAACAATTTGGTAAAAATATAATTAAATATGTGCGATAATTGTGAAAATATAATCTTATATGTACAAAAACAATTGAAGACCAATCATTAAGTAGGCTCTTTTCATGGAGCATACAAGCACATGACAATTTAAACACATATTAATTATTTATTTTTCACTTTCTGAAGGCTTTTTTTTATTTTGATGATTTTGTTTCCCTTTTAAATTTTTCTGACCATTTTTTTTGTGGTGGTTTTTTTTAATTTTAAATTTAAGTCTTGTTTCAAAGTTTTTATCGTTTTCGTAGTTTTATTCATAAATGAATCAGATAAATCTGCTTTAGCTGAACTACAAAGACTATGATGTGAATCTGCAATTCGATAGTTTCCCCATAGATACCTGGTCTGGTCAGTAAGTCTGACCTGATGCTGCCGACATTCACAGACAAACACGACTAGGGTGCTGTAATATTTTAAAGGTTTATTTTTTGCTGATGATCCTGGCTGCAACGTCAGGTTAGAATTTTCCTGTTCACCCCTCGAGTCTACACACGTATACCAAATTTTAAGAATATTACACCACGGAATAAGCAAACGCCAAATTATATTGCAGTATACCTCGACATAATCCAGGAATACGGCTGATGATCTTCAACGGCTAAACGGATTTTGACCAGATATAGCTAAGAACTACCGCAATTAAATTATCTTTCGAATTAAAAACTCTCACTGAAATCGGTCCATCCGTTCAGGAGCTACGATGCCACAGACAAACACGCAAACAAACAGACAAAATGGTATAACCTTCCATTTTTTCGTTTCTCTTCGTGGTTAAAAATACGGAAGATGAAACGTGAAATATAAAAATAATTAAATTTAGAATTTCAAAAAATAGGTAGATATTAACAATGATTTCTTTTATGACTACATTTTTTTATAGACTTTTTTAAATTTAAATGTAAAATGACATTTGTTACTTAGGGTCCATCGCCATTAATTTAGGTTTTTGTATTTGAGTCTTGTTTTAAAGTACTCTTGCAATTATTTTGTTCAGGTATGTGACGGCAATCTATATAATTCAGATATCCTGTACATTACCTTGGCAATGTATTAAATACCTTTGGCATCCACGCAATGTATTAAATATTGTTTACATTATTGTTAAATATTATACCTAGAATACCAATGTTACTTATTATACCTAGGCAATGACCACAATTGTTTGGGATTTTAAAGAGCACCTGCTGTTCCACCGGCAATATAAAAAACAAAAATATCTTGGTCTATATTCTTGTATTTATTTAGCGATTCTCAAAAAAATAACAATATAAATAAGTTGTAACAAGCGTATAAAAATTTCGACGTGGCTTGATGAGAACGTATGGCTTAGTGGTGAGAGCGCCTGATCGATTTCCAGGAGGCGCGGGTTCGGGTCCCCCTACATTTAAATTTTTATACGTTTTCTAAATAAGTATTTTTCTTTCCTAAGTGTGGCATAACACTAAAAATGTTTAAAAAAATAAATAAATTCTCATAAAAAAGTACGTTTTGCTTTTTTAGAAATTCTACTGATTTTCTATGTATTCTGAATCTAAGGTGTATTACCATATTATCTGATGAAATCACAAAACACGAATAAATAATCATTTTCAAGTGTCCCACCACAATAACATCAGCCGCCGACGTAGCTTACACAATAACACAAGGTTTATTCATTGATAAATCCTATGCAAAAATATGAGAATAAAAAATCTCCCCCGACGAGTAACTTACAACAGTAGATACTATTGTAAACAATTTTATTCATTTTTTTTTATTTTCCACCTCTCGCATATTTGTGCTGTAAAATATCTAATATTTATGTTCATGTTTATTTCTGTATTTTTATTTAATCTTAAGGCGAAAACTAATAACTCCACAATTTTTCGGGCAAATAATAATGTTTTTCGCGAACATCACGTTTAAATAAATTATTATATAATGGTACAATTTCCATATTTAATTTCAAATACAAGAATTCTAAGACGAAAATGATCCTAGAAATCGAATTAAAAGCTTGATAGATCTCGGTGTTCTATAAAACAGATACAATCTCGATAAAAAAAAACATTTCAATATTAAAAATCATTCACATACCACGGATAATTAATTCAAGAAAACTTAACCTAACTCAAATGCAACTTAACGTAACTTCACCATATAAACTTAACCAACTTTACTCAACCAAACTTAACAATTTCTAAGTTAATTAAATAACTTCGAAAAACTTTACAAGTTAATAGAAAATTTTACTGCGCTATTTAAATTAAATTCTCGGAAAGTACCAAGATATCGTATCTAAAATTGAATAGATATACGTGCGAAGCGTTATGCGACGTGAGGTCTATGGCGATTATTTGAGGAATGACTTGTGATCCCTCTGTGAGAATGTGCTCCGAATTTGACAAAACCCCTATATCTAGTTGTGAGGGGATAAGCTTCATTTTTGTACTTCCTTTTTATGATATCAAGAGCAAAACACGTTTCAATGTTACAAAGCATTAGATGTTTCCTTTGTAATGAAATTGCTGAACTCAACTAGTTAGTAGCTACTGTTGTTTCGACAATTTCGTGTCGTGACTGTCAAGAGTTAAGATTAGTTCTGTTAATAAATAAAAAGTAATGAAATATGTTTTTTTTAACTAATATGCGAATTACTTAACTCATTTTTTTATCAATTCTGAGTATTCCAAATTCTGGAGGCAATGGGTGTTGACTGATGGGATTCAATGCCGCGTTTTGCCTCAACACCGTAACGAAGAAATGAAAATATTAATAATTTCAATTCGTCGAGTGAGGAATCGAACCTAGAACAGACAAACGTTTGTGCCGCTGCACAACGATTGACCTCAACGCTAAACTTTAAATAATATGCAAATTATGCATTTTCTGAATAGTTATTTTTCTGATAGAACTTATTTAAAGCTAAAAAGCAAAGGACGGAGCGGACAACAAAGGATTTTTAATGACGATGTTAGAAGCTTTTTCATTGTGTCGTAAAAAGAGTGACCGAGATGACTGCTCATTTGCATCCCGTTAGCTCCGTCCGTAACTAACTTAGGAGCGGAGAACAAAGATACAGACAACTCCACAAGGACTATACTATACTCGACAGTCGACAGGTACAGGTACACTGAACAAATCTATTGAATACAGTACTAGGTACTAGATGCCGAGGTCGGCAGCTCGTTCCCAGTACTACATAAAGCTGAGTATTGATTTTTACAATTTACGCAGATAGCTATTAGTTTACATACGAGCCCGAGCGTAAAACAATGAACTCGGCCAGCTTTTATTTTTGCTCGCTAATTACGTTTGCAACGCGCTCCGGTCGCCGCACGAAATTCGGGCTAAGGGACTAAAAGGGTTGGCTTTGTTTACACGCTCGCCGGCGGCAGGCTTCGCCGGCCCCACTTGCCGAGTCAGCCGCCTCCTCGCCGGCCGGCGCTCGGCACCTTGAGACGGTCGGAATTCACCTGAGTCGGCAGATGCGTCGCAGCTGTCGGCCGGGCCAGTCCTCCGCCGCGCCGCCCGCCCCGCGCCCCGCCCCCGGCGCCCCCGCCCGCCGCCCGCCCCTCACGCCGCGCCCGCCCCCCGCCGCCTCGCGCAATCGCGGCTAACAGTTTTATTTTCCCGAATAAACTTTATCAAACAAAGCGTGCGTGCCCCGCGCCCTGCATCTGCTCGCCCAGCTGTTACTCCTGCAGCTGGCCGCGCCGTCTCGCTCCCGCATGCGCGCCGCCGCCGCGTGCGAGCGGGACGCGCGTCGCGGCGGTCGCATCGAGGCCCTTCAATTCCCTGTGCACGGCCCATTCGCAGTCCGTATCCCGACGCCGGCGGGCACGGGCAGGCACGAGCGAGCGAGCGAACATGACGAGCAAGCGTAAGCGCGAGCGCGAGAACGAGACTGAGCGGCAAGTGAAGCGGCAACGGCGCCGCAAGCGGTCCCGCAGCGAGCCGCTCATGAACGACTCCGACAACGCGGAGAAGAGGCAGGCGCTGAAGCGGCTCTTCGGCAGGATTTGCTCCGTGGAGATGGACAACGAGAACCAGCCGCCGGACGACGATTTGTTCGACAACATGAGCAACTACGCCGAGGAGGAGGACTACGGCGACGAGAACGACGACCCGCTGCTGGACTCGGTGCCGGTGGACATGGACCCCGAGCAGCTGGGCTTTCTGGTGTGCGCGCAGGAGACGCTGCGGTTCCTGCACGGCCGCGGCATTCCCATCGAGCACCCGGTGTTCTCGCGGCTGCGCTCGCGCCTCCTGCGCGGCATCGGCGAGATGGCGATGGCCTGAGTGTTGCTTGGCCCAGAGCCCGCAAGAAACTCAACCTCCTTCTAGCTTCTCTCCGAACGATATCCTTCCGCAGTGTTGTTCATTCGGTGTCATCGGTGTGATCTTCCTATTTAAAAACTGTTCTATTCCTAACTTCAGGGCTCTGGATAGTGCTTAAGTGGTATAAGTGTAAAGTTGATTGTTGTTAAAGCAACAGGTGGCCCGCGAGGGTGTCTAGTCATTAATTCTAGTCAATAATGAAATATATTTGTTAAACAAAGGAAGTATTGATATGATATATTGAATGTAATTAAATCATTCGTCCACAAATGTGTTGTTTTTCTTTTATTATCCTTACACACCTTTAATAAAGTTTCATATTTACATACACAACATTAAAAAAAAATTCTAGATTGTTATCACTCAAACAAAATTGAATTTTTTATCTTTATTTCTGTATAAATCTCTCAATTAAAAGTTAAAAAAAAGTATAATTCATGCGACGCTTTGCGAATTTCATTATTACACAATAAAAAAGCTATATTAGAAAAAAAACTATAAGAAAGCTCATATTCATTTAATAATAAACAAATTAAAAGCTTAACTTAAAAAAAAATCAACATATTATACAACAAATAATACAAAAAAGAATAAACTAATCTCAAAAAATCACGAACTTAAACACAAATATTAAAAGAAAGCAATGGACCACCTGAAAATTCGTAGAAATCATTCATTCATTACATATGTATGTATATTCCAAAAAGTGGTCCACAAAAGCTTTGTGCCAGTAGTCTAGTTACGGATCCGAATTCAATAAAAAAGACAACCGCGCCGTTGACATGTGAATATCGCAAAAATGCAATAAGATATATTTGTGCTATCATTTATTAAGGCTGAAGTTAATAGTTGTTAGTATACACAGCGTTTTCTTAAATAAAACTTTTATATTTATAAATACTTACTTATAAAAAATATATATTTTTTTGTTGATGAAATTAAATATTAATTTGTTACAAAATATTTCAATACTTTATTTTATTAGAATATTTATTGGATTGTAATTTTAGCTCGAAAAGTTGAGAATTCAAAAACTTGTTATAATAACAAAGAAAGGTTATTAGCACACTACCTACATGAAGTCCATAAATATCTATCATCTACTTTGAAATAGCTTCAAGATGTGCTTAAGATTTTAATAATAAACAAGTTGATTATAAAATAAATATTTTTGGGGTTCCGTATCTCAAAAGGAAATAGGATCACTTTGTTGCCCATCTGTTCGTCTGTCTCAGAGCAGTTATCTCGAGATCGCGTTGATATATCAAGCTGAAATTAATATCAAAAGTTGATCTGCTTTATCTACAATTTAGGCATCGTTTTCGCTCAACTTATAGGAATTTATGAAATAAATAATAAATTAACCGTAGACCTACAGTTATGAAATTTGTCAAGAAGTAAGAACTTACAAAACAAATAAAGGAAAAATCCGAAAAGTAAAAATTTAAAAGTATTTTAGAAATAAAAATAATTATAAAATTGACAAATTACTAAAATTGACTAACTAAGTCAATTTTAATCGCTACGTAATCATAACAAATACGCTATTTCCCATTGACAAACAATTATAAAATTTGGCAAGAAGTGTGAGAACTTACAGTGCAGAGAGAAAAAACCAGAATAATGGAAATGTGTTATAAATAATATTACACATAAAAGCTATAAAGCTATAACAAATTTTCATTTAATTTATAAATGCACTTATTTATACTTCCTTAAATTTATGTTTGTCAACTTTTATAAATATATATTTTCCTTTGAGCTACGATGCTAAAATTGGTACGGAACCGTCGGTAGGTGAGTCGGATTCGCGCCAGAACGGTTTTGTTGTTAAGTAGAAACAAAAGAAAAGAACATGGAAAAATATTAAATGTTAGCTAACCTAAATATATCTATATATATAAAAGGACTTGTGCTGACTGACTGAGGTAAGACGCACGCAGAGCCGTAACCGCTGTGCGTAGAAACGTGAAATTTGGGCAGATGTTTATTTTCATATTCTGGACATCCACTAAGAAGGGAATTTGAAAAATTTTAACCCTAAAGGGATGAAATAGGGGTTGAAAGTTTGTATGGAAAAAACATGTAATCTGTACCGATTTTTATAAAATTTGAAATTCAGACTCTTGGAAATATTTCATTGAACACGTGTTTCATGGTTTTTAAGAATTCACCCTCTAAGGGTTCAAATAAGGAGTTGAAAGTTTATATGGAAAAATCTTTAAATTGCCACCGATTATTATAAAAAAATAAATTCAGACTGTTAAAAATATTTTATTGAACACGTATTTCGTGGTTTTTTTTAAATTCACTCCTAATAAGCGGGCGAAGCCGCGCGCTGCCTCTAGTCGGTTATATAATTTATTTTCGTTCCACATCGTTTAGATATTGTATGTTTTTTTTAAACTATTATTATATCTTACACTACAGACTCATGATCCGTAACTTTTGTTAGACACTAGTTAAAACTAGACTTAGGTGACTATATAGATACAGTTTCTATCCATACCTATATTATAAATTCGAAAGTAACTCTGTCTGTCTGTCTGTCTGTCTGTCTGTCTGTCTGTCTGTCTGTCTGTCTGTCTGTTACGCAATCAGGGCCAAACCGCTAATTCAATTGTGATAAAATACTCATAAAGAGATACTTAAGGGTCTTCGGATGAACATAGGTTACTTTTTTTTCTCATATTTGTAATATTGTCGATATATACTAATATATTAAAATACTTTTTAGTTTGACAGGCAATTTATTCCGCCATGTTAATAACAACCGACCGTTGCTAAGCAACGGTTTCCAAAGTAAAGCATACATGACGTGCGCTGACTCAACCTTATGAGATACATAAAAACAATGTTTTACAAAAATATTGATCTTTAATGTTTAAAAAAGTCCGCTATACATATACCATGTTTATCTCTGAAGGTTAAGCAAAAGTAATCATTTTAATTAATTTACTTTATATTTACCGGGTTTTTGTTGTATGTATTTTCTATAATTTGATATTGATCCTTATGAAAACGAATATAATAGTCACTTTTAACATTTCATCTGGATTGAAATTATAGTTTACTGTATAACATTCTAATAAATAATTAAGGAGATGTCACTGATTCGAAATGACCTAGCCTACGAGCGGCATAGTTGACCGACGTGAACGGGCAGATGACTTTGACAGTTTTGTAAATTTTCATACATTTTCGAACTACTATTATTTTTTATGTAATTATAATTAATTTATAGTTTTCTTTGGTTCTTCGCTTATTCAAGTAGTAGTTTAATTAGATTTTCATAAATTTCTTGGTGTGGTGTAAGTTGCGGCCCTGTGCGGCAGCGGCATAATATTATTTAAGTACTTATTATTTAAGGAAAGAATTGTTGGTTATTTCATCTTGGACGGTTATCTATTGCGTTGTTATACACTTAATAAAATATGGTTTTAGTTTTTTGGGATTTTATTTGATATTGCTCGCAAAACTTATCATATTTAATGTAGAAAGGACTTTAGTTAGGTATTTCATATAGTATCTATGTACGCGCGCAAGGAAAACGTGTAAAAAGATTTTTCCCGGGTAAATCAGTAAAATCGATCACTGAAAGGCCAATAAAAATCAGTTCAGGTATTCTGGACATTAGCTCGGGGAAATAGAAAGACAGACAGAGACAAAAAATATAATATTTTTTATTGTATTTAAGTATTATGTAAATGACCACATGCACTTGCAAAAACATAGCACAACACATTTAATTTTAATTCTTTTAAATATTTATTTTACTTTGATGATATCAATAATGTATCTGGTTTTGTTTAATTTTTTTTATAAATATTTTAATATGATTACGTTTACTTATATTTTTTTTCATTCAAATTAGATATTTTCAAAAACAATTTCATAAATATATCTAATAAGCATTCGTATAGTTCAAGCGGGCGAAGCCGCGTCCGGGTCCGCTATATTTTATAAAAGTTCTACAAGATTCAGGCCAGTCGTGGCGCAGCGTTACGAAGTGTGACTGTAAAATCGACTGGTTGTGGGTTCGATCCCCACTCGAGGAGGTAAAATATTTACTTAAATTTATATTTCCATTTCTTCGCTCTGGTGTTGAGGCTAAGCGCGGCGTTGAGTTCTGCCAGTCAACACGCAATGTCTCCAGAATTCGGCATAAAGTGGGGAACGCAGAGTCTTAACACTAGGTTCCCCCTACCTACCCTGTTGTGTGCGGGATACAGCGTGAAGCGTGATTTACAAGATTCTCAGTAAAACGACTTCATTCCGCTTATGATTCACGGATATTTAGCAACAAAAACAAATTTACAAAGCTTTCACATTGAAACAAGAGTACCTACCGACATATTTGACGACAGTCGCTAACCTAATTAAATATGAGAGTAAAATTACAAATATAAAATGACAGATTCTTTCAGCAATAGCATTGGTATCTAAGTGTATTATTATTTATATCCAAATATCAAATGCAAAAAGAACACAAAAAATAAAAAAAATATAGAGCAAACCTAGAGAGAGACATTCCGTTGTCCGTTTTCCGCCTAAATTTGAGACATTTAGTAGTAGAACTCAACGCCGCGTTTTGTCTTACCTAAAGGTACATGTTTCATTGTGTATAGCATGTGCATGTGCCATGTATGTATTCATAACGGTGTTTATAAAAAGTGACGCGGATTGAAATCCCGGCGCCCCTCTTTTTAAACATGGCCCCTGTCTTTCTTTTTACCAAAACTTTTACTTGTGAATTGGCATCTATGTCAATATAATGAGGGCGCCGTAATAATAATAATAATATAAAGTTTGTTTTTTTATACTTTTTTGTTGATAAACAGTGCGATAGTTATTTTTATTGAGTTTATTATTATTTTATTTTTATTTCAACTTCACGCTCTATCCCGCATATATAATACGGTAGGCAGAGGGAACCTAGTGTCATGAAACTCCGTTCCCCAATATCCGCCGAATATTTGAAGCATTGCGTGTTGAGTGGCGACCATCAATGTCGCGCTTTGTCAGAGAAGAGAAATAAAAAGAGTGGGAATCGAACCCACAACCGACGTGTTTATACGCACGTTTGTGCTCTTACTCCATGATAGCCTCTAGTATAAAGTTTGTAGAGCTTTCTAAATTCGATTTGTCATAAAGTCTAAAGATAATTTTATATTTTCGTTCTGTATGGTTTATTTTTAGATAGCTTTAAGCCTATGGTCGACTTCAGAGAAATAACTAGTACGACAAAGAAAAAAAACAAAATAAATTTTATTTTTTATTCTTAATTTTACTTTTCTCTAAAAGAACATTGACATTAAATATAAAGACTAATTTTGAAAAAAAAAAAACAATCAAAAGATTTAATTAAAATAGTTTTATTATAAATAAACTTGTTTACATGTATAAAATTATATGATATACAATACTGACTATAAAATATAATTTATTACACTAGAGCTTTGGCGTTATTTTTTTTTTATTAAAGACACAAAATCAATATAAAGAAAATTTCTCAGTTTACTTCAGTTCTTTGATTTAAAATTTGTATAGAAATTTCCGATAACAAGGTTATGTGTCCATAAAAAAAATATACAAAATAAATATAATTTTCGCTACATATATGTATTTATCTAGGTATTGCAACAAAGTAACAAAATGACTCGTATGTTATTTATAGAAATTACAATACAATGCAGTCCATAATTCATTTGACAATCGAAATCAAACTATACATTAAATATTCTTTTTTAATTTCATTTTTTACACGAAAAGTTGAAAATATTTTATTATTTTTCCCTAAGTAACCAAGCAAAATGGTGAAATATCCACGAAAATTTTTATTAATAAAATTTTTGTGCCTACAGTCCATACTCAATAATATGGTTTATGAGATAAAGTTAGCAATTACAACAAACATTACATAATTTTAATGATAATTTATATTTGAATTACATATTTTCGTTTATATAATCCACCATATCAGATATTCTTTTGACAAAAAAGAAATGTTTTTTGCTTTAACACATACATTTTGTCTTAACTATTATTTATGTTATTAGTAAGTTATATAATTTTTTATTTACTAATTTGCATTACTTTCGATTTCTAATAATAATATAATTATATGGGAGTGTTTTAACACTAGGTTCCCTCTGCCTACCATGTTGTATGCAGGATACAGTGTGAGGCTGATAATTATACTAATATTGAAAATAAAGTTTCAGCCAATTCAATAAAATGGTTATTTAAAACAAACACACAGACAAACAGATATTATTAAAAAAGACATTGTTTTGGTTCTTACTCATATTTTTTTACATATTTTTCGATTTGAATTAAAAATGGAAATATAAATTTAAATAAATATTTCATTTCTTCGAGTGGAGATCGAACCCACAACCAATCGGTTTACAGTCACACTTTATGCCTCCGCGCCACGACAGACCGCATATTATAAATATAGATAATGAAATTCACAAATTTATGCCAAAATAAAATATTTTTCATATAAAAATCACACAATAATATACTGTAAATGTGCGTAACTGTTATCGCTTTGATGAATGGAATCATATGAAGTAAATTCACTAATTCTATACAGCAACAGGGTAATTTTGCTAGCGCTCCTAACGTAATCTCTTTGGAGTACAATACAATACGATTATTGCTTTGGTTACAGTTACAGTGCAATTCAATTTACATGAAAGACGAAAGCTTGTGTTTTTTAGGATTCCGTAACTACCAAAGGACAAAAAAACGGAACCCTTATATCACATCTCTTTGTCCGTCTGTCAAGACCGTTTATCTCAGGATCGCGTGAACTATCTGTATTAAGCTGTAATTAATATCAAATATTTAGTTCTCAAATACCTTGAAGCATAGGAAAATTAAGCTTTTAAGTTAACGCAATCCAAAGATACGAGCATTTCTACATAATTTTTTCCTACATTTTATATTAAATTTGTCACATAATCAAAACCACTAGATTGGAGAGAAATACTTATAAAAGGTAGTATCGTGGCATATTTGGGTTTCAGAGGACCCTCTTTCTTACCCCCCCAGTGTCGCTGTAAAGGCCAATAGGACGGGTTAACAGCATTTCAAATTCATTTAAAAAAAAACACAATATTTGAGATATTTTTGATTGTACAGGCGGTGTGGTTTCGATCGGTTTCCCGCTCCGTTTAGAAAGAGTGCTTTACCTTATATGACTAAAGGTCGGAAAGTGGCTAAAATAATACTTTAACAGTTATATTTTAAAAATAAATATTCTAATAAGCACAATTTCAATCTCCACGTTTAGGCAGACACGTGCCGACTACGTTCCGGTTACCAAATTACTTAGAAAATAATAATAGTTGTCATTTATTAAACAGAAGTTGCACGATATTTGGTTAAGCAACCACAAAAAATGGGTTTCAAACTTAACCACAGTTGTGACAAAGTAAATCGATACTAATATACCTACAATATATATAAGTAACGCACTGCCACATGCCAACGCACTGTCCCGAACAAAAAGCAATTATAACTTGGTGAATTAACTAATTCGAATACGCTATATTACAGCCTCTATACGCATATTGTATGAGCAAACTCTTTATATCTTCACGAGATTTTTCAATGTCATAAGACGCTTCCTCGCTTTTAGTTAAGTTGGTAAAATTTGAATTATTTTTAAGTATTTCGTTGTTTTGGAGATAAATAGATGAAAGTTCGTTGTAAACTTCGTGTGCGTTTAATCTAGTTTGTGGGAAAGCTTCGCTTTTGGTTACATTGACGGCGGCTTCTGGAATCATTCTGAAAAAGAAAATAGCCTTTTAACTAAGCGAAAAATGATAGGAAAGGATAAGATTTAGAAATGTATAATAAATTGTATGTAGCGAAGTCCGAAAGGATAGTTGGGTGTTTTCTAAGAAGTGCCGGTGTAAGTCCCGCTGCGTTCAAATATATTTTTAATTCTTTATATTTCCTTTTATAAAAAAAATGCAATAATTGAACAATTCAAGCTTGTATTGTTTTATAGTTTTACTGAATATAATAGTTATCATTTAAAATCTTCGAGGGTAATAATATATTTGAAGGTAGAAAGGAAAATAAAGAAACAAAAATGGCCTAATGACATTACGAATTTCTCCCTTCCTATCGCTATTATTCCTTCCTTCTTCTATATACCTTCTATTATCTGTATTTATATATCTTCCTATTATTACTACACAAAATAAAGAAAAGATTTTTCCGAGGGAACAAACTGTGAGAACTAAGCATTATATATCTTTTCTTTTTTTCTTCGGCAGTTTTGTTTTGTCTAACGTCTAAATAAAACTTAATTAATATAAATATTGTTTAAGTTAAATTAAATTAAACATACTATTTTCCCGTATCTACAAAGTAAAACGCAGTAAGTAATGCGCTTAGTCAAGGAAAAATTTAAAGGTAATCTATGTTTTACTAAATAACCTTCACATTTGTGGTTCAAATTCGTTTTTTAATATCATAAAATTATCGAATTTCCAGTATCACAAACACAACTGGATGGTCAATCGTTATTTAACAGAGTGATTGAGTTGAGTTATTTTGGTTTTAAGATTTCATGCTGTTATCTAAGGCTAGCTACCTATCAAAACAGAGGTAACTACGCTTAGAAGATAGCAAGCATACTTTATTTAAGAGAATATCTTTAGTTCGAGGGAACCCCATGTGGAATTTAAACCCTGATTTACAATTCAATCAGATTAGAATGCTCGAACTTCTGACCACTTCAAAGTAGTTGTTTATAGAATATTTCATCTCTGCGTGATAAAAATCCAATCCAAGTACTTTGTGTAAAAAGATCGGTATGCAAACCTCTAGATTACAAACCTATATTTCCTTAACCGATAATTTATTATAGGTTAAAAGGTAAATATATATTAAAATAAAGGTTGTATTTATATTTTTAACCATTTAGGTAACAACAATCAGCTTCACGCTATATCCCGCACACAGTAGGGTAGGCAGAGAGATCCTAGTATTACGACACTCTGTTCCCCATTTTCCGCTAAGTTCTGCAGGCATTGTGCAATGTGTGTTGAGTGGCAGAACTCAACGCCACGCTTTACCTCAATACCAGAGCGAAAGAATGAAAATAAATTTTAAATAGCTAATTAATTTCTTCGGTTAAGGATCGAACCTACAACCAGTCGCATTTATAGTCACACACTTGCGCTGAGTTGCGTCTCTGCGCCACGACTGTGCTCTTACATAGGTAAGAACTAAAGTCCTATATAATATTTACACTCAAAATAGAAAACTAAGAAATAGAAAAGATAGAGGCCAGTCGTGGCGCAGGGGCACAAAGTGTTACTGTAAAACTGACTGATTTTGGGTTCGATCCCCACTCGAGGAGATGAAATATTTACTTAAATTTACATTTCAATTTCTTCGCCCTGGTTTCGAGGCAAAGCGCGGCGTTGAGTTCTGCCACTCAACACGCAATGCCTCCAGAATCCAGCAGAAAGTGGGGAACGGAGTGTCTTAACACTAGGTTCCCTCTGCCTACCCTGCAGTGTGCGGGATACAGCGTGAAGCTGATTTATTTTTTGATTTATTTTTTAAAATAGAAAACATATTAATAATCCACGTTCTAACATTACTAACTATGACTAGTTGCATTTATGAAAGCGGTATTTAAGTCAATGAATAGATATAGAAATGATATATTATAGCATATTGCCAAAATGATACGTACTTAACTCAGTTCTAATTCCGAGAACGTTGTCGATATTTTGAACTCCCTTTTGACATCCAGCTTTATTAAATTATCGAAAATTTCAAAGGCAAATTGTTTTGTTGACTTCATTTTGTCTCAATTTTGTTCTGTTACTACTCACTTATTATTATTATTAAAATTGAGTAATCTAATTTAAATGGAGTAACGTAAATAAATAAATTATAATCAATAGCAATAAACTTAAAAGTAAATGAAAAAGAAATTTATATTAACAATGATATTATTTTTTCTGAATATAGCAGGATAGGCAGAGAGGTTCTCTGCCTATCCTGCTATAACACTTAAGACACTCCGTTTCCCATTAATCCACTCCCGTTCCCGACTTTCGCTGAATTTTATGCTGAAAGTGCGTCAAGACGGCCTCAAATTAATACTGTAAATATGGATATTTGAATATAGTTCTTAGATATAAAAGGCACTCGTTTTATAAGTTTATAAAACACATTTTAAGATACGATTTTAACATGTGTTTTTTACATAGTTATAGGAAAGATATTTATTTATAATTTATAACGATTTTTCCTATACCGACAGGCTATAATTTACAAGTATAACTAATAATAGCAGTTGAAGCACTGATTTCCACATATCTATATCTTATTTTTTAACCTTACCTACAGTTTCTCGTTTATACAAGAGTAGGCAGACTTCACTTTCAGCGTCTTTTTTCAAGACATTGTGTTTTAATGGCAGAACTCAATGCCGCTCTTTGTCTTTGTTACCAGAGTTGAGAAATGTATAAATAATTCATTCACCCGAGTTGGTATCGAACCTACAACTGTAACGTTAACAGTCAGACGCTGTCCTGTTGCATCCTCACATGTATACAATGTATATAAGATAAAAAAAAAATCAGCTTCACGCTGTATCCCGCACACAGCAAGGTAGGCAGAGGGAACCTGTGTTAAGACACTCCGTTCCCCACTTTCTGCCGAAATCTGGAGGCATAGCGTGTGGAGTGGCATAATTCAACGCCGCGCTTAACCTCGACACCAGAGCGAAGAAATGGAAATATAAATTTATGTAAATATTTCATCTCCTCGAGTGGGGATCGAACCCACAACCAGTCGCTTTTACAGTCACATCTCGTGCCGTTGCGCCACGACTGGCCTGGTATAATATATAAGATTAATTAAACATAAATGTACATGTAAATATATAAACCTTGTATTCGCCGCACTGAACGATCAAAATAAAAAGTTAGTGTTGCCAATACAAAGAGTTGAAAAATAAAATGGCGATACTAGAAAACTATCACCTAAAACTCGTTGTTTTAGATAAAAGGAAAACACCAACAAAGTGAAACAGAATGGCTAGTGACTTCAAGTGCCCACAGTCGATGGAAACAAGAGATCCTTCTAAAATTTTATTCAAATAACTATTTATTCAAATGATAGGTAGTGGATTCGATTCTCATGATATTAAATATTTCATTTCCTCGCTCTGGTAAAGCTGAGGCAAAGTGCAGCTTTAAGTTCCGCAACTCAACACGCAATGCTTCCAGAATTCGGAAGAAAATAGAGAACGGATCTTAATCGAAACGGAGGGTCATAATACTAGGCTCCTAGGTTTACTTATAAAAAATGTTTTTATTGAAAGACACTCTGTCGTAGGCTTTTTGAATTAATTTTATAAATATAATATTAGCTTTTAATATCAAAGGAAATTATTCATTCAAATACACAGTGATATTAGTAATTGTATCAAATATATCATATTAGCGCTCCCTTCGCCTAGATAATAGCCTAATAAGTCACGTCGAGCTTACCTTGTCTTATGTATTTATCTAAGTATGATATGTTATAGTTAAACGCTATATTATATAAAATCAGCTTCACACTGTATTCAACACACAGTAGGGTAGGCAGAGGGAACCTAGTGTTAAGACACTCCGTTCCCTACTTTCTGCCGAATTCTGGAGGCATTGCGTGTTGAGTGGCAGAACTCAACGCCGCGCTTAACCTCGACACCAGAGCGAAGAAATGGAAATATCAATTTAAGTAAATATTTCATCTCCTCGAATGGGGATCAAACCCACAACCAGTCGGTTTTGAGTCACACCTCGTGCCGCTGCGCCGCGACCGGCCTCAATATATATAATGTATATATATAAATTAATCATTCGAATTATTTACATATTTCACACATACAGATTCGATTATATTTATAGATTCGACTTCATAATATAAAATATATTTATTTTTTGTTGGTACTTTTAACTTAAAAACACTAAACATTTTTACTTTCACGGTCACTATACTTTCAAAAATAATGAGCGAATTGCAAAATCATATCGTACATTTGGTGCATCAATGACGTAATTACATTAAAAAAAAGAGTTTAATATATACGTATGCGAAAATATTATAAACAAAACTTTGATAGCATATAATATCTCAAAAAAGCAAATACGTCATTGTTGCACCGAACAAAAAGTTACGACGACAGCACATCACTACAACAAAGCCACATAAGGTCACACTGCTATAATAATAATAATATAATATGAATGAATAGACATAAAAGCATGTGTCAGGGAAACCTGCCAAGGCATCCTGTGACCCAAAAAATGAAAACCCACCTGCACTCCCCACCGTATTCTTGAACAAACCTCACAACCACCTCTAACTTGTAAGGCGAAAAAACACACAGAATTCCCTTCCGAGCTATTAATCGTACAGGAACTTTCGACAAAATGCCCGGACCGACCGACCGACACTCATTTACCATCGTTTTACAAATGCCTTGTAACTAATATGTCAAATGATATTAAGACTTATCAAAACAGATATAGAGTTCGTTTTAAGTTGATGAATTAAAGCTGAGGGTGCATCTGGAAGCCGTCTGGCCCTATTTCTGATTTACCCTAACATGTGGTGGAGTGAAGTTCGAATGCGCTAGCTCGGATAAATGGCGTCTATGAATACCAACGGATTTCATTTTTTTTTCAACGCACATAAAAAATGTTAAAGCAATCGTATAATGAAACGTGATGCGGAACTTATTTGGTTTTTATATAGTATGTTATTTCGTTGACGATATCGTGTCTCAGTTGGTGCTGGTAAGATTGTTAACGGTGGTTGCGGGTTTGGATACTACTATATATATATGGATGTAAATCATTATTTTATGATATTTTCGCTTGAAAATATTGAATATTCAATTATTGTTAAATTATTCAAATTTAATAATTAAATATTAAAGTTAATGTCGTGTCTATTTGAGTCAAGTGGCAGAATTAAAAATAATATTTGTATCTGTAAATAAGAATTTTACTATAGACAATTACATCTGAATAAAGCGAATAATTGTTGGTTCTGTTCTAGTTTTCGTACGAAAATAAAGTAAAAAGTATTGGTGTGTATTTTCATTGTTAAAATGGACCCTGAACATCAATACACAGGCGTATCGCCGGGAGATTAGCCTTGACAAACACAAAGCATGTCTGTTTGCTTTCTGTTTGTCAAGGCTAATCTCACGAACAGCTAGACTGTGATTTATGAGACTTTTACAAAATATAGAGGGGGCTACGTAGCAGTATCATTTTATAGGTCAAAAGGCAAAAACGCAAAACGCAAAAAAAACTGCATTTGCCGCGCGTGCCTTCATGTCGTCTGCGTATATAGATATGAAATAACTAAATAGAAATTCTAATAAATAATACAATTTTAGCAAGTTAAATCAAAAGATTTAAATTGCGATCTATTTAGTCTGTACCAAAATACAATTAATTACAAAATTACAATTTTTCCCTAAATATACTTTTAAAAAATTCAAAAAATATTCATTAAATCAAAGCGGGTGATGCAGCACGCAGGACGGTGTGTAATATATTTAGGTCTTTCTCCATCTCTTCGAGGAAATCTCAATGTATATAGTTCTTGTTCAGTGTTTAATGTTTAGATAGAACGAGATTTATAAAAGTATCATTAAATCTCTCCTACTACAAAAAATACAATAAATGCTCAGTTGGAGCTTGTTTAAATACATTGGTTATTGTTTAGGGTACTACTTGGAAAACTGTTTATATGTATACATATGTATATCGCATATTTATTCTCTTTTTTACAGATTTACTCATATATCACAAAAGGTTTAGAGAACTTAGGATCATGATATCCGATAACCACTCACTGCCAGAATTAGAGACATTATTTGTGTTATTCGTGAGACGGCTAGTTGCACTTGATTAAAGTCGCGTTTTATCTAACCAAAACGTGCAGATGGTTATATAAGTATTTAATTATTAAAACCCCGTTAATAAACTACAAAACACGCATCCATTTTATTATTAAGTTTAAGATTAATAAAAAGAATATTAATTACTTAATTTATTAAAATAAAAAAACGAAAATACGTCAAACCGCCATGATATGTTGAACGCCAATCAGAGCGATTACGTCACGCCTTAGTAAATAAACGAATTGACAGTTTGTATTGTATACAATGGTATTGACAGATTACTCAGATCTGACGTCACAAAATGCGATAAATAAATTTTATATATTATAACTGCCGTAGTTACAGTGAAATACTACGAGCTAATCTCACTTGGCTTACATTCTGGCTTTCACAATTTATATTTCCATCTTCACCCATTTTTTATACAAAAAGAATGTAAAAAGAACTTTTGTTACAAGCACCATCTTCCTTTCATTCATTGTTAGCGTTTGTAAAGCGCAAACCATGGGCCGCAAAAAGTAATACGTAGAAATTTAAAAAGAAATTATATTTCATACAATGGTATAACAAAAAGATATTAACTCGGTATCAAACTTGTGACCATTCGAGTATAACGAAATTTCACTTTCTGCAACTTCTTCGGAGAAAACCTAATTTCAAGATATCTATTCTTCGCTATATTAGTTATTACATATTGAATAGCGAACATTTCCTTACCCGAGAGTATAAATATTAGTCACGCACAAAGTGTGACTGTAAAACCGACTGGTTGTAGGTTTGATCCCCACTCGAGGAAATTATACATTTATTTAAATTTATATTTCTATGTCTTCGATCTGATGTCGAGGCAAAGCGCGGCGTTGAGTTCCGCCACTCAATATGCAATGCCTCTAGAATTCGGTGGAAAGTGAGGAACGGAGACACTCTTAACACTAGGTTCCCCCTACCCTGCTGTGTGCTTGAAGCTGATTAGAGATTTCGATATTGAGCCCACAGCCATCGAATATACAGTCAGATACTGTGCCACCGCCCAAGGGCGATCGTGATCGTGATCATGGTTGGTTCAATGTCCACTCGGAGGAATGAAATATTCAATATTTTTATTTCCTTTCTCTGACAACAAGGTGAAGCGCGGCGTTGAGTTCCGCCTCTCAACATGAACTGCCTTGAGGATTCTTCAAAAAACGGAGAACGGAAGTGTTTTAATGCAAAGTGAAGCTAAAAAACATAAATAAATAAATAAATAAAACATAAAAAAGGCTACAAATAAAAATCGGAACAGTAACAAAAATAAAAGGCAAATCAACGTCAATACAAGGACGATTAGAGGAAAAAATTCGTTGGATCAGATTATAAAAGCCTGGATGTTTATTATTGACTCCGTTTCTTTTTCGGCGTAATACTTTTGAAGTAATAAACTTTTGGAATTTATTGAAATTTTATTTCTCAATGATTTTCATTTATCAATTTTTTTAGCTTCACGCTGTATCCCGCATATTTATAGTAGGCAAAAAAAACTTACAAGATATTACGTGTTTAATGAGGTGAAAATAAAAAAGCTTTTTTTTCCTTTTTTGTTCATTGATATCCCGCACATAGCATGGAAGGCAAAAATAAAATTTAAGGCATAGCACGTTGAGTGGCGGAACTCAACGCCGCGCTTTGCTACTGCGCCTGAAAATGAAAATATTAAACATAACATTCCTCCGAATAGTAATCAAACCGACAACCTTCACGTTTACGTTTTAAGAAATCATAAGTTACATATATCAATTTCCTTAACATAATATACACAGCTAAATACAATTATCTTCTTAATCCTTAGAATGTACTCCTACAATATAAAACTATATACATACATATTTTATATAAAAAAAACTATAAAACACCAACAAGTGATAACGTCACTATACACCTAACCGGTTAAATTGAAATTGGAAAGTATTTGAAGATGAACTGCTTCAAAAAACCAATACTTTACGCAATCATTTAACATTGAAACTATAAATTATATTTTTAAACATTTTTAAAGTGTTATTCCACACTCAGGAAAGAAAAATACTTATTTAGGAAACGTATAAAAAATTTAACGTAGCGGGACTCGAGCCCGCGCCTCCTGGAAACCGACCTGGTGACGTTCAGCAAAAACACGTCTAAGAACATAGTGCTGTAATTAAATAAGACAGTAAATGTCTTATTCTTATCATATGCCAAGACAATGATGGATGTGAGCACACAGCGACAAAACAAACACCACTAGTCTATTATACAATAAAATCATTCTGTCGCAAACTGCGCAGGCGACGAGCCGCGCGTGCCTTCCTTGATAAACAAACTAAATCGTGACTTTAATATATAAAGTGATGTGCTGAATTGGACTATTAAGTTTGTAATCTGTGTATTTATTTGCAATTATTGTAAACACTACAAGGAATATGAATAGTTTCTGTGCATTTTAATAAAATTTCGGAAAACTTGACAAGGTCGTCGAGGCACATGTGAGGTTTCTATCATGGTAATATATTTTCAATTAACTATTATAGAGCCTTAGAATCAGTGATTTGTTATTTGTGTACGTTATATAAAATATCTTTGCAAATAAGTTAAAATTTCAAGATTTTAGATTCCTTAATAATTTTTATTTTTTTTGTCAATGTAATTGGGATGAGCGTTCATTTGCATTTTAACTTGTCAATCTGTATAACCTGTTGATATACTTATAACCTTACTTAATAATTTATTGTATTTTTCGTTCAAACATAATGTTTCTTACTTAACATTTTTATTTAGTAGCGGAATGATTTAACGCTTGATCAAATTTTATTGCTGAAACTCAAATACCGTATACTGATAAGGAAATAGTATTATTAAATATATAGCAGGTCTCTTCAAAATCTAGTAATACATGCAATTAAAATTCAAATTTAAACAATTAAATCAGCTTCACGCTGTATCCCGCACACAGCAGGGTAGGCAGAAGCAACCTAGTGTTAAGACACTCCGTTCCCCACTTTCCGCCGAATTCTAGAGTCATTGAGTGCTGAGTGGCGGAACTCAACGCTGCGCTTTGCTTCGACAACAGAGCGAGGAAATGAAAATATAAATGTAAATAAATATTTCACTTCCTCGAGTAGGGATCGAACCCACAACCAGTCGATTTTATATTCATACTTTGTTCCACTGCGCCACAACCGGCCTCTAACATAAAATAAATTTAAACATACAATAAATACGAACAATAAATTTAATATAATAAATAATAAAGCCTTAAGTTGTCTCAAATATATATATATATATATATATATATATATATATATATATATATATATATATATATATAGAAATTTAAAATGAATAAGCAGAATTTGATAAAACTAGTTTTAGTATGAATGTAAAAAATTATATATTGAAATTCATAATGTTAATCAGATATTATTATGCGTATCTACCATAATGTGATGGTCGTGTTGCAGCAGTACAGCGTCAACGTTGTAAAAGGGAAGGTTATGGGTTCGATTCTCGCCTGCGAAATTAAAAACTTTCATTTCCTCGCTCTGGTAACAGGAGAAAGTGCGATATTGATTTAGCACTCAAGCAGCGCCTGACAGGTGTTAGAAAATAGAGTATCTTTACACCGCATAAAAAAATATATATCTCAAATTTCACAAGGTAGAGGACCAAATCGATTTCGCATCGGTCGATTATAATATCAACTTTAACATAAAATATTAAAATTTCTGATAGTGAAATTGACTTATAAACTATAAAATCAGACAAATTCCAACCGCGCTGATTCAATTTTGTTAAATATAATAAAAAGGTGTTGTACATAATATTTGTAACGTTATTTCAATTATCTATATGATAAAATTAAATCAAATCAGCTTCACGCTGTATCCCGCACACAGCAGGGTAGGCAGAGGGAACCTATTGTTAAGACACTCCGTTCCATACTTTTCGCCAAGTTCTGGAGGCATTGCGCTTTGCTTCGACACCAGAGCGAAGAAATGAAAATATAAATGTAAATAAATATTTCTTTTCCTCGTGTGGGGATCTAACCCACAACCAGTCGATTTTACAGTCACGTTTTGTGCCTCTGAAATGATAAATAACTTTAATGACTTCACATATCTATATGATATATAACTTTAATAACTTCAGATTTCCAATATGAGAACAACAAATTCTAATTTATTGTTGTTTTAGAGGTTATTTTCAAAAAGCAGATAAATATAATTTCTAGTTTGAGTAAACTTAAGTATTTTTCTTCATTTTACAGTGCTCACTCCAACCCTAATCCAATGTGGACGTATTCGAGCGTGGACATCCCACCGAGCCGAGTAACTCGAGCAGAAAGAATAAGGATATATATTTCTGAAGGCGTAGTGTGTTTTTGTATATTATTTTTTATTGTATGTGTTGGTCTTCTCTTGTATTTATTCTTTCATTTATACAGCACCGTAACGGATGCACGTAAAATTGTAGAGACATTAATAGAGAGTTAAGAGTAAAAAGAAATTAAAAAAAAACCTTTTAATATGATTATAATGTTGGCTAACTGGCATTCTTTATTATATTTTAAAAATATTAAAAGATGATACGTGTGACTTTTAAGTATATTATTTTATTTATATTTTTATCAATATGTATATATAATTTTGAAGTAATTATTAAAAATATTTACCCAGACGGTGCTGAGGTCACGCCTCAAATGATTTGAATAATTGATCATATTTGATTACATAACTGTATTCTGTATTTAGTTATTAGTTTTTAGCTTTCTAAAACAGTTTTCTTTTCTATAATTTAAATTGTAAATATTAGTTTAGTACGGCACAGAAGTATCTTTATATTTGTCTATACTCTATGTATACATAGAGTTCGCAGTATATTTTTTTTATAAAAAATATTCTATATGATTTCTAATGCCTTTAAGAATATATATAAAGTTTAATGGTAATCGGTTGAGTTTTTTTAAATAGTAGTTGGTAATAAACAAACTTACATTCGCATTTATATAATATTTGTATGATTTACTGAGATTTTAAACCGTAAAATGTATTTTGTATATAAATAAACTGTATTATGAATAAATTGAATACATTTTATGCTTCATATTATTTCACGTGCCTCTTCGAAATTTATAATTGAATAGTCTCTTTCACAGGCTGAAATTAAAATTTTCAACACACTGTTAATCCTTTTAAATAATATTATTCGTAGTATATAGTAAAATGAAAGCAAAAAGAACGTACTTTCATATTTTTTTAATTAAATGAAAAAGATCTTAATTTATATGTTACTTTTAAAATAAATGAATTTATCTGCTTAAATCTGCTTGTTGAGGCCGGTCGTGGCGCAGCGGCACGAGGTGTGATTGCAAAACCGATTGGTTGTGGGTTCGATCCCCACTCGAGGAGATGAAATATTTACTTAAATTTATATTTCCATTTCTTCGCTCTGGTATCGAGGTTAAGCGCGGCGTTGAGTTCTGCCACTCAACACGTAATGCCTCTCAGAATTCGGCAGAAAGTGGGGAACGGGGTGTCTTAACACTAGGTTCCCTCTGCCTACCCTGCTGTGTGCGGGATACAGCGTGAAGCTAATTTAATTTTTTTTAATTTAATCTGCTTAAAGAAAAATATTTTTATGATTTTGTTTACTTCGATTGTTATAGTCATCATATTAAACTAAATAACTAACTTATTTATATTATAAGCAAATAAGGAAATTTAAATTCTATATAAAGCTTTTAAAAAAGTAGAATATCATGTCAACCAGTTACGAGAGCGAGAAAGTGAGAATAATTAATTCCCACGAGTGGGAATCTAACCAACAACAGCTCTTTTACAGTCAGGCGATGTGCCGTGACATCTAGAAAAATAAATAAATAAATGAAACAAAACTTATATATTTTGTAAGGCCTTTATTTACAAAAAAAATAATATATTAATATGTTACGAAAATATTACTTTTCTATTTTTTATTTAGGTTCATATTGTATCCAGTGCATAGCAGGGTAACCAAAGAGAACATTGTTCCCTAGGAAAACTTTGTGTTACGACACGTCGTTCCCATTACGACACTTCCGTTCCCCACTTTGCGGCGTTAAGTGGCGGAATTCAACGCCGGGGTGGTTGTCTCATTACTAGAGAAAAGAAAAACAAATATTAAATATTTAATTCCCTCGAGTAGGAATCGAACCCACAATTGTCGTGTTTACAGTCGCATGCTTGTTGCAGGGGGCATTGTAGTGCGACTGTAAAATCGACTGGTTGTGGGTTCGATCCCCACTCGAGGAAATGAAATATTTATTTTCATTTCTTCGCTCTTGTATCGATGCAAAGCGAGGCGTTGAGTTCCGCCACTCAATACGCAATGCCTCCAGAACTAGGCGGAAAGTGGGGAACGGTGTGTCTTAACACTAGGTTCCCTGTTGTGTGTGAGATACAGAGGGAAGATAAAGTTTTAAATATGAATTTGCTAAAAATATGATCTAACAAGTTTCCTCATACTTTTTAAACCTAGGTATGCATCATCATGTTACGTCATATTTGTGGATTTAAATCTTGCACAATTTATTTGAATATAAAATTTGCCTTCGCTCGAGTATAAATTTGATTCTTCCATACCAAGTTTGTGATTCAGTAAGATTGCGAAACCACGTAAGCGATTTACATTGTACGTCATTTTATAGGAAAGCCTTAAAGGATTTATTGCCCAGTCAAGTTCGGATATTGTCCTAAGTATATTTAAAAGTTTGTTAAATCTTTACTTAGAAACCTGTATACTTGTTTAGTTTACCAATTTGATTTAACAAAATCCTACAGTGGGAACAGAAAGCTCGTGAAGACTGGAGATGTACAACAAAAAAAGTATATTCCATGTCCGCTTCACGCTGTATCACGCACACAGCAGAGTAGGCAAAGGGAACCTAGTGTTAAGATACTCCGTTCCCCACTTTCCGCCGAGTTCTGGAAGCATTGCGTGTTGGGTGGCTGGACTCAACGCCGCACTTTGCCTCGACACTAGAGCGAAGAAATGAAAATATAAACATTAATAAATATTTCTTTTCATCGAGTGGGAATCGAACCCACAACCAGTCGATGTTACAGCCACACTTTGTGCCCCTACGTCACGACTGGCCTCAATGTTCTCATGTAAGGTTTGTTTAAGCTTCACACTGTATTCTGCATTCAAAAGAGTAAACAAAGGGCCTAATATTAAAACACTCCGCTCCTCACTTTCCTTCAAATTCTGGAGGCATTTCGTTGAACGGCCGGAACTCAACACCACGCTTCACGAAATGAAAATATTCAATATTTAATTTCCTCAAGTAGGAATCGAACCCATAACCTGTCACGTTTACCGCTATACGCTTGTGCCGCTGCTTCATGTCAGGCCTTTTTTATTGTGATTTTTTTTTATATTAAGCTTGTTTAATGATGTACTTTTGCTTTGAAATAAATTATATGTAATTTAATTATTGTAAACAACACGTATGCAGCTGCACCCAATACACACGAGTGGGTGACCCAGTTTTATGCGCGTGTAAGTTTTAAATACCAATTCTATGCTATGCAAAATTATATGAAAATATAAAAAATTCTAGATTTTGTTTACGAGTCATCTCATGATTTTATATTTATAGTATTTTTTTGAGGTTAAAGCTGATGGCAGAGTATGTTACCTGGGAACCTAATACTAAGACACTTAGTTCCCACTTCATTAATTATTTAATCTCCTCGAATGGGAATCGAATCCACAACCTATCGCGTTGTAGTCGCATACTGGCGCAGTGGCACAATTCAATAGTAAAAATATTATCTTTTATAATAACAATATTTAAATAAATTAATAAGGCCACCGTAACCCAGAGGCACAAGAGAATGAATTTTTAGAAGGCAGAAGCCCGGCGTTGAGTTACGGCCGGCGTGAAACTGATTTTTTTAATTAATAAGACTTACGCTGTCTCTCTTGATAACGATATATCGCAATGCTGTTGAGTGATGGAACCCAATGTCGCGTTTTGTCTTAATTCCAGAGCGACGCAATGAAAATAATTTATTACCTAGAGTGGACATCAAACTCACAACAACACAGATGAATATAATTGTTATTTTTATCAATTTTAAATGTATTAAACATATTTTTTACTATTTAATATAAACTGATTATTAATAAATAATTTTAATATATTTATTACTTATTTCAGATAAAACTTTAGAAGGACAGTGTATAAGTAACTTGAAGGGGAAAAGTTATTATAAATGAGATTTTTTTTAAATAAAACCAAAAAATCACACAATGTGGCACGAGTTTATTTTAAATTTACGTACTCGTATTATGTATATTCATAATGAATATACATAATACGAGTACGTCAAAAAAAATAAAAAAAAAATTCTCTTATCTTTCTTTATGAAGTGAAATTACGTTAAATATGAATTATATAAAAAATGCATGAGGTAGTAAAACACGTTACGCTGTATCCCAAGTATAGCAGGGTAGGAAACCTAGTGTTAAGACACTCCTTTCCCCATTTACCACCCGATTTTCAAGATATTGTGTATTGAGTGGCGGTAGTCAACGCCGCTCTTTGTCTTGCAACCCGAGCGATTTGAAAATAGATCAAACTTCCTAGTGGAATCGAACTCACAATCGCCGTGTCTTAAGTTAGATGCTGTGCCGCTGCATCAGTACGTTATCCTTTGGCTCTAGTTTGGATTCCAACGTACTTGAATAACTCTTAATTACATTGATTCGTTGCTTCATTCGAAAATTCTAGTTCATTTAGAATTCTTGTGGCATCACAAGATATGAAAATTTTTGAAAATTTCAAGCCCTCCCCGTTTTTTTATATGAATATTTTTTTTATTCGAATAAATAAAGATAAATACTTATTTGGAAAACGTATAAATAATTAAACATAGCGGGATTCGAACCCACTCCTCCTGGAAACCGCCCCCTGGTCGGACAGCTCTGACCACTAAGCCATACGTTCTCATCAAGCTACGTCGAAATTCTTATACATTTATACATGTCACAACTTATTTATATGAAAATATTTGATATATATTTTAAATACACAATTACATTCAAGGTTAACAAACGATAAAACAGAGATATTTATACAACAATAAACTCTAAAGTCGTAAAACGTAAATCGCTTTGTTCTTTAAAGTGTGATAAAAGTTATCGGTCTATAAAATTGTATCAATACAAAGAATCCACTTCATTTACAGAAACCCATTTGTTCAATTAAACATATTTAACGTTTAGATACTATAAATAAATTAAATAAATTAAATTAGCATCACGCTGTATCCCGCACACAGCAGGGTAGGCAGAGGGAACCTAGTGTTAACACTAGGTTCCCTCTGCCTACCCTGATGAGCGTGCACCTGCACGCTCATTTGCCTGATGATAAGGTGATGGTAAGTGATTACCGCCGCCCACGACCCCGTGCAACACCAGAGGAGCTGCAGAGCGTTGCCTGCCTTTAAGGAGAGTTCGGCGCCGGAGCCCGGCATTACCTGATGCGAAACGCAGTGGCATAAAGCCACTACTTCACGCCGGTTTCAATTGCCGGGGGTGGTAATGATCCGGTCGAAGCTGCCCATGCGTGTTGCCATTGCTGGCGACGTGACTCTATCATGATTATAAAATAAATAAATCAGCTTCACGCTGTATCCCGCACACAGCAGGGTAGGCAGAGGGAACCTAGTGTTAAGACACTCCGTTCCCTACTTTCTGCCGAATTCTGGAGGCATTGCGTGTTGTGTGGCAGAACTCAACGCCGCGCTTAACCTCGACACCAGAGCGTAGAAATGGAAATATAAATTCAAATAAATATTTCATCTCCTCGAGTGGGGATCGAACCCATAATCAGTCGGTTTTACAGTCACACCTCGTGCCGCTGCGCCACAACTGGCCTCATCATGATCATGATTATCATTACCATAATGAATCGTAACCAAAAAGTAAAAAATAAAAAAATATACTATTAATTCTAAATGGGCTTGCTTGTTTATTTTCTTTTTAGTTTTATGCAGCCGGGGTTTTTGTTTTTATAAATATTTTTTTTACTTTACTATGTTTTTTAAATTAGAAACACTGCCAGCTTTGATTATATGTGTGCAGTCGTCCCTGTTCTTATAGCTGAACATAATTATAGAGAACTAGTAAATGAACCTTGGAACAAGACAGTCGTTTCATTAAACAGCACTCATTACATAGCGAATTATAGAAGGCACATCGTTACAGAACTTGTTCAGGTTATGTCAAACATGTCTCAATTCAAATAAATAATAAGAATATTATTTTCATATATATATACAATACTAATGTAGAAAATATTACTCATAAAAATAAATAAATAAATCAGTTTCACGCCGTATCCCGCACACAGCAGGGTAGGCAGAGGGAACCTAGTGTTAAGATACTCCGTTCCCCATTTTCTGCCGAATACTAGAGGCATTGCGTGATGAGTGGCGGAACTCAACGCCGCTTTGCCTGGACACAAGAGCGAAGAAAATGGAAATATAAATTTAAGTAAATATTTCATAAGCTTCTCCTACAAAACATTTGTTTTTAAAGTTTAAATTTTATATATCAATTACAATAACACAAAGAGAAGGCCATTTAAATATTATTGAAACATTTCAAAATTGATTCCCGTGACGTCCATACAATGCCTGACTATGACAAGCTGCCGTCAACAGTTATAGTTGAACATAATATCAATTTGCAATATTATTGTATTATAGAAAGTATAGATTTTGGACGGGTGACCAAGTAAACTCAATAAGAAACGAGCGGAAAAGGAAAAATCTTAAAAGACCTAAACAGTCATATATTGTCCAAATTAGCTTTACGCTGTATCCTACAAATAGCTGAATAGACAGAGGGAACCTGATAACCTAATATTAAGTCACTCTGCCCACTTTCCATCGAATTCTGGAGGTTCAACGCTGCCCTTTGCCTTATTACATACATAACATTAAGAAAGGAACGCTGCGCCACGACGCGACAGCCTGAACGTCTTCATGTATTTTTTATCAGCATCACGCTGTATCCCGCACACAGCAGGATAGGCAAGTAAAACACTCTGTTCTATATTTTCCGTCGTATTCTGCAGGCATTGGAGCTCTTTATAATTTTACAAAAGTAAACTTCGTAAAATAATAATGCAGTAATTTAAAACTTCAAATGATATTGAGTTTTGTTTGTTGATTGTAATAGGACCTTGGTACCAGGTATATATTTTCTTTTTACTTTATACTTTTAATTACATTTAATTTATTTATCACATTTTATGATGTCACATAACATTATTCTTCAAATAATTTAAGCTTATCTGTCACTTTTTATACTAGTACGTATACGTCTCGATCGCGGATTTGTCCGCGAATTCATGAAAATATTTTTGTTTATATATATATATATATATATATATATATATATATATATATATATATATATATATATATATATATATATATATATATATATGTCTTAGTAGTCCTTCTGTAGTGTAGTAGTAACTTAAGATATTTTACACTTCTCGCCATTTTTCGGAAGTTTAGTAGAATTCTGGAGGCATAGCGTGGCGGAACGCAACGTTAACTTTTGCCTCGTTACCAGAGGGAGGAAATTAAAATATGAAGTATTCGATTTCCTCGAGTGAGAATCAAACCCACAACCTGTCGCGCTTAACGCCGCAAATAGCTCTTATCATTTAGCTTTCGCTTGGTTTCAGTCATAGAAATAACTTTCAGATGTCGGTTATCCATCACATCTAATAATACATCCATCATTTGTTTTACCCTTCCTCTGTCATTCCATCCTCCAATTCCTGGCTGTGGCGGTCCCCAACTTTGCATTTGTGGCCAGTGGAGACGCACTGGTGCGCGTCGCGTTGGGTGCATGGATCTCTATTAGGTGCGTTCTTGTAAGGTACACGTGGCGAATGGAACTTTGCAGCCCTCAAAAGGGCCGGCAGAGATCGCTGTGAGCAAGCCTACAAATTATATATTTTTGTTATTTTTTTTAATTTCTGTTTTATATGTTTTTAAAGAACAAGGTTTTTGTAGAACATAATTTTATGTATCTTATAAAGTTAGCCAACGAATCACATAGAAGCATTCAGAAAGCCCATTTTTTTCGACATTTACGTAAATTAAATATGTGAATAAATAGAAGAAAAACGTAGCTCACGGTTATTCTCAACTATATATGAAATTTCATCACAATCGGTTTCGCTGTTTGGCCATGATGGCTTGACAGAAAGACAGACAGAGAATTTTTACTTTTTCAACAGTGGTGCTTGTAGGTGACTACAAAATATAAATTTTCTGGAGATCCTAATCGATAAAGATATATTTTGCTTAGATTGGAATTTTTAAATTTGTAAAATCTTTTAAATGGAATGTTCAATTTTGATAATTCAAAGAGCAAACTGCAGGTATTTAAACAGTCTCGAATACGAAATTATTTATTTAGATAAGGATTAATATAAAGATACGGATAACACGGTCTGATATTGATCAGTGTTTCTATCAAATAATAAACTGCAAAAATGATGTTATATTGTCAAAAGTACAATAGTTTTTTATCCTTGAGTTACATTATTGAAGTTTTGGTAGGTATTTCTAAATTGTTATAATAATAAATATAACCTACGTTACTCAGTAATATGTGGCATTCTACATGGCGAAAGAATTTTAAAAATCGATTCAGTAGTTTTTATATTTATTCACTACAAACATACACACATACAAGTCTTTCCTCTTTATATAATAGTATGGAAATATAGATAACAATTTACTTTATATTTATAGTACAAGTATATAAATAAAAATGATATCGAAATGATATTCTTATACATGACTCATGTTTTGTAATAAGTTTATTTTTAGCAACTCCGATCGCGCGTCAAAGAATCAGCAGAGGGTAGCTTCACTAATCTTCATCTCTCTTGCATTCTTCTCGCCAATATTTTAGCATAAACTTTACTACAAGCTAATCAAACTGATAGCCCTGTGGCTTGCGCGGTCTATCTATAAACCTTGCCTTTATACAAAGGCACCATGACTGCACCTCGCCAATCGTCTGGGACCTCCCCTCATTTCTGATGATGATGTTGCCGCCCTTGTTGTCCATAACTTGAATTCCAATACGCTGATACTTACATGTTACTTACTAATACAATTATACTTTTCCCTCCCGTTCGTTCCAATGTATACATGTGAAATTGTCTGTGGTCAAACATTGTGGTTGCTTGTGGCAATCACGATGTTTGACCACTAACAATTTACAATATAAGACAAACACCTTTCCAATATACGTCTTCCAGCCCCATTTATACTTTTGTCCCCATATTAACGATAGGACTTGAGGTATACTAACTAACTCTAAGATATTTTGGTTGGAGCCATTCGTGGCGCAGGGGCACAAGCGTACGACAATAAACGCGGCAGGTTGTGATTACGATTCCCACTCGGGGAAATTAAATATTTTAATATTATGGTTTCCTCGCTGATAACGACGCGGTGAAAAAACGCGGCGACAATTCAACACGCAATGCTCCCGTAACTTAGTGGAAAGTGAAAAACGGACATTCTTAACACTAAGTACCCAGTATCCCTCTGCCTACCCTGGATATACAGCGTGAAGCTAATAAAAAAGATTAAGTTTTTTGTTTCATGGCTGAAGGAAAGATCGAACCCACAGCCATCATGTCAAACACTTTTCTGTTATGCCAATGACCTAATACGTTGTTTATGACGCTATCAAATATATCTTCACATTCAGTTTTAATATGCTTCCATCCAAAACTTTAACAAACAAATATCAGCAAAATAACCTATTTTACATCTTTCATGGAGTGTTTTCCGAAATCAATAAATCCCTGGAAGTTAAATATAGCCCGCTGATGTGCTTATTACGGACCGTGCGCTTTGAGTTACTAATAGGTTTTTCACTTTCCTAGAATAGGACTAAAAAGTGCTTTGAAATGTATTTTGTACCTTATAAGAAAATATTAACATTATTTATATACCTACGTATTTGTATATTGAATCTTTTATTTGTTTATGAATAAAAATATACATAGCTACAAAGTTGTTATTATGCTTGCTCTAATTATTAAGTATTTTTTTACATAGAAGGGTAAGAAGGCAGAGGGAACCTGGAAATCTAGTTTTAAGATGCCGTTCCTACTTTCAGTTGAATTCTGGAGACATGGCGTGTTAAGTGTAAACGCGACGGTTGTTCCCACTTGGAGATACTGTAATAACAAGGAGAAAAGCGCAGTTCCCCACTTTCCGCCGAAATCTCGAAAAGATCTCGGAAAGAAAGTGGAGAACGGAATGTCCTAACACTAGGCTCCCACTGCCCACCATGGCCTCGTTATATTCGGCATAAATTGTGAAGCCGAAAAAATATATGATTTTTGCCTAACTTTAAACATTTACGCAGCGCAGGACCGTTCTACTCCCACATTTTAAAATTTTGATATCTTCTAAAATATCTATTTCTGTGATATACCGTAAAAGCCATTTACATTTTAATCTGTATATGGCGCACATGTATTTAACATATTTAATCAGATAAGGAATAATACTGTACTGTCGACAATAGATATGCAATTATTATTTATTTATGTTTAAGCACAAAAATGTTTACTGTGTGTTATCCTTAAGATCTCTTAACTGTATCTATGTCTATCTAGACATATTATGTGATATAGGCTATATAACATTATAACGGTGTATTCCTTTGTTTTTAATAGCCTTTATTGCTGATTTTATTAAGCTTTATCAAACCTAAGTAAGTAAACATTTAACTATGTATGTATTATGTAATTGTGTAGACTCCAGGCTTAACGAACAGCGTGTTCATTTGACACATAGGGCTCTTCCAGCTTTTTCCAATCCTCTCTATTATTGGCTTTCCTTGACTAGGTATTCCCTCTGATAATTTTAATGTATTTCTTTAGTTAGCCTTAAATAGCCGAATAACAATAATAATGGATGCCATCAAGCCGTGTGTAAGAAATAATAAAATATATGCACGTGCATTGTATTACAGAAATATTCAATATCATTCGTTCTAATAAGAGTATGCGACACTGTATCTCTTATAAATAAGTCACAATAAGGCATTTTGTGATAAAAAATAATTGACAATTGCAAGGTTTCCGTTGCCTTGACGTTTTTTACATATATTTTTCGTTTTTTATAAACAAAATTGAAGCTTCTGTTTATGATTTCAAAATAACTGTGTGTTTGCATAAAAATTAATTTCTTATTATATATAGAGATGACTGGTTGAAAGAGCTGAAATAAGACAGTAAAAATATTTTGTCTGTACATTTAGTAATTTTGACTGAAATGGATAGAGGGACACTTAAAAATAATAATAGAAAGCAAAAAGATTTTTTTTTAATTTCTTGACTGTCTGTCTGTCGACATATTTTTGTCCACATTTTTCTCTGAAAGTAGGGGAGACCGGGGTTAGTTGACCAACTTTCAGCTTAAACGTTTCTATTTTTATTTCTTTCGAGTATATTAATTTTAAAATAGATTCATTTAATAGATTTATTATTAAGCTTTGGAAAAATGTGGAATAAAGTACCTTATTGATTATGATATAGAGTACAGGGCAGTTCTTGTGTAATAGAAAAAACTGGTCAACCTACCCCATGCTTGGGGTTGGTTGACTATACAACTGGGGTAAGTTGACCTATGAAGATGCAATGGCAAAATCTTCAAGGAAATGAAATAAAAGACACAAACATGTATTATTTATTTATTTTATTGTAACTTCCGCCACTTCAATTACACACAATAAAATTCAAATTATAAGAATAAAGAATTAGACACTTACTCACTTAGGCAATTTGAGAAACTAAAAATAAAAAGGTACTACTTATTAAATATTTAAAACATAACGTAACAACTTCTTATAAACTTTAACCATTTTGTAACAAATAATCATATCTAACAAATGTAACTATATTTATTATTTGGTAATAGTTTGAGAGAGAGAGTTTATTTATTTTATTGTAACTTCCGCCACTTCAATTACACACAATAAAATTCAAATTATAAGAATAAAGAATTAGACACTTACTCACTTAGGCAATTTGAGAAACTAAAAATAAAAAGGTACTACTTATTAAATATTTAAAACATAACGTAACAACTTCTTATAAACTTTAACCATTTTGTAACAAATAATCAAATCAGTCTTCTAAATCGGAGGTGCAATTTTTGCATTCATAGAACAAATTGTTCTTGTTTACACATTTTGTGTGTGCCCACAACTTGCACGCAGTGCACTGAATCCATTCTTCTCCTTCAATACTAGAGCTATACGATTCAGTGCATTCCAAGCAAAATGTTTCATTCTCATCACTTCCATCGTCGCTACTATTCTTCTTATTAGCTTCACGAAGAATTTTTTTTCCATCACCTTTTCGGTCCTTTTGAATTCCTATAGTCATTCCGCCTGTTGTCTTTGGCTTCTTTGTTTTTTTGGTCAGCGTCTGAGGTCGTTGTTTTGCCTTAAGTTGCATAAGATTTTCTTTTTCAGGTGTATCTATGTAAATAGTGCTTTTTCGTTTTCTGATATTTCTTTTATTTTCTAAGCGTAATCCAGCTTTCGGAAAGGGTCTAATATCTTCAGGTAAAGTAAACGATGTCCTTGGCATACACATGCTTTCATCAGTTACTGGATTTTTTTCAGGAGTTTTGAATCCATAATCTGCATTGGTTACTAAGAGTGCATCAGAAGTAGAAGGCACTTCGCATAACACATTTGAAGTCGATGGTATGAGAGTTCCCAAAGAAACAACATCATCCTGCTTAGGTGAATTACATGAATCTCTTTGGTTGCTTAGGTCATGTGATGGTGCATCACTGTCATTAACCGATGCTGTCGTTAGTGCAGGAAAAACATCTGGTGCTGGCCTGTTAGTTACATATGACCCGCTAAACTCTGATTCAGGAAATATGTTGTCATTGAATGGTGATATTCCAGTCACACGGAATCCAGATTGGATATTATCAATTGTAGCTGCTAATGGTAATGATATTTTTACCAACTCAGGTATGTCGTATATAGTTATAGTCTTTCCCGGGTGACTTGCTAACCAATTATCGCTTGCTTGATTATAATATTTCTTTAGTGGCCCATAAACTGTTCTATCTAAAGGTTGCAACTTATGGCTGCAGTGAGGAGGAAACGATAAAATTATAACCCCGTTTTCTTTGAAATAATTAAGCACTTCTATGGACAAATGTGAGTCATGGTTGTCGAGAAGTAATAGAACCGGGTTTTCTTTACTGGGTTTGGCGTATTTTACGAAATGTTTAGCAAACTTTCGAAAATTGTCTTCTTTCATCCACCCAGAAGAATTAGCATCGCCGTCTGAGCCCACTGGCCCACCTCTGATGAAATGTTCTTTATAGTGTACCCGTGGGAAAATAAAAAATGGAGGAACCATGTTGCCCAGGGCTGAGATAGCAACCGCGACCGTCACAAGCGCCCCTCGTTCAGCGGAAGTAATTTTTCCCAAGTTCTTTATTCCTCGGCGAGCTATCACTCTAGTAGGTACATGTACCGTCGTCAGTCCTGTTTCATCTACGTTCCAAATATCCCCAGGACTTAGATTATGGCGCAGATAAACGGTTTTTAAATTGTCAAAGAACAGGCTAACATTATGTTTGTTGAAAGATGTGGCTCGAGATAAGCTAGTAGCTTGAGGAGTTCGTATAGAAAGTGCAGGATGACGCTTAAGAAAATATCCCAACTAATCTTTACCAGCAATCAGTTTTGTATTCCATGAAGCAGGTACGGATTTGTTTTTTTTTTTTGCAAATTCATACGCGAACTTTCGTGTTTCATAAGGTGTTAAACCATAATAAATATCTGCTGCTGTCTTCAAGTAACTCTCTAAAGCAAGCTCTTCCTCGTCACTAAATATTTGCCTATTTTTTCTGTAGCCAACGCTGTCTAAAGTTGATTCGGATTTCGATAATTCTGTTTTTTTTTCTAATTTTTTCTTTATATTTACGACGTGGCGTTGAAGTGTTTTATAAGGTATATTAAACTCTTTTGCCGTAGAATTAATACTTTTTTTATCAAAGATAACTTGCTGACATGCTCTGTCTAGTACATCTTTAGGTGTAATCCCTCTATTAGTTTTTCTTTTGTATGTTCGCATGCTTCTGAAACAACATTTTTTGGATAAAATATCAAAAATACCGATTTCATTTTATGTGTGGAATATATATTAATATTTTGGATATATATCCATAATTTTATGGGGCTGGTTGACCAGGTGGTCAACTAACCCCATTATACATTAGTCTACTAGCCCCGAAACACGTTTTAATTTTTAACCACATGGCATAACCTCAAAACTGCGACGGAATCATATAAAATAATACTTAAAAGAAAGGACATAAGCCAAAATTTCTTTATAAATTCTTTGTTAATCAATAACTATGAATAAAGAGCAATTATTACAAATAATATTACGACAAAATAAATTACTTACGTATGTTGTTTTTTAATATTACGCTCCTTCTCTCAAACGACGTGCGTACGCGACGCCGCGTTCCCGGTGACTGAGCGGGAGGAGGTGACGGACTCTCGTTCCAAACTGCCGGGCTTAACGCTATTACATCGGACGAGTTATTGATAGTTAGTCAACCTACCCCTATAGTCAACCAACCCCGGTCTCCCCTACTGAACCGATTTACTTGAAAATTTCACCAATTGCTTTGTTTTAACTTAACTACTAAAGTTTAGTTCATCAAAATCGGTTCATTAAAAAAAAGTTATCGTCATTTGAAAGAAATCGTAATTAATTCAACACAGAGATTAAGAACGATATTGAAAGAAATATCAAGTAAATACAAAGATTTTTTGGTTGCTTCGTTCATATAATATATGTAACTAATTTAAAAACTGTACAGGAATTAATATGCAATTATTACAGTTATTTTACAAAGAATATTATGAATTCTTCAAATCAATAATTTAATATTTAAGGCTGTTTCTAAATGAGTAAATTAAATTATTCACTGACATCAGCAAATTTAACAGAGTATATTATATAGGTAAAAAGAACATAAAGTTACAAAAATATATACGTGTAATAAATAATTAGCTTTATGTATATTTTATAAATATCAAATATCAACAATGGTCGTATTTTTTTATTTAAAACAATCAAAAAATCTTTGACGATAATGTCGTAAAAAAATCATATCAGAAGTCATTATAGTTGTAAATCAATTCTGCTTATTAAATCAATAATCATGTATTTTAAGCGGGCGAAGCCGTGGGCGAGCCGCTAGTAGGAATTAAAATATTAAAACACACACTACCGATTAACGAATGCTTTTAGTTGTTATATGAAATATTTAGTATAAAGTATTACAAGGTATAGTGTTAGTACCGCCCCCAGTATCAGCATATTGTACATACCTTAACGTTTCGAATAACTGCCAGCATCGACCATCGCCTTCATCTGGAAAGCAAAGCCAAGTTCTAACTATATGAGACGTATCACGAGCCATACTAAAATATTAAAATTATTATTTAAATAATTTTATTTAAATATTTCATTGAGTACAGTGGAGAGTCAGTTACAATCGGTATAGCGAGAAAGTACTTCACGCCAAAACACTGATTGGCCTTGTATGGAGCCTAGGTTCGAATCATTGGGGACTCAATGATCTGTAAAAGATCTGTAAAAGAAACAATGGGTTGACACTTTGGCTTTGCGCAGAGATGTTTCCTCGCAGTGCGTTCTCTACCACATTTATCTATGAGGTGTGTTCTGGGAAACTCTTTGACCTCGTAATTGCTGCCGAATTTCCGAACCACACAGTACGTCACAAACAAATATTATCCTCACCACCTGGATACGTAACTAACACCAATACTGGTACACCACCATTAACACCAACACCAATACCGGTAGGAACTTAGAACATAGGGTACGAACGTAGCCAACCTGCGGCAATGTCTTGAGGTCGATACGACATGAGTATCTTCAAAATTTTGTGGAGTCGCGAGCGGCGGTGATCACTTACCATCAGATGACCCGTACACTCGTTTGCCTTTTCCTTAAAAAAATTATAATATTTAACATAAAAGATGTTTATTAGACGATTACACATAACACAAAAACTATTGAACTCATCTTTGACAGTAATATTCAAAATTGAATTATTTATATCAAGATAGGTTGTATTTATGGAAATTTTGTTAATGCAACCCCAAATTTTCACAATAGCAAATATAAATTTGAACACGCAATTCAGGTTATTAAAGCAATAATTAAAAATAATCAGTTCAAACTAGTGAGGCCACGGGCGTATCGCTAGTATAAACATAAAATCTAGAGAAAAAAAACCGATTGATCGATTTCAAGTGTGAGTCGGACTCATTCACCGAGGATTCCGTACCAATTTCATGTCAATGCAAAGTGACTTAAAAAAGTTGACCAACTTAAACTTAATTATGCACTTATTTTATATGAAAAAAATTGGTCAAGTACGACTCGTCCAACGAGAGCTCCGTGACAATTTCGGGATTGTAGGTCAACAGGAAGAACAACCTATAAAAGTTGAAAAAGTTTAGTCTGTGAACGTATGTATTCCATAAGCTACAATTATAAGTTTGTAAGGACTTTTTTTGTAATTTTAATATAAATTCCTATTTTCGGATTATTCTTTATTTGTACTGCAAATTCTCTTTTCTTTCCAAATTTCATAATTATAGGTGTACGAGAAATACGTTTTGATTACGCGCCGAATGAAGTTACGAAATGTATGTTTACGGGCGCGTATGCACTCATATTGTATAAAAGGAACTACAAATATAAGTTAGTAATTATTTTTTCAATGTTTTGTTTTTTTTTTGTATTGTAAGTAACTGTAGGTTCACGGGAAGTAACTTATAGGTTTTGATTACGCGTCGAATTTCATACAAAATGCTGGAAAAATGCATTTGTGCATCTTTTGATTCTGTTAATTTAAAAGCTTGATTTTAACTATGCCCCAAGGGACTATAGACCTGAACGTTTGATATTAATTTCAGCTCAATATCTCCACACGATCTTGAGATAAAGATTTTTTTACAGAAGCCTAATGAACTACGAATAAAAGTTAGTAATCTATTAACAAAACTTAGATTTTTCCATCATTAAATGTATATATTTACTAAGATAAAAAATACCTACTTATCTTTATTTACTTAAACCTAAGGAAAGTTTTGTATTATTACAAACGAAAAGATAAAACGTCTCTTAAAATACGCACTTACAATATTTGAATTAGATAACACAACACATCACATCACTTTTATTACAATTATGTACATAGGTTTAAATCTCAAAGCCAGTCGTGGCGCAGGGGCACAAGCGTGTAAACGCGACAGGTTGTGAGTTCAATTCCCTCGAAATTAAACTGAAATATTTTCATGCCTTCAGAATTCTTCAGAATGAGAACCCCACTTTCTGCCGAATTCTGGAGGCATTGCGTGTTGAGTGCAGAACTCAACGCCGCGCTTTGCCTCGACGAAGAGCGAAGAAATGGAAATATAAATTTAAGTAAAAATTTGACTAATAGAGACCTAGTTATGTCACATATATGCACGATCAGCGGACAGTCCTCGCTGTCGGCGATAGCATCCAAGATACCGTTGCGGCTGCCGCGGACTCGCCTTAAAAGAGAGTTTCCTTTTTTATGGAGAATGGCCTAATGTGGCTATTGTTTTTTTATTTCTATCCAGCTTCACAAAATGTTATAATTTGATCCACCACTACAGTTGAATGCTAAATCATTGTGCCACGATAGCTTATAGTAAAATGAGGTATGGCGATAGGTTTAGGTATATATTTTTTTATATAGAGGCCAGTAACGGCGCAAGCGTCGCACAAACGTGCGACTGTACACAAGACAGGTTGTGGCTTCAATTCCTACTCGAGAAAATGAAATATTTAATGTTTTCATTTTCTCGCTCTGGTATCGAGGTAAAAGAGCGACGTTGACTTCCGCCGTGCATTACGGAGACGGAGAGTGGAGTGCCTTAACACTATTCTCCCCCTATATAATTACTTTATTATCAAATTATTGTATAATGGTATGCTTTGCTATGTTTTGATACCAAATTTCCAAAACAATGTGCAAATATTTGCTACCCTTAAGATATACTGCAGCTGGTTTATCTCAGGCCCGTCTTGAAGCAACATTTACCGAGTCACTGACTCGTCCGATAACAATACACATTGTACTAGCCTTGTCGACATATGTAGTATATATATATATATATACATAAATGTATGTATGTATGTATGTATGTATGTATAGCCGAGTGTTTCGTGTAATTACCAGCACAACCTAGTGGGATTTGTATCTAATATAACCCTTGTATAACAGTAAAACCTGGTTTATTAGGATCACGAATAATCCTGATGCCTAAAGTTTTTATTGATTTTTAATCAGCTTCACTCTGTATCCCGCAAATTGCAGGATAGGAACCTAGTGTTATGACACTCCGTTCCCCACTTTCTGGCGAATTCTGGGGACATTCCGTGTTGAGTGGCAGAACTAAACGCCGCGCTTAGCCTCGACACCAGAGCGAAGAAATGGAAATATAAATTTAAGTAAATATTTTTATTGATTTAGAGTTTAAAAAGATATTTAGATAAATTATAACATTTGTACATTAGGAAATAAGCTTTATTTCGTTTTCTAAACTTCGGTGATTCCATAATTCACTTGCAGAACAGCTCAGTGAACTGATTTTTCGTAATTACAATGAAGTTGAATCAGCTTCACGCTGTATCCCGCACACAGCAGGGTAGGCAGAGGGAACCTAGTGTTTAGACTCTCCGTTCCCCACTTTCTGCCAAATTCTGGCAGAAAGGCATTGCGTGTTGAGTTTTATTTGATTTTTTTACAATGAAATTACGTGCCAGCTAAGCGCACTTTATATTATTCGGACGTCAATAAAGGTAAAAAGGGGATGTTTATCCTCTTATTATTTACTGAAAAAGAATGAATTTTTGTTTTGTTGGAAAGCAAAGAAAATTAAAAAGCATAGATAAAACAAAAAAATACTAAAAAAAAAAAAAACAAAGTAATTGGTGTTTTGATTTTTGATTCCCTTATGACAGCTATATGTTTTCCGCCTCTCCCGCTAACTGTTAGAGAGACTGTCTTTAATATGTTAGTAATAAGAAAATATGTATTTTTCCTGCCAATTAGGCCGTGGCATGAGGAGTTGTGGCGCAGGAGCACAAGCATGTGACTGTAAGCGCGACTGGGTCGTGGGTTTGATTACCACTCGATGTAATTACATTATATATATACATATTTAATTAAATATTTAATATTTTCATTTCTTCGCTCTCGTGTCAAGGCAAACCGCGGCGTTGTGTTCCACCACTCAACACACAATGTCTCCAGAATTCGGCGGTAAGTGGAAAACTGAGAATATTAACACTAGGTTCCCTCTGTCTACTCTGCTACATGCCATTTGTCTGTAAGTCCTCAATTATGTTATGAAAACTGAAGGTCGCAAAAGGTGAAGGTGTTTCCATTTAATCAGGACAAAATTCCATAAATGGATGACGTACTTGCCGCCTCTAGAGGCTATATACATTGCTAAAGCCTTTTATAGTGAGTGTCACGCTGATGGGTTTCATTGTTACAACACAAAGTATCAATCAATATGTGTGAGGCTATCGTGATCTATAGTGGGACGGCGTCAGACTGTAAAAGCGATGGTTGTGGTTTGGATCCATTCTCAGGAAATAAATTTGTATTTTTTTTAGCTTATTTCTCACTGAATCTAGGAACGTAGTGTTAAGCCACTCCGTTCCTCTTTGAGACACTTTCGACTTTTCGTTACCCACTTTCCGCCGAATTTTGGCGTGTTGCGTGTTTTTGCTGCTCGTTAGCAGTACGAAAGAATGAAAATTCTAAATATTCTTTATTCAAATAGAATATTGTATGCACTTTTGAATCGTCGAATGAACATATTAAAAAGCCGTCATTTTAAATATAAAAATTCCATGCTCGAATGGAAATCGAATCCCCACAGACGCACTCTTGTACGCTACAGCGGCTTAATTATATTTAAATTAATTTTATTTTTCTATTGTGTAGACAAAGCACGCAGTGGAGCTCCGCCTCTTAACACACAATGTTACAATACAAGAAAATATAAAAAAAACCACGAGGAAGAAACCATTTTGTTTTGTAATATGGAAATATGTAAAATATAATAAAATAAAAAAAATGTCAACATCTATTTTATTATCATCATATTCATCAACGCCGATCTAATTAAAAACGTACGAGCTAACTAAAGATACAGACTTGTAATGCTGTTACAGATCTACGCTGAAGGGTGGACCTTTATGTAGAAAAGCTAAGGGAAATCGAATTATTCAAGTTCTATATTTATCCTATCCACTACCTCCTGCAAAGTCCTTCTACGACTAAAAATATATCAACATAATATCGTGCTGCAAAGGAAAAACATATCGTTGTGAGTTCGATCCGATAAATTTTAATTTTCCTGTACTGTCAAGAGGCGCGGCGTTAAGTTCTGTCATTTAAGTAATAGCGGAGATTGGTATTTTTGGTTGGATTAATATCTTGATCTAGTTTAAAGTTCTCTCTGCCTAACCTTTTTTAATGGATTCCTCCCACGATGGTTGTACACCTCGCGACTGTTCTCTTGTGCGGAATGTAGGTACTCTGGCAAGCAGTACGTCTGTAGGCGTACTCCCAAGGCGGGTCGCCTGCTAAGAGAGTGAATGCCGTACAAACTGCTATCACTGCTATAACTCGCTGCTATATTTCCGCTATTCTGAGCAATGATAATATTCGCCCATACACAAATGCCATACAAAACCGTGGATCTCAACAAGCATTCATAAAGCTGTCTTTACGGAGAATCCGGCCCTCTAGGTGGCGTTTAAGAGCTGTGGTGCAAGATGCAGTTGGTATAAGTAAGTCTAACTGGAGGCGATGTTCGTGGACTCGATTGTTTTTTTCATTAGGAGTAACTTATATTTAGGATATGGATATTGTCTCAGTGTTCGGCATTGACAAAATTTGACATTGTATTTAGCCAGGCAGATCATATGTCGGTAAATAAGTTAAAATTATTACTATAAAAATAAGTAAATTGACTTTTTTTTATAGAAAAGGACAATGCAAACGAGCGTTCGGGTCACCTGCTAGTAAGTGATTACCGCCGCCCACGACCCTGTGCAACACCAGAGGAGCTACAGGTGCTTTGCCTGCCTTTAAGGTGGGTTGGGCACCGGAGCCCGGCATTACCTGATGCGAAACGCAATGGCATAAAGCCACTACGTCACGCCGGTAATAAATGTGGTAATGATCCGGTCGAGTCTCTACCACACGTACTTTAGTCGCCTCTTACGACACCACCAGTACCAGGATGATCCTATTCTAGGCCGGGATCACACGGCACAAAAAAAATTTATAGTAATATTTTTTTATAATTATTACTATTCTACTAGAAATAGATTATAGGTGTAAAAAGTTGATTATAGATATTGGTGTATGAATAGAGGATATATATGTTTTTTACAGAAAAAAATGTGAAATCCCTGGCACGACAGCTTACAGACTAAAATTTTGTGTGGCACTGAAACTCTGACATTGACAAATCATTGAATTGACAAACTATTCTGTCCTTGCTTCGCTGTTCGAGTGGTGAAAAATAAAGCCGCTTTTTCGTTTCCAAATTACAGATATATTTAGGAAAATGTACGTGGGAATTGAACCTGTAACCAGCCCATGTACTACTTATAAGACAACATTTCTAAAGCCGATCAAACATACTTATTTAGAATTCCTAAGTATGAATTAACCTTTTATAAATGTTAAAAATACCGATTAAACATTATACAAGGAATCTAATTAAATATATTATATAAGGCGGTTGTGGGCAAGGCTGTGACTGCAACGCGATGGCTGTGGGATCAATCTACACTAGGTAGAATTAATGATTATTATTATTATTATTATATATTTAAGTTACAATCCCGGCGTTGAGTTCCACCACTTAACACGCAATACCTTGAAAAACTCCACAGAAAGTGGAGAACGGAGTGTCTTAGCTCCAAGTTCCCTGCGCCTACCCGGCTATATGCACGATACAACATGAAGCTATTTTTTTTAATTATATAATATATAGATATATTTTAATATTCTCTGATTTGTATTAAATTATAATATTATAATATGACGCTTTCGTCACCATCTCGAAATCAAGTTAATCGATTAGTACGAAGCAACGTGCCTGTCAGAATATTAGCGGTGCGATGGAGGAAAATCAAATAACAAGGATGGCGTGTGGGCGAACGACCGACGGCCACAGAACAAGATACGAGTTATATGGGTAAGACGTTGGGTTTATGGGTTCAGAGTACATTTAAATTATTAAAAATTAAAATCAAATTAAATCAGCTTCACGCTGTATCCCGCACACAGCAGGGTAGGCAGAGGGAACCTAGTGTTAGACACTCCGTTCCCCACTTTCCGCCGAATTCTAGAGGCATTGCGTGCTGAGTGGCGGAACTCAACGCCGCGCTAAATATTTCACTTCCTCGAGAGGGAATCGAACCCACAACCAGTCGGTTTTACAATCACACTTTGTGCCGCTGCGCCACGACTGGTCCCACTCATATATTTATAACATAAAAAAGCACCAGATAATATAAGCATATAGGAACAGAAAGGATACTTTCACCAAGCAAATATAAACATGGCCTAACATCAAAATGTTAAAAATTGCATACAAATTACGTTTTATATCATATTATCTCAGTCCGTGTCGGCTCGAAAGTGTGGAAACCGATTAGCATATCTCCAAAAAGAACCTGTTCTTTCAAAAATATCGCATATTGTTGTCAACTTTTGTCGTGCTCAAAAGATTTTATTTATTTAATTTTTAATAACACTCCGTTCTCCACTTTCTGCCGAATTCTGGAGGCATTGCGTGTTGAGTGGCAGAACTCAACGCCGCGCTTAACCTCGACACCAGAGCGAAGAAATGGAAATATAAATTTAAGTAAATATTTCAACTCCTCGAGTGGGGATCGAACCCACAACCAGTCGATTTTACAGTCACACTTCGTGTCGCTGCGCCACGACTGGCCTCAATATAATACCTAATATGCTATTTTTCTTAACTAATTAAATAAAAGTCTGCAAAGATTGCACATTTTTATTTATATTATTTCGGTTATATTGGGATAAGAACAATATGACAAATGACTATAATATATATTATTATAATAATCAAATAAATAAATAAAATCAATTTCACGCTGTATCCCGCACACAGCAGGGTAGGCAAAGGGAACCTAGTGTTAAGACACTCCGTACCCCACTTTCCACCGGATTCTGGAGGCGTGTCCGCCACTCAACTGCGGAACTCATCGCCGCGCTTTGCCTCGACACCAGAGCGGAGAAATATTTCATTTCCTCGAATGGTGAACGAACCCACAACCTGTCGATTTTACAGTCACATTTTTTACCCCTTCGCCACGACTAGCCTCAAAGTATGTTTAATTCTTTTAATAAACATTATTAACATTGTAATAAGCTTACCTACTCGTATAATACATTGTAACTTATAATTTATAAGGAAATATATGTTATATTCTTTACTCCTATGTTTATAAATATAATTAAACATATATAGTTAAAATGTTGTTATATAGTTAAAACTGATCGGTTGTGGGTTCGATCCCCACTCGAGGAGATGAAATATTTACTTAAATTTATATTTACATTTCTTCTTTCTTCTGTCGAGGCTAAGCGCAGCGTTGAGTTCTGCCACTCAACACGCAATGCCTCCAGAATTCGGCAGAAGGTGGGGAACGGAGTGTCTTAACACTAGGTTCCCTCTGCCTACCCTGCTGTATGCGGGATACAGCGTGAAGCTGATTTATTTATTTGTAACTGATCCCTGCCTATATATATATTAGTGGTTGCATTTATCAATGTGATAGAATCCAAAATAGTTAAACTATGTCTGTTTATGCACGATAATCTCAGAAATGGCTTAACTGATTAAAATGCCGTTTTTAATATTATAATTTGGCAAACTTCCCCTTCTCATTTAGTGTTTTGTTTTTCAATGTATATAAGTTGTTAAATATAATTTTGAACAATGTTCATGTTCATATTTGAGTTTAAAATTTTCGAACAAAAATTTAAATATATATGTTCTACACTAAAACTCGTATTATTTGTGCCTACTATCAGAGATTTACCTGAGACACACAGAATGTGGCATGTGTCATGAACAATTCTTATTTCCATTTGACCACGCGGTCGAAGCCGCAGGCAAAAGCAAGCCTTAAGGATTTATTCCTAGCCTAGCCTAACTTTAATCTATATTATAACATTTATACCTATAAAAATAGAAGACCTATAAAGAATAATAATAATTCTAGATTTTTTTTGGACCTAATTAATGTAACTGACAATAAGTGAAATATACCAAATTTTATTGCTTAACTTAGTTATATTCATTTCGATTTTATTTCATAATTGAGGCCGTAAACAATGTTGCGATGTTTTGATTCTGATGTCGAGACAAACCCCAGCGTTTAGTTCCGCCACTCAACACGCAATGGCTCAGGATTCGGTGAAAAGTGAGAAGCGGAGTATCACTAATAATGACCTATATCATTTGATAAATATCTTCTGACTTTTATATAAAATGTAAATTTCATATGTCCATTAAAACATAAGTTCAGTGGAACCCAATTACAGTAATCTCTTGTATATGTGAAAGTTTAGCAGAAACACAATCCCAAACTTCATCAGAACTCTAACTCGCGTAACTATGGCTAGTTTGATTTTATTTCAGCGAGCTCTCAGTAAAGGTTTTATCGCAGAATATATATGTATGTATCTTTATATGTGTATACACTAGCGATTTGCTTTCGGCTTCGTCCGTTACAAATACTATTGTTTATTTACTAATTTGAATTATTTTGAGGTCAGTTGTAGCGCAGCGGCACGAGGTGTGACTGTAAAACCGACTGGTTGTGGGTTCGATCCCCAGTCGAGGAGATGAAATATTTACTTAAATTTATATTTCCATTTCTTCACTCTGGTGTCAAGGTTAAGCGCAGCGTTAAGTTCTGCCACTCAACACGCCATGCCTCCAGAATCCGGCAGAAAGAGGGGAACGGAGTGTCTTAACACTAGGTTCCCTCTTCCTACCCTGCTGTGTGCGGGATACAGCGTGAAGCTGATAAAAAAAAAGAAAATTAGTTTCAGCCAATAAATTAATATTGAAATAACTTTTTTATTTATAAACAAACACTAAATATTAGGGGAAATTTGTCAAAATATAATAGTGAAAACTGCATTTAAATCGGTTAAACCGATTCTGAGGTCAGCGGGAACAAAAGCACAGACAAATAGACTTAATATAAAAAATTCTTCTTCTTTTAAATAAACCTATAAATTTTAAAAAAACTATACATATTTTATAAAATTAATTCAGAATGTATAAATAGGAGGTAAAATTACACTTAACCTAAAATACTCAGTATATTTCACGTTAAATATTTTCATTTCACAGTTGCTTTTGAGTCACATCACTATAATCAATGATGCCTGTCTCCAGGCACGGGTGTAGCGTCTGACCGTAAACGCGATGGTACTGGGTTCTAATCAACCACCAAGCCACTCGTGGGAATAAAGACAAATCGTATAGACAAAGCAAATGATGAATGGTGATAAGGACTACTTACTGTGAGAAATAAATTCAAATTATGAAATCTATAGCATTTATTTGTAAGAATGGAGAAGAGGCATATGGTCCGTGCCTACACTAGAATAAATAATTATAAAAGAGACCTTTAAATAAAAATCAGAAAAAATAATTATGAAAGAGATCTGACACAAAAACGTCAATTCAAAACTAAAATCAAGGCCCTCCACTGGAAAATATATTTAGATACGCCCATGCATTTATTGAAAAGAATACTATCATTCTATCCATTCGGAATATGTGTATAATTGCAAGTAACAGCTTCATATTTTCTTTCTCAGGTCAGGTTCAGGTAAATTAATATTAAGACACTTGTACACTTTTCTCTAAATTGTCGTAACATCGCGTATGGCTTGGGCGGATCTCAACGCCGCGCTTCATTATTTAGAGCGGAAATATAAAAATAATTTAAATAAAAGTAGTTACTTATCTAAGTAAAAGTAGTTACATATACATTACCTAACAAAATTGTAACTCATCGCGATCTCTACAGGGAAGATTAATGAGAAAATCCGTTGTTATTATAAAACATTCCTTAACAAAATTGTAACTAAATATTTTTATTATTGAATTTAGTCGAAACTTTAGTTTTCAATATCTGGATATTGATTTTAGAATCATAATGTTATTGAAAGACTAATGTAATCCAAAAAAACAAATAAATAGTTGTATAGTTCTAGCGGGCGAAGCCGCGAGGGAGTCGCTGTAGTAGTATTCAGTCCTGTGTATTCATAGCTGCGACTGTCATCGCGACAGGTTGTGGGTTCGTTTGCCACACGGGGAATTGAAAAATATGTAATACTTTCATTTACTCGCTCTAAAATTCGGCTGAAAGTGAAGGATCGACGTGTGTTAATGTTAACGGAGAGTGTTAACACTAAGTTTTCAGATTTTTACCGCCTATCCACTCTCACTTTAACATCACATTTTATCCTCACACTCAGGATAAAATGTGATGTTAGAATCATTATTTTAAATTATCTCTTAATTTTCTATTACTCTCAGGATTTTAAGACCAGTTTATAAAGTGATGCAACATATAATAGGCATTAAAAAATAAACCAACATAGATTACACGATTTGAAGCCAGTTGTGGCGCAGCGGCACGAGGTGTGACTGTAAAACCGACTGGTTGTGGGTTCGATCCCGATTCGAGGAGACGAAATATTTACTTATATTTATCTTTTTATTTCTTCGCTCTGGTGTCGAGGTTAAGCGCGGCGTTGAGTTCTGCCACTCAACACGCAATGCCTCCAGAATTCGGCAGAAAGTGGGGAACGGAGTGTCTTAACACTAGGTTCCCTCTGCCTACCCTGCTGTGTGCAGCAGTACGATACAGCGTGAAGCTGATTTAATTTTTTGATGTTTTAATCTATTACACGAACTGTCACAAAATAAACACTTCATATGGAACCGATCGCACTGCACCAAACAAATATTAATAACGAAACCTTATAATATAGAATTACCTGATATTCTCATTTAATTTTATTTAATAAATGGAATATCTTTCTTCATTATTAAAATCCTATCAAAGCGTCGGACTCACTGTACATCATTCAATGTTTGGCAAAATAATGAATTCGTTGAAATAAACCGACCTGAATCTGATTGAGAGTATAATTTATTTATACATATGTTACCTATATGTATATAATACTATGTTATGTTATATTATACAGGTTTCACGTACCTAGTGTTAACACAGCCTTCCAATTCTGAAGGTAATGCGTGTTGAATAGTGGAACTCAACGCCGCGCTTTGCCTCAACAACAGAACGAAGAAATAAAAATATAAATTTAAATTAATATTCTATTTACTATTAATAGTTAAAAAATTATAGTTTAAATAGTATTCTACCTTCTCTTTCTTCTCCTCGTAACAGGATAAAAAACGGCGTTGAGTTCCGCCACTCTAAATTTACTGTGTCCAAAATTGGGCGGAAAATGGAGAACAAAGATTCGTAATATTATGTACCTGCCCTTCCTTCCTACCCTGTTATTTTCGTAGAACTAAAAACATATATACCTCATAAAGATTAAAATGCACAATCTCTGTTGAGTTGAATTCCGCCACTAAACCCGCAATGCCTCCAGAATTCGGCGAATAATGAGAGATGGAAGTGTCTTAATGAGATTGGAGTGTCGTAACACTACACACACGACGCACACTGTCGATTTTCAGGTTCACTCACCTTTTCTTGCTCTGTGCGGAATACAACGTGAAAAAAAAACCTACTATAATATTTTGTTTTATTTACGCTCATCTCCTGCATATAGCAAAGAAGTCAAAGAAAATGCAGAACTGAATGTCCTAAATCATCATCGACATCAGAATTAATGTATCAGTGTGTAGCGTCACCTAACGCCGCGCCTTCCAGGCAGGGAAATAAATATTTATAATATAAACATTACCACGATTGAAAATCAAACCTACAGTCAAACGAAACACAAAATAAAATATTTATTCATATTCAGAGATTGTAGCGTAAACTATTTATGTACATAGATACATTCATATATTGTTTTTCATTTTAAATGGTTATACACGTGAGCCCAGTCGTGGCGCAGCGGCACAAAGTGTGACTGTAAATCCGACTGGTTGTGGGTTGGATCCCCACTCGAGGAGATGAAATATTTATTTAAATTTGTATTTCCAATTCTCCGCTCTGGTTTCGAGGCAAAGCGCGGCGTTGAGTTCTGCCATTCAACACGCAATGCCTCCGAAATTCGGCAGAAAGTGGGGAACGGAGGGTCTTAATACTAGGTTCCCTCTGCCTACCCTGCTGTGTGCGGGATACACCGTGAAGCTGATTTTTACACGTGCGTGCACCCACTCGTAAAGTAAAGTAAAATCAGTACTATTCTTAAATAAAATAGAATATACTTTAGTATGTTTGACCGCATTTCTCTTGATAAGGCTATTTGATATCGATTGACTTGAAATTTTACTTCATTAGTTCTGAATAATAAAAGTATAATAATAAGTAATTAATTGCTCTATTATTTTAATTTCACGAGCCATCATGTTTTTGCAGTTCATTAGCTCCTATGTACTGAAAAAAATATATTTTATTATATTATTTAATTTTTTTTAGCTTCACGCTTTATCCTGTATATCTAGCAGAGGAAATCTAGTGTTAAGACACTCCGTTCTGTACTTACCGCCGAATTTTCGAGGCGTTGCTTGTTGATTAGTGGAACTCATCGATGCTTTTTTGCCTTGGTACCAGAGCGATGTAATGCAAACCTTAACAAACAATAATTCATTCCTCCGAGGGGAATCAAACCCACAACCGTCACGTTACAGTTACACACTGGTGCCAAAATTTTAAGTTACAAAATAATAATAATAACATATGTTTGTTCATTAAATTTAACTTCGTAATTGCAAACTGGGAGACAACCACTATTCCGTACAAAGTAGAGATTTCAGTATAGCTATAAAACTAAATCTCATGTAGTTCCTATTAAAACTTCCTACAAAGTTTCGTACATCGCTGACTCACACGCTGAACTCTTGGCTGTGACCGCTTTAATGATTCATCGAACAACTTAAAACTTCAGCATCCATAGTTCATCAAGAATTATTTTTTATTTCATATTCAGTATTTCATATGAACTAGATTCTAGACATATAATTTTTATTTGTATAATTTATCTATACTGGTATTATGGAACCAAAGAGTATATTTGGTTGAAAGCTTTAATCTCAAGAACTAGTGGTTCAAATCGCAAAATTTACTTTTTTGTGTTAGTCCATTTGTCGAAGGAGGTTATTGGATATATTAAATGATATTAATCATTTCATGTGAGTTGTACTCAACTTTTAATTATTTCCATTCAACCACCACAGGCGTGAAACCGCAGCTAGTGAAGTAATTAAAACTAAATATGAACTAAACAACAAAAGTATATAGCAATACTCCTAATATGCCATTAGCAATATTGCTATATTTTTCGATCAGGCGCTAACCGTTTTTGCTGATGTATCAGTTAGTACTTTATATACAACCTTTTTCATCATAATCAACTTACACATAGCAAAAAACAAGAAAATCCGTATTTAAATTTCAATTTCAATTTTTGTATCAGTGTCTGTGTTTTATTCAAACATCGATATCCAATCATGCCGAAACCGGGAAATGTTTTCGAGCCCTGGACGCGCCAGCGTTGCGTATTTTCAACGCAGCGAGTTTTTACCGTACTGCGCGGCTGAATTACAGCAAATATACTACCTACGTACATGTCATCAACTGTTCCAACTGGGGTATCGATTTTATCAAAATGCAGGCTGACCAGTGGCCAAACAATTAGTTTTTACAGTCTGTGGTTACGCCGCGCCTAACATAATTATAGGTAATACGATCACGGCCCTTACCGATATTTACTAGATTATAAGTTCTAGATTTGATATATCTTATTAATATAGAACATCAAGATTTCCATTTCTTCGCTCTGGTGTCGAGGCTAAGCGCGGTGTTTGGTTCCGCCACGCAACACGCCTCAATGCCTCCAGAATTCGGCAGAAAGTGGGGAATGGAGTGTCTTAACACTAGGTTCCCCCTGCCTACCTGTGAAGCTGATTAAAGATATATTGATAATGTAGCATCGCTGTGTCGTGTTACGTCTATCCGAGTTAAAAAGGCGAAATAAAATGTCTTAAAATATTGTCATTTCTTAGGACATTTAGATAGAAGGCGGTTAGGTTTCACTACTGGTACACTGGTGCAAAGAATTATAACATAAATAATATGTACATTACAACAATTATGTTTATTATTATTATTTTAATTATTGAGGCCAGTCGTGCGCAGCGGCACGAAGTGTGACTTAAAACCGACTGGTTGTGGGTTCGATTCCTACTCGAAGGGATGAAATATTTACTTAAATTATATTTCCATTTCTTCGCTCTGGTATCGAGGTTAAGCGCGGCGTTGAGTTCTGCCACTCAACACGCAATGCCTCCAGAATTCGGCAGAAAGTGGGGGAACAGAGTGTCTTAACACTAGGTTCCCTCTGCCTACCCTGCTGTGTGCGGGAAACACCGTGAAGCTGACTATACATATACATGGAAGGAGAATTTATATCTTTTAACTTTAAGTTAGTAGATTAATACTAAAGACAAAGAAACGATTACTTTTGTTGATAAGTACAAGGGCAATTTCTTGTATTGATTGTCAGTTCTTTGAAGTAGCGTTACATAATAGTACCTATCTATAATTCAGCTTTCTTTATTCATTAAAGTATTTATTTTTTCTAAGAAACATTTAATTGGAAAAAATATGATAAAATTATATATTTAAATTCATTTAAGGATAATATACCAAAAATCTGGTTTAAAGTTTCTTTTCTAAAATCTGATTACTGCGCTACCCTCTAAGGTCGTAGTTTCAACTTAAACAAAAATTTGACGGGGGATCAAGTGCAAAAACGAAATATATGAATAATAATTGTTTTCTATAAAGTCATCTGACGAATTATGATATTGAAATTCATCTAATCTGAGAAACACTTGGGATAAGATGAAAAATCTAAAAAAAGGCTATTTAAGCACGTCTATCTTTATGTATATATTTACCTGTATAAGAATTAATAAATAACATACCAATACGCAATCAGGTAATATATATTTTTCAGCTTCTCATTGTATTGTAGCAGAATAGACAGAGGAAACCTGGCAACCTAGGGTCAAGACATTCCGTTCCCATTTAAACAATTTGTTCCCCCAATTTCGGCTGAATTTTCGAAGCTTTGAGTGTTCGGGGTACAACTCAATGCCAAGCTTTGCCTCTTTACCAGAGGCTAGTTAATGAATATATTAAATATTTCCGAGTGGAAATCGAACCCATAGCCGTCGTTTACAGTCGCGTACGTTGATATAGGCAAAATTCATTATTTATTACACAACAGTTCTCTCTTTGCTTACTTCGAAAAATGCAATTTTTGCGTGGATGAATAAAAAAATATGACCTACGTGATTTTACATACATTCACAAATTTTATTGAGGCCACAAAATGTGACTGTAAATATATAAAAAAAATAGACTGATTGTAGGTTCAATCCCCACTCGAGGAAATGAAATATATATTTACATTTATATTTTCATTTCTTCGCTCTGGTGCCCAGGCAAAGCGCTGCGTTGAGTTCCGTCAATCAACACGCAATGCCTCCAAAACTTGGCGGAAAGTGGGGAATGGAGTGTCTTAACACTAGGTTCCCTCTGCCTACCCTATTGTGTGCGGAATACACTGTGAAGCTGATTTCTTCACAAATAATATATACTCACACCAACAAAATCTCATAAAATAATATCCAAAAACAAGCAAAACATTCAAAAGAAACACCAAGCAGTTTATTAAAGTATAAATCAGAACTCTCCAAGCGCGGACTCTACCTAGTAGAGTCTTATTCAATTTGCTCCAGACTTAACGTCCGGTTATTCCACAAAGCGGTCGTTTATAGCAACCTCGCTAACGTAGCAAGTCGCCCGGGCCGAGACTGGAGTGTTTCTAAGGTAGAGATTTGCCTGTATCGATTAGTTCCCCGGTCGGACATTAGGTATCACATTAGCGTATGTGAAGCTCATTTTCTTTATAGATGCTTTGAAAATATTATATTATATGTATGTATAATTTGTTTTTATTGCACTTAGTTGTGTTAAGTTCGTTTTATAGTACTTTTCTTATATTAGAAAATGGGAAAGTTCTGCTAAGAAATATCTAAATAAAAGAATATTATGTATTTAAAAAAATGTCAAAGACGTCGTTGTTCGAAACGTCCTAATTTTTCCGGATTGCAAATGAAGAAAGAAGATAATCAAAAGCCATATATAATATTATGACTATCAAGATTTTTTTTGCGTTGCGCTGTATCGCGCACACAGCAGGGAGAGCTTGGTACTAAGACACTTCGTTCTCCATTTTCCGCTAAATTCTGGAGGCATTGTGTGTTGAGTGGCGTAACTTAACGCCATATTTTACGTCGACACCAGAGAATATTTCATTTCTCCAAATGGGAATCGAATCCACAACGAGTCGCATTTACAGTCACATACTTATGCCCCTCTCGCTGGTCTCAAATGAATAAATAAACATTAATCTATATAAACACAAAACTTCATTAATTGCGAATCGAAATATAACGAATGCGATAAAACCAAATCGATTAATTACTCGGGCAGAGTAATCTTCATTTCAATATCGATATCGATGGCAAAATTTTCATGTTATTATTTGTTTTAATTTTATAAGTGTTCAGCCCACTCTCGTAATCGTAGAACGAGTGCAATTGACAATGACTATCGAGTAAGTGGAACGGAGTACACGATATTTATATACGTTAAATTATTTACTGTATGTTGGTTTGTTTTAAAAAAAATATATATAAAATCAAATCAGCTTCACGCTGTATCCCGCACATAGAAGGGTAGGCAGAGGGATCCTAGGTGTTAAGACACTCCGTTACCCAGTTTCTGCCGAATTGTGGAGGCATTGCGTGTTAAATGGCAGAACTCAACGCCGCGCTTAGCCTCGACACCAGAGCGAAGAAATGGAAACTTAAATTTAAGTAAATATTTCATCTCCTCGAGTGGGGATCGAACCCACGACCAGTCGGTTTTACAGTCACACTTCGTGCCGCTGCGCCACGACTGGCCTCAAAAAATATATATATTTTAAAATATTTTTTTTTTATTTATCTACTGTGTCAGAATCGTTAACTTATCAGCTGTACATAAGTGAGATATTTGTAGGTAAGGGGAACCAACCACACTCCGGTTGCCATTAAAAAACTTACAGGCGAATTCTTGTGGCAATCTGTGTTGAGTGGTGGAACTCGACGCATAAAATTTAAGAACATTAAAATATGCACATAAAATTTTGACAATATATCGTTTCATTTTCTTATTTTTACGTTTTACCGCATACGAGTATATATATAGCAGTAGCAGCCATAAGCAGTGTAGGCAAAGAGAATCTAGGGTCAAGACATTTCGTCCTCCACTTTCCGGGAGGTAGAGTCAACTGTTCGCTTCATCTTGCCTTTGCTCAAATAGCTTGTGGTGTTCGAAGTATAAGCAAGATCTATATAAAAAACTGAACAACGCGAGTAGGGCTCGCCCACCGAGGGTTCCAATAGAGGGTTCCACAAATATATGAGGTCTCGAGCTTTTTCTGAAATTCAAGCTTAGCTTAGCCAGAGCTCTTTTATCTGTATCTCAATTGAAGTAACGGCTTTGATATCAATTTTTTGCCCCCCTTTTAAAGCTACTATTTTAGGATATTAACCACAAACCAGATTCCAGATATTTACCTAAACTAGTACAACTACCTATAGATGCTAGGTGCCAAATTTAATAATTCTACGTCAACCAGAAGAACCCTATTAATTTCGCTTCCCTTTATAATGTCGAACGAGCATTTTTTCGCGATGTAAGCGACCATATCCTTTTTTAAACTAAATGTAGAAATACGATTTTTTCAGGAAATCAAGTGACCGTACATCAGAGCATATGGTTTGAATTTAAATTCGATATCTCCAAACGTGAGACGGCTCTTGACAATCAGACTGACAGACGGACAACAAAGTGATCTTATATGGGTTCCTTTTTTCGTTCAAAGGTACATAACCCTAAAAAAACCGAAAAAAAGAGCTATAAAATCTCTACAATTCTTCAAAAACGACCCATACATTTATGTATTTTAAAAACAGCTAAATTTCAACCTAACAACGTTCAAACTACTGTCATATTACATTCAATAATAATGTAAATATATTTCTCGTGAAGAATGACCCGAACTTAGATAGAGCACTGAAGACCAGACCAGACATTAGAAAACGTACCGCTCATATAAGACTTCTTGAAAGTGCTTGTATAATATACAACGTTATTATTACTCCTTTGCTTAATGTAGCGTATGTTTGTTATAGTATGAGAACAAATCTTGTGATATTGTTCATTCGCGTGTATTTAAAATAATTATACGTTTTAAAATCATACAGAGGCTATTGTGGCGCAATGGCACTAGGTGTGACTGTAAACGCGATGATGGTTGTGGGTTCGATTCTTACTCGGGAAATGTATAATATTTTAATTTCCTTGCTAAAAGAGGCAAAGCTTAAAGAGGCAAAGCGAGGCGTTGAGTTGCGCTACTGAACACGCAATGTCTCTAAAATTCCCCCCGAATTTTATAATGGGGAACGGAAGTGCCTTATTGAGAATAGAGTTTCTTAACTACGTTCCTAGATACCTCTTGCCGATCCTGCTTTGTGCGGGATACAGCGAGAAGCTAAAAAAAAAGTTATATCATGTTGAAAAAATATATAAAAACTATATTTAAAAACAAAAAAAACTTCATAGAACTGTATTATCAGACATTATATTTTCTCTCATATACATACATACAATATTAAATCTAATTGTGAAATTTCTAATACGAAACACGAAAAATTACAGCCGCTACTAAACGAAACCCTAGTATTAAATATGTATGTGTTAATCCTTATACAGTTAGAGCAATCCGGTTACTACGTACGTCTCTTTCTATAGGTCCCGATATTGACGGAGACGTAGCAAAATGTCTCAATATGGAGTCTATCTAGATCGTTAAGGCGAATGTGTGTGAAGAGCTAGATACATCATTTCCGGACCACAAAATACGTTTAATCGAGGCCAGTCGTGGCGCAGCGGCACGAAGTATGATTGTAAAACCGACTGGTTGTGGGTTCGATCCCCACTCGAGAAGATGAAATATTTACTTACATTTATATTTCCATTTCTTCGCTCTGGTGTGGAGGTTAAGCGCGGTGTTAAGTTCTGCCACTCAACACGCAATGCCTCCAAAATTCGGCAGAAAGTGGGTAGCGGAGTGTCTTAACACTAGGTTCCCTCTGCCTACCCTGCTGTGTGCGGGATACAGCGTGAAGCTGATTGTTTGATTGATTGAAAATACGTTTAAACTATGATTTTCATTTATGAAACAACGAGGCCAGTCGTGGCAAAAAGGCAAAGTATAACTGGTTGTGGATTCGATCTCCACTCGAAGAAATTAATATAAAAAATATACATTTATTCTTTAAATTTATAATTTCATTTTTTCGCTCTGGTGTCGACGCAAAGCGCAACGTTGAGCTTCGCCACTCAACACGCAATGCCTTCAGAATTCGGTGCAAAGTGGGAAACGGAGTGTCTTAACACTAGGTTCCCTCAGCCTACCCGGTTGTGTGCGGCTTGAAGCTAATTTATGAAATAATAATTATGAGGCCAGTTGTGGCGCAGCGGCACGAGGTGTGACTGTAAAACCGACTGGTTGTGGGTTCGATCCCCACTCGAGGAGATGAAATATTTACTTAAATTTATATTTCCATTTCTTCGCTCTGGTGTCGAGGTTAAGCGCGGCATTGAATTCTGCCACTCTACACGCAACGTCTCCAGAATTCGGCAGAAAGTGGGGAACGGAGTGTCTTAACACTAGGCTCCCTCTGCCTACTCTGTTGTGTGCGGGATACAGCTTGAAGCTAATTTATGAAATAATAATTATATTTTTACTTCTTTTAAGCTTTCGTTTTCGCGACAGATCATTCACCCGGAACATTTGAGGATTGACGGAACAAAAATAGCGGACAGTCTAGCCACAAATACGTACGAACACTGTGTCACCTACTGGTTAGTTACACACTCCACTTTTTTTTTAAATTTGCCAAAAAACTTAAATTTATAAAATAAATTAAAAAAATTAAATTAAATTAGCTTCACGCTGTATCCCGCACACAGCAGGGTAGGCAGAGGGAACCTAGTGTTAAGACACTCCGTTCCCCACTTTCTGCCGAATTCTGGAGGCATTGCGTGTTGAGGGGCAGAACTCAACGCCGCGCTTAACCTCGACACCAGAGCGAAGAAATGGAAATATAAATTTAAGTAAATATTTCATCTCCTCGCGTGGGAATCGAACCCAGAACCAGTCGGTTTTGCAGTCACACCTCGTGCCGCTGCGCCACGACCGGCCTCATTTATAAAATAAATCACATTATATGTATTTAACGAATATATAAATAAATTTTCTGGCTAAAAATCACTTACAAATACACCTTGCAGAATTCGATAAAGGAAAACATCTCAATATACTAAATCCTTCACTAATAGAAAAAATAACATTTTTAAAATAAACATAGCACAGCTTAACTACTAATTTAAAAGAATTCAAGGAAATAAAATAAAATTAAATAAAAAAATCAGCTTCACGCTATATCCCGCACGTAGCAGGGTAGTCAGAGGGAACCTAGTGTTGGCAGAACTCAACGCCGCGCTTAGCCTCGACACCAGAGCGAAGAAATGAAAATATAAATTTAAGTAAATATTTCATATCCTCGAGTGGAGATCGAACCCACAACCAGTTTTAAGTCACACTCCGTGCCGCTGTGCCACAACTGGCCTCAAAAATAATATTAAACTAAAATAATATTACAAAGGCGAACAAGGGACGCGCCACCGTGTCACGAGACTTGATGAATAAAACGACGAACGAGTTCTATTCTTCAGCGTACGTACGTCGGCTAGACAGATGTGCAGCAAACCCTTAATTACACTGGAGTTTTATTTTATAACTTAAGCATTTATGTGAATATAAATATTTTGATATATACGAGTATATATCAAAATATTATACATATTATACTTGTATTTTGATATTGTACAGAGGAGAACGCCGTCGTGGCGCAGGGGTACACGCACGCGACTGTAACACTACGTTTTCGGGTTCGTTTTCCACTCGAGGGAATGTATTATTATTTGTTAGTTTTGTTATTTTCATTTTTTGCTTTGATATCAAGACAGAACCGCGGCACCGAGTCGCTGACTCAACACTCATTGGTAAGCGGGAGATGGAGTGTCTTAACATTAGATTCCCTTTACCCGACATACTATATGCGGGTTACAGCGTGAAGCTGAAACAATATATATTGTACAACTTGGGTATACGCTTTCGATTTGCAATCTTTTTAAATTTAACAGCGGATGAACCCAACGTCACGCATTAAAACTATCGTGGGGCAGTGTAACAATATGTAACGTAAAAGCGATAGTAGTGGATTGGATCCATAATAATTTAAAAAATCCATAAAATCCAACATCCTTCCTTCGCCGAATTCAGGAGCATGTCGAGTGGCGAAACTCAACGCCACGCTTAACCTCGTTAACGAAAGAAAAATATTGAATATTTTCCCCGAGTGATAATCGAACCCACAACCTTCGCGTTTGCAGTCGCACGATGGTGCCACTGTGCCACGACTGCCTTTCGTATTTTTTTACCCGGTTACTTAGACAGTAATTAAAAGAATTTGGTGAATTTTTTTTTGTGATGCCATATAAATTTAAAGGCAACTTCTGAAGCGCTTTTTATATTAATCTAAAAACAAAATTATATAATTATACTTAACTACGCCAGTTTGCACTTGGACTCTTTCAAATCTTCAGTTTATATTGCTTCTTTTATAATATATATTATTCTATTAGTACGTATAACTTTATTAAAATCATTAAGGTATCCTCCTTCTTTTTTTAAGCGTCACGCTGTTTCTCGCAGACATACAGCAGGGTAGTCATAGGGAACCTAATATTAAGGCATTTCGTTCCTCATTTTCTTCCTGGAATTCTGAAAGCATTGCATGTTGCCTGGTGGAACTCAACGCGACGCTTTGACTCGTCGAAAGAGCGAAAAAATGAAAATATTAATAAATAATCATCTATTCCTCCGAGTGGGAATAGAACCCACAACCGTCGCGTTACAGTCCCACGCTTGTGCCATTGCGCCACGACGGCTTCACGTGTTTTAATAGAAAATGATATATTTTGATGTATATTAATTATTATATTAACTATTAACGAGAACGCATTTCGAAAATTAATAATTATTGAACTAGAATATAGCAAGTTGATTACTTAATTTAATTATAATAATATTATAATGTCAGTTTTGTTAATCGTTGACAATTTTAATTATGTATATTAAAGTAGTTTTTTTAGCTTTACGCTGTATTCCCCCAAATTTTCAGGCCATTGCGTTTGTATGGCGGAACTCAACACCGCGCTTTGCCTTGTCTCTAAAGCGAGAAATTGGGAATTATGCATTCTCCTGAATACACCACGACTACCTATTACATTACTATTAAAGTGTCTATAATATTTGTTTTATTTTTACAAATCTACTAATGAACGGATTTAGGTGAAACTTTGCAGTAATATAGTACCTAAATAAGGCATAGGCTACAATTTGTATAAAAATATTGTATAATATAAAAATAAGTTTAAGCGGGCGAAGCCGCGTGTGGGCTGCTTTTACAGTCACACTTTGTGCCCCTGCGCCACGACTGGCCCCAGATTTATATATATTGTTTTAATTTTTAAATAGTAAGCACAACACAGGCAATATTATAATTACAGTGGCACAGTGAGTCAGAGTCAAGGGCAGGTCTGACAGTAAAAGCGATGGTTGTGGGTTTGATTCCTACTTGGTGGTATTGTAGGGGTATTACACAATAATTAATATTGTTTGGAAATAATATTTGTAAAATACTTATTTAGAAAACGTATAAAAATTTGTACGTAGCGCGACTCGAACCCGCGCTTCCTGGAAACCGACCAGGCGCTCTGACCACAAGGCCATATCATATATTCTCATCAAACTACGTCGAAATTTTTATACGCTTATTACAACTTATTGTTGTATTTATTACGTTGTTAGCATCTCTGTACGGAGATTTTTATAAATTTCCGCTACCCAAAGATAGCCTATTTCATTCGAGTCCCGTCACGTTCAAATTTTTATACGTTTTCTAAATAAGTATTTTTCTTTCCTAAGTGTGGAATAACACTTTAAAAATGGTTACAATATTTGTAAACACTCTATGTCAGCGTCCTAAATTTATTCGCTACAAATGCAATTGTGTAATAATTTTCCGCTATTCTTTTGTAGCGTATAAATAACCAAATTAAATATATAATAAATGAGTTGAATATTAAGTCTCGTCGCACTAACATCGCCACGATACCATAGGGTACAGTATCATAAAGCATGTATTCAGGATAAAGGATGACGCAAAAATATTTGAAGGCAGATTTGTCATTCCGTTTCCTTAAAAAATATTTATTATTTATTTTCAACTTTACGCTGGTTCCAGCATATAGCAGACTAGGCAGAGAGAAACTGGAAATCTAATGCTGAGGTCAACTAACAATGCTTCCAGACTTCAGCGGTAAGTGGGGAGCAGAGTGTCTTAACACTAGTCTCCTTCGTGCGAACATGCGAAATTCAACGTGATGCTAAAAAAAAGTGTTTTAAATGTACCTATGTCCATGTCCAAACTAAATCTTTTAAGAAGTAAAAACAAGACTTAAATAAATGTTATGTCGTGCCATCATTCAATCATATGAACGCGATAAATACAATGTTATATTAAGCAAATTTAAATCAAAAAATGTTTATTTCTTTAATTTTTTTTATTTAAATTACAGGTATATTTTCGGTGTGGTTTGAACTTGTGGTGTCGAGTTGCACCACTCAACACGAAATTGTGGAACCGCAAATGAGAGGAGATATAGTAAATATATCTATCTTATACTTTTTTTTACAAAGCATATAAACATTTTGAACGCAACAGTAGGTATTTGAGCCTGGGCCTCTTGGAGACCGTCCAAGAGCTCTGACCACTAAACCATACGTTCACAACGTCCTCCAATTTTTGGACACGCTATATTCCAATTTGTATATGTAGGTATGCAATAAAATTAAAAAATGTCTAAATTTTATCTCATAACTAACATATTTTTGTAATTTATGCTGGAATAAAATCATTCTGAATAAGGAAAATGATAAACATAATTTAAGAATTCTTTAAGATTTCTTCAAACAAGACGATCAGGATTTCTGAATCGAAGATAATTCTCGAAGATTAGACGGATTATTATTGACGGCAATCGATAGTAAAAAATTTGATGTTTTTTGCTTTCTCGATATCATTTAGATCTCACTTTATAAAATTAATACTAATTAAATTACTAGTAAATAAATAAGTTTTATTATAAACTGTTTGTTTTTGCGATTAATAATAACTACAAAAACTGTATTTTTTTATAAAATAACACAATAATAATATTTTCTTATTTTGATATATAAATAATAAATAGTATTAGAATTCTTCGTGGCGTCAAGGCATCTTCTAATTGAAAACGCAATAGCTAGATCCACTTAGGAGATATTATTTGAGGGTTCGGACGGTTTCCAAGAATATAAAAATTTTGAACGTAGCACAGGATTTGAACTACCGCCACGTTCAAAATTTTTGTACGAATTCTAGATGTATTGTATTTAATCTCTTACGACACCACCAGTACCAGGATGATCCTATTCTAGGCCGGGATCACACGGCACAAAATAAAAAAATAAAAAATACTATATATTTTCATTTTCCCCGCTCTGGTCAGATATAAGAATGACGTTGGGCGGAAAATGTAAAACGGAGTACTTTGTCACTAGGTTCTTTCTACTCATGATACAAACGATGTACCTAATACACGTGAAGCTGAAAAATAAAAATAAAAAAATAAAAAATTAAATTAGCTTCACGCTGTATCCCGCACACAGCAGGGTAGGCAGAGGGAACCTAGTGTTAAGACACTCCGTTCCCCACTTTCTGCCGAATTCTGGAGGCATTGCGTGTTGAGTGGCAGAACGCAACGTGGCAACGCCGCGCTTAACCTCGATACCAGAGCGAAGAAAATGGAAATATAAATTTAAGTAAATATTTCATCTCCTCGAGTGGGGATCGAACCCACAGCCAGTCGATTTTGCAGTCACTCCTCGTGCCGCTGCGCCACGACCGGCCTCAGCTGAAAAATAAAGAATTAAAAATATATATATTTTTTAAGTTACGTCGACAATAATAAAAATGCTAAAGAAACGTGGATAAATTTATTATTATATAAGAATTAATAATTGATGCATTTATAAAATAAGAATTTATTAATGTATTTGCATTTAAAAGAAGAGTGACCTAGTAACTATTTGTATTAAGGTCATGTATAACTTACATCGACCATGTTCATCATTCATTCATGTATCAGATATATGTGTTTTTTTTATTTACATATCTCCCGGATATAACCGGATAAACAGAGAAAAACTGGTTAAGATACTTTGTTCTAAACTTTCCATACATTTTCAGAGACATTACGTGACGGAGTTTGCGGATAAATTTTAATATTTATGTCTAAGTAATTTAAAAAATCCGTATTCAGCATTGGCCAGAGAAGCTAAATAAGTAAATTAATTAATTCACAAAAATCAATTTACATTATATTTTATGAGTGTTTATTATATATTATTATAATGAATATCGAAATTCTATCAGGTTTTTAAGTTAGTAAACTTTCATGCAAATGTGTAAAAAGTACCCATACATACAAAACACTGACGTTTATTGTCTTAATACAAAGAAATAAAGATTTTAGAAGCGATCATAAATATCTATTGTCATTATTTATAATAAGTAAAGTCGTAAACATTGAACCTACAGCCTGTGTTTACCTAATGTCTATTTTTTTTTCTTTTAATATTTTATTGCCAAAGAAGTCATGTTTTATACTTAACTTTACAAATATAAATATAAGTATATATATATTTGTATAACACAGATTCTACTTATTATTAAGATTTGTATAGCGTTATTCTACATTTAGGAAAATAAGATACTTTTTTTAGATAACGATAGAAAAACGATTTTCTATAGAAATTTACAATTTAAAAATAAACTTTAGAATTGTATGTTGCTCAAATACATACTACTACAGCATAGATAATAAAACAAAATATTTAAATTAAATAAACACTAAGAAATAAAATAAAATAATTAATTTAAAAATATAAAACATTAATTTTTTTTGCCAAACAGTAAAAAGTGAATAAACGTTCTAACGAATAGTTTACCTTGTAATTAATAGTCACTCTAATGTCGCACATACAGTTCTTATATATGAATTAAATATATTTAGATAAACCGCAATTGGTCTCTATATAAAATTGCTTGGCACTTGAAAATTTATATGGAAATAAACATTTCATCTTAATTTGTATGAATGTTGGTAATAAATAACTTTATTTCATATTTAATTTTAAGTTAATAGTTACTTTGCATAATTATATAAATAAACACAAAAAATAAAGATGAAATATAAGGAATGTAGGTACTAGAAAATTTTAACATTAGTTCCTAATTGTCCCTAAAAAAAGATCTTACTTCAAAAAATATTGTCATTTTTTTTAAATACTTTAAGATAATTGAGGCCAGTTGTAGCGCGGGGGCACGGCGGTTGTAGGTCGATTCCCACTCGTGGAAATGAGATACTAAATATTTACATTTTTTCGCTCTAATGTCGAGGCAAAGAACGGCGTTGTGTTCCACCACTCAAAATGAGAATGTTGGAGACATTGTTGAATTTGGTGGAAAATGGAGAGTGGAGTATCGTAACACTAGGTTACCTCTGCCTACGCGGCTACACGAACACAACAATATGAAGCTAAAAAAAAATTAAAACTCATAAAAAATAACATTATAACACTTAAATCATCAATAAATAATATAAAAATTTTCTCAAATACGCAAGACAAGAAATGCGCTATCGTTATCACAAGAGATGCGCGGGCGCAATCATTTAACGCGCTCTACCAACCTGAAAATGCAGTAGCGTGCCAACCACCGGCTGAGGTGCACGTGTTAAGTGTCCAAAATAATCACCTCGTGGCCGGAGAACTTGGACAATAATTAAAATGGTGAGTGTACTGTGCATTTATTAATTATTAATAGTTAGTGTGATACATCGAATAGAACCAAAACAGTTTTAGTGGAAACCATTTGCGGTATTCAAAAAATTATATATGCGCCGGCTCTAATTGCAACTTCAATTTGTCTACGAGTATAAATATTATATTCAAATTATGCACTTGCATCAAACGTATATATAATTTTTACTTTACTATTGTATATATATATATATATATATATAAATATATATATATATATATATATATTATTAAACTGTATGTTTGTTACTTAATTACGCAAATAGTACTGCGAGAATTTGTTTAAAAGTTTACATTTTAAAAATATTTTATAAACTTATAATTTATTGTTTGGCGCAGGGGCACAAGCGTGTGATTGTAATACTTATTTTGCTTGATTTAATTAGGATTGGTTTGTAATACAGGTTGTAGGTTCGATTCCTTCACGAGGAGGTGAAATATTTAATATTTGTAATTTAAAGTGGTGAGCGGAGTGTCTTAAAACTAGACTCTCTCTGCTTACATTGCTAATATATTAAATTTAATCAAAATAGGTGATTGTCGTGTGTTGAGTTTACTATGTATTTTATGTTGAATAAACATTTTTATATTTAATGTTGATATTAAAACGGACGAACTGTACTTACTAGTAACCCGTTTACGTTTTCGAGGTTTCGATTTTTTACTATACACTATTCTTAAGCTATTCATTATAATATGAATACCCATATTATATTACGGTCATTACGCTATAGCCATTTTTACAAGGCCGAGAAGCACGTGGCTTGGAGTAAATCGATCACGCTACGAACATTTAAAAAATATTTCTTTTTATTATCAACTTATAATAAATTGTTCACGATAAAGCAAAATACGTATAAGGAAATATATTAAAATTCATAATCACAAAGAAAAAGATAAAATGTTTAAACACAACTAACGAAGCGGAACGTAACTATGAATAATATTACAACTATTATTTTAAGTATAATTAAAGAATTAAATTAAATCCGTTTCACGCTGTATCCCGCTCACAGGATATTCACATGGTACATAGTGTTAGGACACTCCGTTCCCCACTGTACTGTTCGCCGAATTCTGGAGGCATTGCATGTCGCATAGACACCAGAGCGAAAGAAATGAAAATATAAATTTAAATAAATGTTTCCTATCCTCCAATGGGAATCGAACCCAGAAGCAGTCATGTTTACAGTCACATTTCGTACCTATATATAATATTACAACTATAATATTCAGGTGACATTTAAAAATACTCTACTTTGGTTACCTCTTTTAAAACCTACGTGGATATAAGACCGTAATAGTTAATTAAAATAGACTCCTGTCCCAGTAGTGAAAATAGCCTGTGAACCCGCACAATAGCCATACGAATCGAGTACGTTTTATAAATAATGCTTGTTTAACAAAAATCCTTTTGTATCATTAAAATAAATATATCCACACAAATATTAGAAGAACACAATTTAGTTCTTCATATAAAAAAGTAAGTGCGCTTTAAAATGTTAACAAAGAAGTATCGTAGGTTTTCAAGCACTCCTCCATCGCATATAATATAGAAAATGAAAATAAACCTATTCAATTTCCATTGGAGATGAAATAAATGTTGATATAATAAATCATCATTATTTTCGAGTACATCACTAGTACAGCGGAACTCATTAATTACGGACATATAAAATAAACATTAATTTCGTTATTGTGTTAGCGGTCAAAGGGACTTAAAACCTATCTCGATTTAAATATTATAATTTTATATAGTGATGGGAAAAAAATGTCTGACAACGAAAATGTAGAGTTGCCGGAATTGGCAATTAAATAGTGATGTGCACAATAACTGTATTATTAGGGTAATTACGATATTTTTCCTTTTGAAAAGATAAATATTAAAGATAAGGTTCTTTGTTTGTTATAATAAAGATTTATCTTCTGTCATACAATTTAAATAGAGTATTATCTTTTAGTTTCTATTTATAATGGTAGGTGTATAAATGATGTTGAGGCAAGTGCACAAACGTGCGACTGTTAACGCGACGGGTGTGGGCTCGATTCCCATTCAAAGAAATTAAATATTTCATATTTTCATTTCTTCGCTCTGATGACGAGGCAAAACGCGGCGTTGTATTCCGCCAGTTAACTTGCAATGTCTCTAGAATTTGGTGATAAGTGAAGAACAGCAGAAGCGTCTTTGAGAACGAAGTGCCTTAATACCAGGTAACCAAGTTCCCTCTGACTAGCCTGCTAGGAGCGGGATACAGCGTGAATCAAAAAAAGTATATATTTTTTTATTAGAATAAGTGTATTTATATAATACATATATTTACTTACGGCTTATATAAAAACGTATTTTAATAATACTTTGTATATGTCATAATCGTTTTTGAAAGTAACCAAAAATCCCTTTTTACGGATCAATTATGAAACTTAAGTGGAATAACCAGTTTGCGCTTAACCATAGGTACGACTCGCATAAATCTTGACTGTTTAAATATTTAAAATAAAGTAAATTATGTAATAACTTTATATTTTTTTATGATCATCCATGATCCATTTTTATCGATAATCATAAATTTGTTAAAAAATATATTTTTTGTTGCAAGTTGAATATTTTTATATTTTTTTATAAAAGGTAAAGCTTAATCTTTTAAAAGCTTCATACGCAGCGCTTGAAATTCAATAAATTTTCAGTGATGGTTATACTATTTTTAATAAAAAAAATCGCACAAGCGCGAGTCGGACTCGCCCACCGAGGGTTCTGTATAAAAATTGAAGGTCCCAGCTTTTTCTGAAATTCGGTTTCCAATATTAAGCTCTTTCATCTGTTACCTCACTTGAACTAGTTAAATACCAATTTTGTAATTCTAAGACAACCGGAAGTACTATATTAGTTTTGATCTGAAATGTAGAAATATGATTTTTTCTGACAAACAAGGGACCGTAGACCTGAGTGTCTTGAATTTCCAAGCTCCAAGCTTTCTTGAGATAAAGGCTCTTCACAGACAGGCAGACGGACGGACAATAAAGTGATCTGATAAGGGTTCCTTTTTACAAGATGTACAACTTAGAAAGTTGACAAATTTACGTATTAATTTTATATAAATCATTCATTTTTCATTCAAATTCTCTCTTCTTACCAAAATACATGATTGTAGGTCTACACAAAATCCCCCTATAGTTTAGCATTACACGGTGAACAATATTGATAAGCTGAAGTTTGAGGGCATACGCTTACGCAGTCATTTTGTATGAAATAAACTATAATTATAAATTATAAATTTGTAATGATTTTTTTTCTATGAATTACCTATAAATATGCAATTGTCAGATTTTTTGATTTATTTGTTTTGTAAGTTTTCAGTTTCTACCAAGTTTCATAGCATAGGTCTATGGGGACTACACAAAATGCAGCGAACTTTACAGCAAAACGATGTAAAGCTCGTATCTTTTGATTGCGTTGGCTTAGAAGCTTGATTTTTTCTCGAGTTAAATAATCTTGACAGATGGACAAAACACTGATCCTGTGTTATAAGTGTCATTTTTTCCTTGTGGGATACGGAACCCTAAAAACCTGAAAATCTATATCACTAACTTCAACAAAGTGTTTTATCCCAACATTTTTACTTTGCATAAAAAATACAAGAGTATAACAGTCTGTCGTTACTTGTAACCGATCTCAGCTGGGAACAAAATAGGCGGAAATATCATGCCGTTATATCCTCCTTTTTGCTCTTGATGTGTGTTTAATATACCGGAGATTAAACTGATGTGTACAAGTTGATATCCCTGAACGACCTATTTGTATAAGATTGATCGTTACACAATCATATAATGAGTCTTTGTGAAAAATTGTCAAAATCTATTTTTTTTAGCGTCACCTGTATCCCGCACACAGTAGAGTAAGCATAGGGTACCTAGGTTAAGACACTCGGTTCCCCATTTTCTGCCGAATTCTGGAGGTATTCAGTGGCGAAACTTTGCCGCGTTACCATAGCAAAAATATTAAACATTTAATTTCCTCTAGTGAGAATCGAACTTACAACCTGTCGTATTTATAGCCTACACTCTATGCCACGACTGGCACCAAACCATTTTATTTTATTTATTTGTATAAGTAAAAAACTAATTATACCATCAAAAGAAAAATTCAAAGTTTTAGTTGTTATACTTTAATTAATTTAATTTATTATATATTAAATTAATTAATTAAGATAAAAAAAACTTAACACCATTTTTTTATAATAGCACTCAGAGTAACACAGTTGACATAATGTTAAAAGGAAATATCCTCTCACATAATTTCTTTATCGAACTCAGTGCAGTCTTATTTTAACTCGTTTTGTTTCCTGTCAAGTGTGTTTTACTTATCACTTATTTTATATTTTTTTCGCCAACAATAAGAAATTCAATAAGAAATGTTGGAGTAAATAAAAAAGTCAAAATCAATATCAGCTTCACGTTGTATCCCGCACACTGCAGGGTAGGCAGAGGGAACCTAGTGTAAGGCACTCCGTTCCCCACTTTCTGCCGAATTCTGGAGGCATTGCGTGTTGAGTGACAGAACTCAACGCCGCGCTTTGCTTCGATACCAGAGTGAAGAAATGGAAATATAAAATTAAGTAAATATTTCATCTCCTCGAGTAGGCATCGAATCCACAACCAGTCGGTTTTACAGTCTCACTTTGTGCCGCTGCGGCACGACTGGCCTCAAGTAAAATCAATAGTTTTCTTATATGCGATATCACCACATCTTTAATTATTTAATGTTTTTTTATAGTAAATACGTGATGTATAACTACAATATTGCCATCGTGGCGCAGTAGGACAGCATCTGAGATGTGGGTTCGATTCTATACGAAAGAATATAGACAACGCGACATTAAATTTATTTGATGTACGCTACTAATAATAATCTAATATTTCTCTGCCTAAATATAAGTCTGGTAGCTACCGCTTTTTATAAAACAATTTAATTATTTTAATTTTAAATAGAAATTTATACTTTAATAATGTTTGTTCTATTTCTTTTATCTCTCGGCATTAAATTTAGTATTTGAAATCATAATTTTGAATAATTAACTTTGATCTCTTTACTCTAACGATCAACATTTTTGGGTTATACTCGTATACTAACTTATAACATACATTTTTTGCCTCCTCGATGTTCCCTAATGCATATGTGTACATACTATTCAGCAGATTTTTAATGACGGATTCTATCTTCCAAGCTGAATTTATAACGTTTGGAAAAATCACATTTTCACTATATTTAAGTTGAATTTTAAACTGATATCTTAAAATTGTATACGACATTGTTCTATAACGATAAATATAAATCTAAAATACGTAATTTCTTTAATTAATTAAAAAAATAAACACACAGCGTAACTTGAACACGACACCAGTTGGTTCACAAAATACAAAATGTGGCGTTAAGCTCCGCGAATCAAGACGCAATGTTTCTGATTCGGAGAACGCGGACAACAGAGTGTCTTGAAACTATCTGAACTTACCCTGCTATATCTATACGGGATACCGCTGAAGAAATTATAACTTATTTCGAGATTTTTTCAGCCACATCCACAAGAGCTAAAAGAAACGTGATATAAAAAAGATATGTGTAAATAACATTAAGTATAAACACATAACCTCTTCTGAGAAAACTTGGTTAAATATTATCATAAGAGCAATTAAACAAACATTCAGACTGACATTATGAATAGTAGAGACGACAAAATTCAAATATCACATTCTAGGACGCATGTGTACAAATAAACTTCTATTTAGTTAAGTAACGAACATGATATGTAACTGCAATGTTCTAAAGTAGAGTACGAGTATGTACCTGGTTATAAAATTAACATCAAACTTAAATCAGCTTCACGCTGTATCTCGCACACAGCAGGGTAGGCAGAGGGAACCTAGCGTTAAGACACTCCGTTTCCCACTTTCTGCCGAATTCTGGAGGCATTGCGTGTCGAGTGGCAGAATTCAACGCCGCGCTTTGTCCCGACACTAGAGCGAAGAAATGGAAATATAAATTTCAGTAAATATTTCATCTCCTCGAGTGGGGATCGAACTCACAACCAGTCGGTTTTACAGTCACACTTTGTGCCCCTGCGCCACGACTGGCTATCTTTTTACTTAAATTATAATTTTCCGGTACATATTGATATTGTAAATTGTTATTCTGACTATTTATCATTGTTGAAAGTTTTTTTTTTATATAAAAAGTTTTGAGCAAATTTGAAATTTAAAACACCGATGCCAATTGAAGCCAATTGAATTTTTTTTATATTCAGGTATCTATTACTCCTTTGTCACATTCCTCGCATTCCTAGAAAGTGGATAGTGGCCGTACTTATAACTCCCTTTACGTAAACAAATCGATAAATATTGTAAATAAACTTCTTCATAATCAAAATATAATACTACCTTAAGTTGAATTTGCTTCCATCACGTTGTCACGCACTCAACACGCGATGCCTCCAGAATTTAATAAAAAATGGGGAACAGTAGTGTCTAAATGGGACCAAAGTATCTTAACAAACACTAAGTTTCAGGTTCCCAGGTTTCCTATGTGTATCCTGCTCAGGGTTGACCTTAAAGCTGAAAATCTGTTCATTTCATAATGGAACATAAATAACATTATCTATTTATTTCACTACTATTAGTCCATCATGACGTAGTGGAACAATCTGAACCCGATAGTTATAAATTCAATCTGAACTTTAGGAAGAATATTGTCACTTCTCCGCTCTGGCAATGCTTATTGAGGTTCTCTGAGGCACTCCAGGCGTTGGCCCAAAAATAAAAGTAAAGAAAGAAAAGAGAATGAAGTGTTTTGGCACTAGGCATTCTAGACCTATAGTGATTGATATACGCGGAGTAAAATGAGAAACAGAAAGTAAAATACTATAGCTATAGCTTTTACGTTTTGCCATATCTACATTTAGTTGTGTACACAATATTAACTCTGAATTCCTACAGAAAAGTGTGTTATAATTACAAGAGATAATTACAGATAATCACATATATTATAATATTATTCTTCAAAGAAATCAACCACTAATACGGTCGATATTCCTTGGAAGCTTCTATGATATATTATAATGTAGTCTATATGAGTGTGAAGTATTTTACTTTTTTTTCTTTTTTTATCATACAACAATATATCTTGTCGTCGCCAGAACGAGGAAAATGAAAATATTAATATTTAATTTCCTTGAGTGGGCACAACCTGTTAGGTTTGCAATCTCAATCAATATATTGAAAATAAATATTTTTGTAAATTCGTATTAAATGAGCCATTATCAATTTTGCGTAAAACCTAGCATTATCTTTATAGAGGTATATATTTATATCTTGTATTTATAACCTATATATCACAATATTAGATTATGCTTAGAAGTATTTCGTAAAACAAAGACCGTACTTAATAAATATATTTTTAATTGGCTCTACGAATTTTAAATGGTTATTCAAAAATATAAAATACTATTATTGAGTTTAGTATTTATTAAATATTTTTTGATATTTATTGCAGAAGATTAATTTTGGTACAAAAATTATAACTAGATCATAATAATTTTATTAATTTGAGACCAGTCGTAGCTCAGATGGGACTATGTCGAGTCAAAGCGCGGCGTTGAGTTCCGCCACTCAATACGCAATGCTCCCAGAATTTAAAAAGTGGAGAGTGGAAGTGTGTTAATGGGAACGAAGTGTGTTAACACTAGGTTTAATATTTCCTTTGCCTACCCTGCATAGTGCGGGATACGGCGTGAAAAAAATATTTCGCATATTCAAAATATAATAAAATGTATTTAAAGTATAAAATAAAATGAGCACAACCTAACAATAAAAACCTAATGATGAGTTATATAAAAAAACTTAGAAAAACAATATGAATACTTCCATTGTTTTTGAATTTGAACGGTTTTTACTACCCACCAAGCTAACAAAAGGACTGGTATCTTAGACCATAAAAAATATCTGCAGATTAAAGAATAACTTCAACTATTTGTTCTTCGCTTCAATGGATTTATTAGGACCGTATATTATTATATATATAGAATGAATACTTCTAAAGACAATTTTCTCTGAATTTTGATATATGACAGAAATTCCTAGAACGCTTACAACCAAACAGAATACTAAATTTAATACTATCCAAGCCTTATCACGTTTTGAACGTCTACATACCTACATATATACGACACTGATTCTAAGTTGAAAAGACAGGTTTTGATTTGAAAATTCAAAACCTGTCTTTTTAACTCATCAGTAATTTACAATAAAAAGAATTGCTTATTATTGCAATTTAGGTTTTCGTTTTAATTATTTAGTCCTTTTTAGGATTCCGTACCTTTTAAGGAAAAAAGGAACCATTATAAGGTCACTTTGTTGTCCGTCCGTCTGGCTGTCTGTCGGTCTATCAAGAGCCTTTATCTCAGAAATGCTTGGAGATATTGAGTTGAAATTCAACCATATACCTATAAAAAACTATACTAAAAGATCTACGGCCCCATGATTTCCTGAATAAAAAACATATTTCTACATTTACTTAAAAATAAATATGGGAGTTTATATAGCAAAAAACGCGTATTTCGACACTATGAAGTGAACCAAAATTATTTATATAGCAAAAAACGCGTATTTCGACACTATAAAGTAAATCAAAATTAATAGGGTACTTCCGGTTGACCTAGAATTATAAAATTTGGCAGCTAGCATCTTTAGGTAGTACTAGCTTCAGGGAAAAGTCTGAAAACTATATGTTAAATCCTCAAAAATAATAGCTTTAAATAACAAAACACCATAAAAGCAAATCAAAATTAATAGGGTACTTCCGGTTAACCTAGAATTATAAAATTGCAATTGCAACTTAGAATTATGAATGGCAGCTAGCATCTACAGGTAAAACTAGTTCTAGAAAAATATGAAACTACACATTTGAGGTTAAATCCTAAAAAATAATAGCCTTAACATGGGGACAAAATTTAGTAATAAAACACTTTAATTCAATTGAGATATCAGATGAAAGGGCTCTGGTTAAGCTAAGCCTGAATTTTAGAAAAAGCTCGAGACTTCCAATTTTTGTACGGAACCCTCGATAGGCGAGCCCGATTGCGATTGCGCTTGTCTGATTTTTTAATTTACATTCAAAATATTTTCTATGTTAATTTTTACGACACTATTCGAATGAACCGATTGACGAATGTCGATTATAGTTTTTTTGGCACGTAATATAGCCACTCCAGAATATTTTATCCTAACAATGCAGTCTATAGAAACAAAATAGTATGTACTGCACAAAAGGTGAGGTGGTTGTGGGTTCGATTTCCACTCGATGCCCTGACGTCGACGTGAAGCGCGGCATTGAGTTCCTCCACCCAACACGTAATGACTACTAAATTCGTTGGAATGGAGTGTTTTATTTAACACTAGGTTCCCTCTCCCCATCCTGCTGTGTGCGGGATACAGCGTGAAGCTGAAAAAAAACTATCACGTTTATGATAACGTAACGTAACATCAAAATATAGGATTTTTTTGTTAAACTGTATTTGAATTCGTCATAAAAATCGTCACAAGACTATTTGTTATAAAAAACATATTTTTTACGCATGATTAACTAATTATAATTAATTACTACGCATAGATAAAAAATGTATTGTTAATTATAATCACTTGGAGCGTTTAATTGATTGTGTTAAATTTAATTGTGGTTTGATTCATTAAAAAAAATTACGTAAAGTAAACATTATTTTTTTTTAATTTACTTATGACTTGAATGATATTTCTTTTTGACGTGTAAGTAAACATTTTGTAAGATTTTTTTCTAAATCGAAATATTTGTAATAATTCGATATATAAAACTATATATATATCTATATAAAATTCTTTCTCCGTTGTACGTTTAGGGGTTGGGAGTTAGGCGTTTAGGGGTTTACATTTAATTTTTTATTAGGGCATGACGATCTATCCAATATTTTAATATTATAATGGTTTTCCCAAAATAAACTAATTTACAAGATAAATAAATGTTTTAATGAAATACACAGCCATAATCAGATAACTATAGTATTGCTTGATAAGAAAATATACATTCTTAATTCTTATATCTTATCTAATATAAGTAATATATGTTATCATCTTGTCAAACTACATTAAGTGATAACAGATAAAATTACAAAATAAAAATACGCGTAATAAAATTAATTCTTTAAAATAGCAATGTATTTTATTAAATTTTTACTTCAAATTGAAGTTAATACAATATTTAAATTATATTTACTAAGATCATTAATAACGTAGACCGGTCGTGGCGAAGCGGCACGAGGTGTGACTGTAAAATCGACTGGCTGTGGGTTCGATCCCCACTCAAGAAGATGAAATATTTACTTAAATTTATATTTCTATTTCTTCGCTCTGGTATCGAGGTTAAACGCGGCGTTACGTTTTGCAACTCAACACGCAATGCCTCCAGAATTCGGCAGAAAGTGGAGAGCGGGAGTGTCTTAACACTAGGTTCCCCCTGCCTACCCTGCTATGTGCGTGATACAACGTGAAGATTTTTAATTTACTAATAACGTAGCGGGATATTAACCCTCGCCTCTTGGTCACCTTCCAAATACAGTTACTACTAAACCATACGCTCTCATCAAGCTACTTAGAAATCCATTTACGTACTTTACAGTTTATTTATATTATTGGCACCACCTGAGCTCAATGTGCTTGGACGGTTTCCAAAAGGCATGGGATCAAAGCCCGTTACGTTAAAAAAAATATAATTATTCTAAAATAGTATTTTTCCTTCCAAAATATGGAATAAAATGTTGAAAACATTTGATGTCTTCTGTGAATAATAAACTCATATCACCAGTGTTGGTTTCTGCCCAACAAAATGCTTAACATGTGTAAAAATATATGCATAATTGCATGATTGATATAATGTCTTATATCTTTTTTTTAGCTTAAGGCTGTATCCTGCACATATCAGAGGGAACCTATTATTATGAAAGGCCGTTCCCATTTAGACACTTCACCACTCCCACTTTCCGCCTAATTATGAAGGCAGTGTGTCTCGAGTGAGAATCTAACCCACAACCTGTCGCGTTTGTGCCCCAGTGTCACACATTTATGCCCCTTCGCCATCAATGGCCTCAATAGCTTATTAAATATTTTATTAATAAATATTACTATACATATTCTCTGCGTACCCTCCTATATGACTACAACAACCAAAAATTAAACTATAGCTTAACAATATATATCCTAGTTCTATTTAATAGTAAACCTAATATATATTTATCTCTACATTGTATGTGGCTTAGGAGTTAGGAGCAAGTGTCTCGGCGGAACCAAGTACCGTATATTTTCCGTGTAAGTACCTACTTCGACGTGATACTGACATAAATTGTATGTTAAGAAAGTAACTTAACTCGTTTTTCAAAAAAAAAATATCTGGTTAACATTATAAATGTGAAAGTTGATCTCTTTTGTTGATTTGATGAAATTTGATAAACAGTATATAAATTAACACTATATTTTAAATAAAGGAAGTTTTATTGTAATAAATAAATATTGACATAACAAATTAATAGAGTCAGTCGTGACGACTGTGGGTTCGATTCCCTCTTGCGGAAATGAAATATTTACATATTATATTTACATTTCGTCGCTCTAGTAAAAAGGCAAAGAGCGGCGTTGATTTCCGCCACTCAACACGCAATTCCTCGAGTCCCAGGACAACTTTGCCTACCCTTAAAGAATAAACCCTAAATAAACTTAAAAATATAGCGCAACTTCACATAACGCTTGTGAAATATATTATATATAATACAACCTCAACAAAAACCAAAAGCTTAATTTTGTACGCAATACGATTTTGAATAGGTAGTAAGTACACCATCAAGCAATTGATAGAACAAGGTCATGTTATATTGTATAATAAAATCAGATTTTCTCGTTCGTTTTATATAAAATCTTTTTTGTTAAACTTTAGTTAAATACTTTGTAATCTTCCTATATGTAGTACATCCATTTCCATGTTCTTAAATGGAAACCGTTTCACTAGAATCGTATATAATTATTTCTTTTAATAACGCTACGTAAAATTTTGAAAATTAATAGCATAAGTTAACTACAATGTGATATATTTCTACAGAGCATATGAAATACATCAGCCTTCCTAGTTTCCTTTAAGGTATTATTTCACATCAAGTATTATGGACATATTTAATTTATCACTATCTTTTTACAATTTTAAAATGTTATTACACACTTAGAAAAAGAAAACAAATTATTTTTTAAGTTTTCTAAATAGTAATCACTATTTTTCTAACGTTGTCAGAAAACTTATCATCACAAACCAGTATCTAAAACATTGTACTCCGTATCTCTTAAGGATTAACTTAGCTAAGCTAACTCCCACAACGAAGTTGAGAAGCTGGAGTTTCACATTAAACTTACGTTATTATACTTATTTAGAAAACGTATAAAAATTTTAACGTAGCTCCTGGAAACCGACCAGGCACGGGTTTGAGTCCCGCTACGTTCAAATTTTTATACGTTTTCTAAATAATTATTTTCCTTTCCTAAGCGTGGAATAACACTTTAAAAAATGTTTAAAAAATACGTTATTATCTCAACGTAAAATGCTCTTAATATTGACACATTTTTCTTAAGCTGCTACGTTAGTCTCTTATATTAACCCTCCGGTATTTAGTCTTTTGAAATAAGTTATAGACTATATATTGCCAAGGACTAATTTTTGTTATTACAATTCAGAAGTTTTTACGCGAATCACTCGCAACAGATCGACAGACAGATAGACAAAAAATATATTTTAATGTTCTGGTCTCTTCTAATGTTTTGTTAAATTATAGATTAATTTAACTAGTTTCTATCATACATTGAAAAGTTCGTCTATAAAAATAGAAGACATTTTTTTATTAAATTTATTATTAATCAAAATCAAATCAAATCAGTTTCACGCCGTATCCTGCACACACCAGGGTATGCAGAAGGAATCTAGTGTTAAGACACTCTGTTCCCCAGTTTCCGCCGAATTCTAGAGGCATTGCGTTTTGAGTGACGCGTACGTAGAGCAAAGAAATGGAAATTTAAATTAATATTTAACTTCCTCGAGTGAGGATCAAACCTACAACTACTTTGTGCCCCTGCGCCACGACTGGCCTCAAATTTATTATGAATAATTTAATATCAAACTGTGAGATAAAAACAACAAATTAGCATATTTCCTTCAACAACGATCAAATACGGTAAAACACGTGACTATCGCAGTTGCCTCGGATTGTTATCGATGAATCGCCTGATCGAAGATCTGTTTCACGGTCAAGACATCGTTTTTTTCTATAATTCTTTATAAAAAATTTTTTAAAAAAATCAGCTTCACGCTGTATCCCGCACACAGCAGGGTAGACAGAGGGAACCTAGTGTTAAGACACTCCATTCCCCACTTTTCGCTGAGTTCTAGGGGGATTGTGTGCTGAGTGGCGGAATTTAACGCCCCGCTTTGCCTCGAAACCAGATCGAAGAAATGAACATATAAATGTAAATAAATATTTCACATCCTCGAGTGGGGATCGAACCCACAACCAATCGATTTTACAGTCACACTTTGTGCCTCTGTGCCACTACTGGCCTCATATCAGTCTTTATAACGTACCGGTTTTTTAAATTATATAAGTAATTATATGAGTTTTTATCCGTCTACGTTACAAGCATATATTATATAATTGGTACCTTATTGTAAAATAAGATTACGACAAAAAATCGATTTATTCGATATTTTTTTTATATTCGATTATTAAACCTTATAGGAATCATCAAATATAAAAAAATAATGGAATAAATCGGTTTTTTATGATAAAATAAAAAAAATATAATATTCATAATACAATTCAATATCAAACGCACTCTCTTGCCAGACGATAATTCTTAGTAATTAATTATCTTTGGGTAGCGGAAATTTGTAAAAATCCCTACAGAGATGCTAACAACATAAATAAGTTGTAAAATTTTGAGCGTATGGCTTAGTTGGTCGGATCGCTTGTACGGCTTACAAAGAGGCGCGGGTTCAAACCCCGCTACGTTCAAATTTATATACGTTTTCTTAATAAATATATTTATGTATGTATATACATGCATAATATTGACTTAAATTTAACTAATATTATGTATTTATAAATAGGGGAAGCCAAGTAAAAAAATTTTATACGATATTCATAACTGTTATCTTCCTTTATAAATTATAAAATATCTAAAAAAATAAATCAATAAATTTGCTTAATTAAAAACATTTAAAATCAAAAACTATAATATTAGATAACAATACAACACAAACCAATTGAAATCAATCAACAAAATTACGAAATTCAATACTCAAGTAGAGCGTTGAAGTTAAACTTAGATATGATTTATTCTGTTACTAGTGCGAGGTAGTCTCCAGTCGCAAGATCGATGCGTCTTATCCAAGCCGGTGACCTACATACGCCTTCGTGTTTCCTAGAAATTACCTCCGTTACATTGAAAGCTCGATCTGAGCTTTCTTTGAAAGCTTCATGGAACGTTTTTGTATCTTTACATATTGTATTTGTATGCCATATACAGAATATCATATGAAATACGAAAACCATATGAAAAATCATTGTTAGGAATTAAGTAGTATTATGTATTAAGTTTATATTATAAGTTAATTCTTACTATCTTATCTAGCTTAGAGTAAATAAGAACATAAAGACACTTCATTTATTGAGGAAGTCTATATTTTTACGAAATTCCTGAGTTAGGTTATACTCTACGTACTGACACGTGATTTTATTCACACAAAAAATAGTGATTAGTAGAAATTTTATTCAAACAAAGAAGGTCAGTCGTGGCGCAGGGGCACAAAGTGTGATTGTAAAACCGACTGGTTGTGAGTTCGATTCCCACTCGAGGAGATGAAATATTTACTTAAATTTATATTTCCATTTCTTCGCTCTGGTGTCGAGGACAAGCGCAGCGTTGAGTTCTGCCACTCAACACGCAATGGCTCCAGAATTCGGCAGAAAGTGGGGAACGGAGTGTCTTAACACTAGGTTCCCTCTCCCTACCCTGCAGTGTCCGAGATACAGCGTGAAGCTGATTTATTTCTTTATTTTATGTATTATATTTATATTATAAGTTAATTCTTACTATATTATCTAGCTTAAAGTAAATAGGAACATAATGGAACATAGAGACACTTCATTTATTGTGGAAGTCTATATTTTTCTATTATGAAGTTCATGAGTTAAATTATACTCTACATACTGACACATGATTTTATTTAAACAAAGGATATATACAAACCTGTTAGTACGATTGTATTTTTCAGTACTGCAAGCTTTATTTCACCTGAATATTCACATTGTAGTAGCTTCAGGCCAAATCTAGTGGAAAGGTTTTACTATGTCCGCTTAAAAGTGTTTGTATGTTGTGTAAATATCAAAACAGACTGCAATTCGAGAGTGGATTTCTATAATATATTTTTTAAATAAATAATAATAAAGAAATTTATAAGTTAAATCTTAAGAGGCCAGTCGTGGCACAGCGACACGAAGTGTGACTGTAAAACCGATTGGTTGTGGGTTCGATTCCCACTCGAAAAGATGAAATATTTACTTAAATTTATATTTCGATTTCTTCGCTCTGGTGTCGAGGCAAAGCACGGCGTTGAGTTTATTTATTTAGCTTTATTAGGGAAACAAACAGAACATAAAATTCACAAACATAACACATTTTAAAATAATACACATTCCAATCAAGTTTCCACATAAAAAATTACAGATAACTGACAATAATAACATATGATCAAATTAAAATTCATAAGATAAAAACACATGATAAAATATAATATAAAAAAATTTTGATTAAAAAATAATTCAATTAAAGCAGATTAAATCAGAGTTCTGCCACTCAACACTCAATGCCACCAGAATTCGGCAGAAAGTGGGGAACAGAGTGTCTTAACACTAGGTTCCCTCTGCCTGTGTGCGGGATACAGCGTGAAGCTGATTTGATTTATTTATAAGTTAAATCTAGCTTAAAAAGCCCACAGAAAGTACAGACCATATCACTGTATTACAATTTAACACAAAAATCTATTTTTTAAAACAAAAAAAAAGAACGTGATTTTCATTTTCACACAAATAGCTCCAGGCCGACTGATACAATGTATTAATTAAGGACAAATGTGAAGTTGGCAAACAGTTCGTGCAGCTAGCTCATCTTGTCAATATATCTAGTATATCTAGTTCTACAGTTATCTTCTATATATATAAAAGGACTTGTGCTGACTGACTGAGGTAAGACGCACGCACAGCCGTAACCGCTGATGGTAGAGACGTGAAATTTGGGCAGATGTTTATTTTCATATTCTGGACATCCACTAAGAAGGGAATTTGAAAAATTTTAACCCTAAAGGGATGAAATAGGGGTTGAAAGTTTGTATGGTTTTTTTTTAAATCTGTACCGATTTTTATAAAATTTGAAATTAAGACTCTTAAAAATATTTCATTGAACACGTGTTTCATGGTTTTTAAGAATTCACCCCCTAAGGGTTCAAATAAGGGGTTGAAAGTTTATATGGAAAAATCTTTAAAATGCCACCGATATTTATAAAAATTTAAATTCAGACTGTTAAAAATATTTTATTGAACACGTGTTTCGTGGTTTTTTTAGAATTCACTCCTAATAAGCGGGCGAAGCCGCGCGCGCCCTCTAGTATTATATATACAGAGGCGAAGTAAACAAAACTAATTAAATCAAATAAGGCCATCACTATTAGAACCATTGAAAGCCTTGAACAAATAAATGAAAAACGCGTCACACGGTTGTTGATTGGTGTTCATTAAAACACAATTATTTACTTTATTGATAGTTGGTATTAGTAAGTATACACAAATGCCGCCACAAAATAACATTCCAGTCCAGTTCTGGTGCACAAGTGTGTGACTATAATGCGATAGGCTGTGGGTTTGATTCCCTCTCGAAAAAATGAAATAACGAGAAAATAGTAACCGCCTCAACACGCAATGCTTCCAGAGTTCTGCGGGTTCCAAGTTTGGGAACGGAAATGTCTTAATGGGAACGAAGTATGTTAACATTAGGTTCCCAGATTGCTTCTGCCGACCCTGTTATGTACGGGATACAGCATAAAGACTTAGAAAAAAGTCCCCATATTGCAATTATAATAATCATCCCAAAATTGAACTAAAATATAACGTTCGTTCATATAAAAAAGTTTTGATAAAAGTTTTAAATGGTGAACCATCTACATGATAAGAGAAGCAAATGTAAATGTATTTCAACTTTGAAATTTAGTAAATGCCACGACCTGATATTCGCTCCAATATGAACTTTTTCCTATTTAGTTTAAGGCGAAAACGAAATTTCAGCTTATGATGACGAGTTGCTGCAAAATGAAAATTTTCCGGCACTTCCGTTTCATTTATATTACATGCATTTTGAACATGTGTTTTGAATTACATATAGAACATTAAATTTACAGATAAATTATAAATACATATAGTATAAGATATAGATAAAATATGAACAAGATACATATATATTATAATTATGCTTACTTGTGATAATATTTTTTTCCATTATACACATATAATTATAATTTGAGGCCAGTCGTGGCGCAGTGGCACAAAGTGTAACTGTAACACCAACTGGTTGTGGGTTCGATCCCCACTCGAGGAGATGAAAAATTTACTTAAATTTATATTTCTATTTCTTCGCTCTGGCTCTCCAAAGCGCGGTGTTGAGTTCTGCCACTCAACACCTCAAATATACCAAAAAATAAGTCGCTTTTATAAAGTGATATTTGTATTTTTTTACCCAATTAAAGGTTTTATGATTATCAATACAGGAAAGTTGTTTAATTTTTGATAAAGAAGACGTGCGTTTATCGTACAGAAATAAATGGGAATTACCACCACGAAGCAATTAGTAATATATATTATTTACTTTAAATGTATAAGTTAATTAGATGTCGATAAACTTCAATTAAATGAATGCGACTCATATTTTTTTTTATTTAGTTGCCACTTTTAAAGAGAAAAGGACTGCTTATAAAGAGCACTTTATAGTCTGTCTGTCTGTCTATCTGTACAGACAGAGAGCTGTCTGTCTATCTATCTCTCTGTCTGTCAAGAGTCTTTATCTCTGGAACGCTTGAATGTCAAGTTGAAATTCAAACTACATACGCAGATGTACAGCCCCACGATTTTCTGAAAAAAAAATATTTGTACACTTACTTAAAAAACAGATATGGCCGTTTATATCGGGAATCAGAATTCATAGGGAACTTCCGGTTGACCTAGATCTATGAAACTTGGCAGCTAGCATCTACAGGTAGTACTTGTTCAGGAAAATATCTAAAAAATATATATTTGTGGTTAAATCCAAAAAAAATTATAGCTTTAAAAAGGAGACAAAATTTTGTATTAAAACCTTATATAGTTCAAGTGAGCTATTAGATGAAAGGGCTCTGGCTAAGCCTGAATTTCAGAAAAACCTCAAGACCTCCAATTAATTTCAATATTTAATTTTTTTTTAATCTTGTCTCATGTACAGGCACACTTTGTGCCCCTGCGCGGCTGGAATCACTTGTTTTTTAGATAATACTATTATCCATAAAACCAAATTATAAGTATAAGAAATATAAATTATCATCTATTACAGTACTTATATTATTTATATTAAAAAAACCAGTAAATATAACTTAAGTTACGGATCCTGGAGATTGGCCATCGGATTTCCAGATCTATAACTCCACTGTTAATCTTCCCAGACATCGACATGAGAGGATATGAGACCTTAAGCCTCCTATTGATATAGAACAAAAGTAACAGTATCATATTAAAATTATTATTATAAAGATCCTAATAAGCCTTTCATTTTTTGTATAGGTACTACATAATTTTTATATATCCTAATAGTCCGGCTTTCTACTATATAAACATTTTAGAGGTGGAACATAACGCCGCAATTTGTCTGATCAGAGAAATGAAAACATTTCAATACGCTGCATTACCCTTGAGTTTATAAAATGCTAAAAAAAATTGGTTTTCATATAAAAATATAACAAAAAATAGAAATTATGAAAATTACTATACTTAAAATAAGAATTATCCATTATTTGATTATTGAATGTACAAACAAAGGGTTTTATTATAAAGTAGTGGGATTTACTACGTGACCAGTTAACATCGGATAGGATAATTTTCTCTTCTAAGAGTGTCCGTGTTGAACAAATGTACGTACTTATTTTTATTATTTGAATTGTATAGTTTTACTATAAATTGTTACATATATAAAGTCTATGGCGCACAGCAAATTAAAAGAAATTTAAAAATTAAATATTTAATACTTTAATTTTTCTCACACCTCGTGCAGCAAAACCGACTGGTTGTGGGTTCGATCCCCACTCGAGGAGATGAAATATTTACTTAAATTTAAATTTCCATTTCTTCGCTCTGGTGTCGAGGTTAAGCGCGGCGCTGAGTTCTGCCACTCAACACGCAATGCCTCCAGAATTTGGCAGAAAATGGGGAACGGAGTGTCTTAACACTAGGTTCCCTCTGCCCTACCCTGCTGTGTGCGGGATACAGCGTGAAGCTATTTTTTTTTTTTTTTTTTTTTTATTTTTCTCGCTATGAATCTGGTAATAAGACAAAGGGTGGCGTTTTAAGTTCCGCCACTCAACACGCAAGTCTCAAGAATTCGGCGGGGAAGTGAAGAACAGGAGAGTCTTACCATAAACCCCATAAAGACAAGAACAGTGTCTTCCTACTAGGTTCCCGGGTCCATTCAGGCTTCCCCCAGCTATGTGTGGGATACGGAAGAAAGCTAAAAAAATAAATATATATTTTAATATAGAAAACATTCATATAGAAAAATTATGCCGTCAGTCTCAAATTGCTAGTGACCACAGGTTCGATTTTCAAACAGATCACATATCAGAAGCCCTGTTATTATATAGATACATTTACTTACGATATCAAATTGACATTGCTCGACGACTGAATGAGTATACATTTTATATTTAAATAAAAAAATCGGGGCAACGGAGTGATTTAATACTAGTTGCCCTCTACTTACCCTGCTGAGCCCGGGATACCGCGTGAAACGTGAAATAAATATTTAAATTATGAAAAACATAGCCTATACTGGTGGCACCCGTGCGGCTTTTTTTTCAGCTAGGGGCCGTTCAAGTATTACGTAAGCACTGTAGGGGGGCGGGGGGTCTTAGGTTTGCTTATTTTTGATGACATAGGGGATGGGGGGGGTCTAGCCAGTAATTACGTAAGCAGAAGTTATTTATTTTTTCATATATATTATGGCTATATTCGGTAGACGTTTTGTATGGTAGACGATATAACTATTAGTTTTTATAATATAATATATATGTTTATTATATCTATTTAGCGGGAACTGCACATTGTCGAGAGTCTAAATTTGAAATTTTATAAAAATCTGTGGCGATTTAAGGATTTTTCGACGACGACGAAACATGTGTTGAATGAAATATTTTTAAGTCTGTTTTAAAATTTTATACAAATCGGTTCCGATTTAAAAAAAACCCATACGATTAACCTTTTTTCAACCCCTATTTCATGCCCTTCAGGGTTAAAATTTCGAAAATAAAAATTTGTCCAAATTTCACGTTTCTACTATGAGCGGTTACGGCTGTGCGTGCGTCTTACCTCAGTCAGTGGGAACATGTCCTTTTATATATGTAGATACAAATAAAATATTAATAAAAAAACACCTTAAAAAATGGATATACCAATGTTTACGTAAGCATTGGGGGAGGGGATAAGAGGATTGCTTGTTTTTGATGACATAGGGGAGGGGGGGGGGGGGGGGGTCAATAATTGCAAAAAAATTGCTTACGTAATACTTGAACGGCCCCCTATACGCTTTATCCCACATTTAGCAGGGTAGGCAGAGCGAACCTAGTGTTAAAACACTGGTTTCCACTTCCCGCTGAATTCTACAAGGCATTGCGTGTTAAGTGACGGAACTTAACACCGTACTTTTTGCTTTGGTACCAACCAGAGCAAAAAAAAAGGTAAATATTAATAAATAACAATTCATTCTCCCAAGTGAGAATCAAACCCATAACCATTACGGTACAGTCACAAGCTTGTACCCCTGCGGCCCAACTGACCTTATAAACTAATATTTATACTTCCTTTTATAGAAAATTTTACAATTAAATAACCTATAACGTATAGTCCAAGAGCCATAGAATTAAATCTCCTATCTCTGTCGAGCAAGCAAATGTCATTTATTTAATATATCGTGACCCATAAAGGGCCAGTCGTTAACTCCACACAAAATTTAAACAGCCGTACGTGTATTATCAATCATCTATGAAAATCGTCGAAGATTATTGATTTTATCGTAATTTTTATGAACTATAACTTTTTTAGAATCTACAACCACGCTTGAATATTAATAACATCCTTATTTCACAATGATGACGCACATAGGAAATATTTGTATGTTTGTCTATCTATACTTATAACAAAATCGTAACGTTTCGGTGTCTGTAAATGAAAATAAAACAAAAAAATAAATTAGCCTCACGCTGTATCCCGCACACAGCAGGGTAGGCAGAGGGAACCTAGTGTTAAGACACTCCGACTTTCGCCGAGTTCTGGAGGCGGAACTCAACGCCGCGCTTTGCCTCGAAGATATGCAAAAAAATGTTTTAGTGGGCCTTTATTAATGTGATAGTAAAGTATACTAATACCTACTTATAAGTAAGAAACCCGTAGCCGTAAAGTAACCTAGCCAAGTAGGTCGATAATATACTCTCAATTCTTAACAGCTCTATGGTTTCCTTCCTTATCACGTCCTCGATAATCTATAATTTGAAATAGAAATACAGGTATTTTTTATTATTTTGCTCTTTTTCTAATGGAATTTGTTCATTGCGTCAATGTTCAGTTTTGTTTCAATTTTGTCAATGTGCGGAATACAGCGTGAAGTTGATTTAAATATGTATTCATATATAAAATGATGTTATTTATATACGTAGCATTTTTTAATTACATAGATGCATTAGGACCATGAACTAAATTAAATTTGAAATCATAGACTATCTTATCTAAATATCCTTGTACAAGATTTTACAATGATATTAAGAATAAATACCTTTCTAACTTGTGAATATTTAAAAATATTTAAATTTAGTTTTTTCTTCTGCTTATTTGTCGAAATTGTTGATTTCATTTTACGACTATTCTATATCTTTACTTATAATAATATCATAACTAATCGGCGTCTGTACTAGATAAAACATATAAGAATAATTATTATTGAAGCTGTTTTAAAATGTCATTAAACCTAAAACAATGATTTTTAAATTTTGTCTGTTTGTCGGTTCGTTTATCTAAGGAACTATAGTACTTTGGCAAACTTCCTTAAGCATTTAGTGTTCGGTTCATAAATAAAAAAGTTAAAATCAATATAAATTATTTTGTTCCACTAAATTGCTGTAAAATAACTGTTTTATAAAATGTGTCGAAACTTTAGTTTCTAGGGTTCCGTAAACAAAGGGCAGAGGGAACCTAGTGTTAAGACACTCCGTTCCCCACTTTCTGCCGAATACATAGAAATATAATAGGTACAAATTAATATATTAAAGGTAAATTAGTAATTAAATTATCTTACACTATTTAAAAGTGGTGTTCACATGTTGAGATATTTTCTTATTAAATTTGAATCTTCCTTGGAGGACGTCGTGGCGCAGGGGCAGTAGAGTGCAACCGTAATCGAACCGAAGTTGCGGTTTCTATTCCCACTCAGGGGAATGAAATGTTTATTATTTTCATTTCTTCGCTCTGGTCCGCAATGAGGCAAAAACGCGGCGTTGAGTTCCGCCACGCAACGCACTCCTTCCAGAATTCGGCAGAAAGTGAGGAACGGAAGTGTCTTAATGGGAACAGAGTGTCTTAACATTAGATTCCCAGGTTATTTCTGCCTACCCTGCTATGTACGGGATAACAGCGTGAAACTGAAAGAAATAGAGAATGGCTACTAATATAATTATGTATTATAATGCCCCATAACTTTGACGCCTAGTATAAAAAGTTACTTATAACTTAATTGACAATAACCTCCATAATTTAATTATTTCTTTAAAAAGATTATATTTTAAAAATATATAACAAACGCAAAGCTCCACACGTCACAAAATAAGTAACGGAAATAACGGAAAGGAGTTAGGGGAACGCTCAGTCGTTATATGACATTAAATGGACAGTTCTGAGCGCTTATGACATTTTTCATACCGCAATAGTGTATGAAATTGTAAAATGAAGTTATATGTGGCTATATGTGTATAAAAAGACCTGCGTACTTATACTATATAAAACTTTTGCTTCACGCTGTAACCAGCACACAGCAGGGTAAGAAGAGGGAGTGTTAAGACACTCCGTTCCCCATTTTCCACAGAATCCTGGAGGCATAGAGTGTTAAATGGCGCAACTCAACTCCGCGCTTTGCCTCGACACGAGGCAGGTCGTGGCGCAGAGGCACAAAGTGTGACTGTAAAATCGACTGGTTGTGGGTTCGATCTCCACTCGAGGAAGTGAATTATTTATTTACATTTATATTTTTATTTCTTCGCTCTGGTGCCAAAGCAAAGCATGGAGACAAGGCGCGGAGTTGAGTTCCGCCACTCAGCACGCAATGCCTCCAGAATTCGGCGGAAAGTGGGGAACGAATAAGGTTCCCTCTGCCTACCCTGCTGTGTGCGGGATACAGCGTGAAGCTGCTTTAAAGCAAAGAGATGCAATTATTAAATATTTCATTTTCCCGAGTGGGGATCGAACCCACATCCTGTCGCGTTTACAGTCACACGCGTGAGTGCCTCTGCGCTAGGACTGGCCTCGAAACTAAAACTTTTCTTTCTTTTCATGTTATCAAAAAATATGTATAGTACCAGTACCTAGTTGATATTGTATTATTTATAACTTTTAAAACAAGTGTCAACAATAAATGTAAGCTATTAAATCATATACATATTTGAACCCAAGATACAGTATTCGTATAAGATATAATAAAAATTGCGCGTACTGTTTTCGTTCGTTTTTTTACAATTTTTATAACAGTACATTTAATCTGTGCTATGCGTTAAAAATATATACTTATATTAATCAGAACTAATATTCTAATGTACAATTATTTTTTTCAAATTTATTTTTAAAGTGCTTTCCCTTAAATCTTTTTTACTCCTTATTATCTCGTAAATATATGTAATTAAATGCATTACATTCTTATTATTCCTTATACTTAACAAATATCTTACGTCAAAGTCATTAAAACTCTTAAAAAAAGAAAACGCCGCAATAAGATTTGTACCCATCCACTTTCAACATTCTAATCAAAGACCTTTAGCTAGTATATATATTTATGTAAAAGTAAATACACCCGTCCAAATTCATTCAAAGTAAAAAAAAAACTTAATCTCCACCGTCCCTAAGAGTGCACCCAGTGGCGCGCAGTTAAAAAGTTTTCTCAATAAAATTACGAAGACGCCATTACCGAGCCGATACTCCTGAATAGGAACACGCTACGCTTGTGCTGCACTTTCTTTATATTTTTTATTTAGTCTCAAACAGTTAATGAGTTTCTTGGAAGTGTAGGTAGGGAAGGGAAGGGTACGTGCAGCCATCCTTCCGATTCGGGTTCAGTGAACGAGTTTTTTTGCTATGTTGTCATTGTTACCGATTCGCGCCGGTTTTTACCGGTTTTTGGGATGCATTTATATACAATGAGGCCAGTCGTGGCGCAGCGGCACGAGGTGTGACTGTAAAACCGACTGGTTGTGGGTTCGATGCCCACTCGAGGAGATGAAATATTTACTTAAATTTTATATTTCCATTTCTTCGCTCTGGTGTCGAGGTTAAGCGCGGCGTTGAGTTCTGCCACCCAACACGCAATGCCTCTAGAATTCGGCAGAAAGTGGGGAACGGAGTGTCTTAACACTAGGTTCCCTCTGCCTACCCTGCTGTGTGCGGGATACAACGTGAAGCTAATTTAATTTAATTTAATTTTTAATTTATATACAATTCATAAACGATGCTGCAGTCGGTAAATTTGTTAAATAATAACAAAATACGTGTTGTGCTCTTTAACTAGAACGTATAACTTTAAATTGCTTTTAACAATATGTTCAATATGTTGTAGTAAATCTGAATAATATTTTAAAATGATAACAATGTTGTTCTAAGTAATGTAATATTTTTAGAACGAAATCGTTATTTTATCATTATTTTTTACTTTTTATGTTATAATCATATCTTTACACACGTGTAGCTTTATGCAGGGTAGGCAGAGGAAACCTAGTGTTAAGACACTTCGATCCACACTTTCTCCTGAATTCTGGAGGCATTGCGTGTTGAGTGGCAGAACTCAACGCCGCGCTTTATCAGCATGAAGTTATAACAAAAAATAATATCCGAAAGTACATACCATTGGATATTTTTATAAAGTTGACTGACACATACAAATGTATGACTCACACATGGAAGAAAACAAATCACATGCACTTCTATTAGATAACGAGAGGGGATCATTCGACGGATATTAGATTAACTTCCGATACTGCCGCGACGTAACTAACATTGTAGACTTCTCAGTATATGGATATTAAATCTGATAAGGTTATAGTTTAATAAGATTAAGTAGGGAATGTAGTGCTTTATCACTACGTTCTTTCTGCCTACCCGTGTTGTGTGCGGGATACAGCGTGAAGCTTACCGTTTTTTATAGTTTAAATTATCTATTTGTGGACGCTCTTTTTACTATCTGAAGAACTGTATCTGTATATGTGTATAAGAAATGTAGAAATTAGGCGGAAAGTGGGGAACGCAGTGTCTTAACACTAGCTTCCCATTCCATTAGAAGTGTTTTATCCATAACAATAAAGTATAAATATGCCCTCACACAGTATTCGAACCTGCAAATTTCGTATAGTGTAATACATTTGATAACAAAAAATATGTTATGTATTTTTATAACATTCTATATTTTTATATATATATTTTACAATAAAAGGTAGCAGAAATATCTAATTTTATATACTTATTTATAATATCAGTCACTCAACGTTTCTAAACAAAATCTCAATGAAATAAACTGAATTTATATAATATCAATTAAATATTTATCATATATGTATTTAATTATTTAAAGGTATATATACTAGTAAATTAATTAAAATTAATAATACTTATTTAATGAGGGTCAATCGACGCATGGGCCTGCGACTGCAAATGCGACAGGTTCTGGGTTCGATTCCCACCGGAGGAAATGAAATATATTAAATATTTTCATTTCTTCGTTCCGTTCTCGAAACAAAGCGCGGCGTTTAGTTCCGCTAATCAATATGCAATGCCTCCAGTGTCTTAACAATAGACTCCCTGCCTACCTTGCTACAAGCGAGATACAAAAAACATATTTAATACTAAAAACATATTTAATTAACAAAATCTTAACATTTTTCCAGGCTCGTCTACCTCAAATCACTACGGTGCTAGCTGTAGTAGCGTTTTCCTCAAGCAGCATTGTCAAATCGCCAGAAACCCAAGAAAATAACTTCGAATTGCTGATATTGCACAACAACGACATGCACGCGAGGTTTGAACAGACATCACAGCTGAGTGGGGCTTGCACCGTCGCTGATAGGGAAGCTGGGAAATGCTACGGGGGATTCCCTAGGGTTGCTTACGTGTAAGTATAGGTTTTGTTGATTATTAAGTATTTCTTACAATTTCGCAATTTTCTGCCTTGGAATTCGGCGAAAAGTGAATAATGGAAGTATCTTAATGGGAACGAATCTTCTTTTTCCTGTATAGAAGGGCAGCAGAAAGAATCTAGTGTTAGGACACTCCGTTTCCAAATTTACATCGAAATTCTAAGAAATTGCGTGTGAACGAGCGGACAAATGAAAATAATTTAAATGAAAAATCATTCTCCCTAGTGCGGATCGATCCCACAACCATAACGTTTATAGTCAGATGCCGTCCGACTTTTAACTGTTTATTTATTTATTGAAGTTACTGTATTTATTGAAAGGCGTTGCAGACTATAGTAAGTTGTAGGGATTTACTATTCATTAAATATTGTATTATAAGGCAAAAAGAGGGAAATATTAACGTAAGAGAGATAGATTTGAAAGTATGCACCAAATACACAATTAGTAGGTAGCGTAAAAAAAACTATATTTTTTTAATTAAGCGTATTTAAATGTATATGCAATTATAAAATATGGTGGATAAGGACTTATGTAGGGTAAAAAATATAATAGCAATTTATTTCATTCTTTCTCAATAAACATGGAGACAAAGAGTGACTGTCGAAAATCGACTGGTTGTGGGTTCGATCCCCACTCGAAGAATTGAAATATTAATTCACGTGTATATTTTCATTTATTCGCTCTGGAGTCGAATTAAAAAGCGGCGTTTATTTCCGCCACTTAACACGCAATGCCTCCAGAACTCGGCGGAAAGTGGGGAACGGAGTGTCTTAACACTAGGTTCCCTCTGACTACCCCGCTGTATGCGGGATACAGCGTGAAACTGATTTTTTTTATATTTTAATACGTAAATTATTATATACTATACATTAATGTAATAGATACACATCATATATTATAGAATATATACATATATTCATAAGCTCACTGAAAGCTTGTAAGCTGAGTTTCTCTATGTGAGACGCTCCGCTACGTAGTAGTAGACCGCAAACATTATACTATTTGCTTAAATATCACGTTGCCATTGATCATACTGTTTGAGCCATATATTATTACTCTTATTTCTACATTTACTTAAAAAAATATATGGCCGTTTATAAAACAAAAAAAGCGTATTTCGAAACTATGAAGGGAATCAAACTTAATAGAGTACTTCCGGTTAACCTAGAACAAATAAATTTGTCAGCTATCATCTATAGGTGGTACTATTTCATTAAAAATTCTAAAAACTATACAATACTTATAGAATTGAAAGGAGAGCTAAATTTGATATTAAAGCCGCTTGTTGAAATGAGATATCAGTTGAAAGGGCTCTGGCTAACCTAAGCCTGAATATCTAAAAAAAACCTGAGACCTCTAATTTTAGTACGGAACCCATTGTGGGCGAGCCCGACTCCGGTTGTCCGGTTTTTTTACCTAAATAACTGCCCCAGCTGAACTATCCTTCACCTTAATTATTATTTCAATAGATTATCAGGTTAATTGGTTTGTGGAATATAAACCTAAATCTTCATTATAGTTAACAAACGAACTAGCATTTAAATGTGTTTGATAAATCAGTACATACATGTTTACACTTTCATAACATTTAATTTGTATTTTAAAATAATATTCTTCTAAAATAATATTTAATATTTCTTCGCTCTGGTAACGACGCGAAGCGCGTCGTTGAGTTCTTCCACCTAACATACAACACCTCCAGAATTTAGCGGAAGGTGGGAACAAGGAAACGGAAGTTTCTTAATGGGAACGGAGTATCTTAACACTAGGTTCCCAGGTTCCCTCTGCCTATAGCAGGGTGCTATATGCGGGATACAACGTGTAGCTTATAAAAAAATTTGTCATAGGACATAGGTAGATCTTGAAAACAAGGTGACTTTTAATTTCTTTAAATATTCCAGTATATATGAAAAAAGGGTAAAACTAAGTCTTTTGAAACACTTTTTTTTCAATTTAAGCGTGAAAGAGGCGAGAAGAGCAGCGGCAGCTGGTGAAGGTCCACCTGTCCTATACCTGAATGCTGGAGACACGTACACTGGGACCGCATGGTTTACCATATACAAATGGAAAATTGCCGCCGAATTTCTTAATGCTTTACAGCCAGATGCCGTTGTAAGTATAATGCAGTTTTACATATATTTTAAATTATATCATTGTAGTTGCTATCATTTTGTTTTGTTTAAACGTTTGGTCTATTGATTTGTTTTAATATTTTCTTATTTTCACGTAGGTATATTAAAGTATATTAAAAAGCTGAGGTAACTCAGCTTCTAGTCATTTAAGGCGTATTTTTTTAATTCACAAAATAATATAGAACAATTTGGATTATGTTATAAATTAGTATTACTGCACTAGTTATATAAATTTTAATAGTGAATTAATTAAAATTTTCCATCAAAGAACAACAGCGTACTATTAGTAAGATTTATTCCATCGGCATAAAGTGTAAACCTGCTAACAGCCTAATAAAAAAAATATCAGAAGAGACAAAACACGTCTTTAAAAAAACCATGATGATATAAGTATTATCAGAAGGTTTTCACAATTTCGAAAATTGAGCTGTATTCTTTACTATCCTTCTTACTAATATATAAAAATTCAAAAAATTGTGAGGATGGATGTCTGTTTCACTTTCATGCAAAAACTACTGAACGGATTTAGATAAAACTTTATAATAAAAAAGATTACACATCAGAATAGCACATAGGCTACAATTTGTGTAATAATTTGTTTATAATTAAACAAGAACTTTAAGCGGGTGGAGCCGCTAGTATGAAATAAAATAAAGGTATCGACCTTTATTTTATTTTATTTTGTATTTTTTTATATACTTTCGAATATACACAACGAAAAAACAAAAAAAATATATAGCAGGTTTACACTCTAAGCCGGTGATATGGCAATCAACGGAATATGACCATTCGCATGCTTAACGCAAATCCTGTATTATATTGTCCAATAATTGTGTTGTCGCTATAGTGTTGTCTGATTACGCCTCGTTTGTCGCTTGACGCACAGCCGAGACAATGAGAAACGTCCACATTATCTATCTAAGATGTGGCGTGTTGACAAAGCTGGCTACATACCACCCACCACCACCACCACCACCACCACCGCACGCCTACATACGTAGCACTAGCCTAGTACTGGCCTATCAATACTCTCTGTTTGCTGTCACGTTCAAATGCACTCGGATCTGTATTCATATAGAAATATTTAAAAATAAACCTGTACATGAATATTTTTAATATAAATATATAGTTTGAAAACATTCAGTTCGTTCTGAAACGTCCATTGAAATTTTTGTGACGTGAATATATATTTACTTCGGAATACGTCGACCGAATAGTTCGGGTCATTTAACTTTAATTTGCTTCAGTTGTATAAATAATGAATTTATGAATAAGTTATATATAGGTCGACCTATAATACGATGATTTTTTTTCATTGGACGACGTATACAAACACGTCGTCCAATGATGAATCGGATTTATGAAATAAAAAAAATGCATACTGATATTCTAATACACTTCTCGACGTATATTTTCATTTCTAATCTTCTATTTCAATATCGAGATATTCATGCTCATAAATCCCGTATTATTGAGTAGAAATACTTCCCATCCTATCTTTTTTTGACTGACTTTGACTTCCCTTTTTGATTATCAAAGATTATTCGCGGCCTGGTATGCAATGTCCAAATGTGAGGCTGAAAACAGTTCAGAACTAATAAAGCCGGAACACAAAGCTGGAATAAGTCAATCAACGAAATGGCGAGGCATTTTCATAGTGAAATTTTCTATCGATGACAGCGCAGCGAAGCTATATTTAATATTACAGGCTGTGTACATAGAGCGTTATGTACTGTGGAAAATCAATAATTGTTGCGTCATGTCAGCTTACATAATATGAAGTGACAGTTTATATATGTGTGTTTGCTTTATTTGGGAAGTACGATGGGTGGCTACTTCATATACTCGTATATGTACACATACCCTACCAATAGGTCTAGGCGATGTCGTCGCTTCAATACACTTGTGACTTGTCCTTGGCCCGAATATGTTATATTATAAAATAATAAGAAACATTTTTTTTCACCTAGTTTAATAACAACATAAAAACATAAAAATTCTTTCAACTTTTATCCCACAAAATGAGGAATACAAAATCCCGGGATACAAAATTCCCGATACAGAGTCTCGCATTTTGTGGGATAGCACAGGCTGAAATAATTGACAGTAATTTCGTTAAGCTTTTCATTTCACACTCCGCCAATATTATATAGATACTTGGAAGAGATACAAATGTTAGTCAATGGTAAAAAAAGTAACTTTTTTTTTGTAAAAAAAGTATGCAGTGTTTATGTCCACAAACGTCGCATACGCAGATATTTTGCGACTAACTAAAGTTATTAAAATTAAATAACTAAACGAAGAAGCAAATGATGACAACAAATTATTTACAAAGACAAACGTAAGTTATATTTATGGTTTTAAAAAGTAATAAACTAACTAATAACTAACACTAGGTGGCGTTTACTGACATTAACAATTATAAATTAATTAAGTCGCTGGTTCATTTAATGTCTATGTCTATGTCTATGTGTATGTCTTTCCATCCATCATTTGTGGTGGTTTTCAATTATTATAAGGCTTTTTTTTAAGTATAATAAAATAACCGAAGTTGAATAAAGAATGTCCTATTTTAAACCATACATGAAACCATGATGAGACCAGTTGTAGTTGTATAAACACTGGAGAAATTTAAATATTTTCGTTTTCTTCGCTCTGGTGTAGAAGCACCGCAGCGCAGCGTCGAAATCCGCCACTTAACATTCAAGGCCTCCAAAGTTCGGCGGATTGTTGCTTAGATTTAGATACAGCGTAAAGCAAAAAAAAAGAATGAAATGATAATTCATATTTATGTTCAGAATGATTATTTATATTTTTAACATTATAATAAATGTACATTACTAACAAACTAACAGTCTCTAATATCTACGTCTTCCGAACTTTTATATTAATAATTTCTTACTTTAACAACAATTATCATTATATAGCTTTTTACTAACCCTCCATGATAAAAAATCCCGTATTTAACATATATTTTATTATATTTTTTACTTTTCAGAATATCGCAAACGACGACCTTGTTAAAGGACTCTCTAAACTTACACCTTTCGTCGAAAATATAGAAACAAAGATCTTAGCTACCAATATTGTTATAAATTCCGAAATTGCTAAGCGGAAAATACAAAAATCTATTATTAAAGAAATACAAGGCATTAAAATAGGTATTGTTGGTTTTATTACTCCAAAATCTGAAATTTTGGACAGTATAGGCGATATAGAATATATTGATGAAGTAATAGCAGTACAAGAAGAAGTACAAAAACTTAAATTACAAAACGTTAAAATTATAATCGCTTTAGGAAACTCTGATAAAGGAAAAGATATCGACATTGCTTCGGAAGTTGACGGTGTCGATCTTGTAATTAGTGGCCATAAAAATATCTTCTTTTCCAATGGCACAAATGCTGAACTAGACTTTGAGGAAGAAACAAAACCATTTGTAATACAACAAAGAACGGGCAAAGAAATACCTGTAATACGGTCACATGCGTACAATAAATATTTTGGCAAAATATTGGCTGTATTTAACAGTAATGGAGACATCATCAGGTATCAAGTCGATCAATTACTTCTTGATGAATCTATATCTCAAGATTCTCAAATTCTAGGAATTATCAAAGAATCAGCAGTCAACATAGCTTCCTCAAATGTAGCTGTTGGTAACACGGTCGTGACCCTTGATGGAGAAACATGTGGCTTAGAGGAATGTAATTTTGGAAATTTAGTATTGGATTCCATAGTTTTTCATTATGCTACAAAATTTGAAGGTGACCAATGGACCGATGCTTCTATCGCTATTATAAATGGAGGTGCATTTGCTGGAAAAATCTTACCAAATAATAACCCGATCAGCATATCAGATTTGCTTTCTATTATACCAGAGAACGATGTCTTAGTGACTGTTAGTATGAATGGGACTATACTTAACCACATCTTAGAGTACTCTGTCTCTAGTTATAAAAAGAATGACAGTTCAAGTCAGTTTCTACAATTTTCAGGCATTAGAGCGACATTTGACTTAGCTAAAGATCCTAATTCCAGATTAATCAACGCTGTCGTGCGCTGTTGGGATTGTTTGGTTCCACAATTCTTTTCTATTGATGATTGGAGAGAATACAAAATAATAATGCCTTCTTCCTTAGCTCGCGGTAGTAACGGCTATTCTATATTGGCCGATTTACCGAAAGAGGACCTCGAGTATGATGTGATAACATGTGTTGCTGATTATATCGAAAGAAGAAGTCCAGTGTACCCTGAAGTAGCTGAACGTATTGTACTTTTAAACCAGGAATCAGCTCCAGATTCTGCTATTGCTCTTAGTCCAACGATATTAGTCTTAACACTTACTTTATTACGATTCTTTATTGTATAATTTTTGCTAATTTTATAAATAATTAAACCCCTATATGAATGTTTATTTTATTTCGATCAAATTCCCCGAAATATTTCCCGATTTGTTTCCGTAGCAATTAATTACAAATTTTAAGGAAGTGAATAAAAGTGGACTTAACTACTATTACATATTACATGTTTTATTGTAAGTATCATTTATGTTGCTTTTTATTAACCATCATTTGTATAAATATATACTAACATTTTGCACTGCATTATGTAAATGCTCTGTTCTATTTAATTGTGGTTTATTTATAAATCTTAATTATTTTTAGGCATATTTGTATATTACATATATTAATTACCTTGCAGATCGCGGAAGATATGTTTATTTTGTTTATCTTTCGTGTTACTTAATGTTGTTATCTATCTCTCTCTCTCTCTCTCTCTCTCTCTCTCTCTCTCTCTCCCTCTCTCTCTATGTAACTCTATATAATGTGTTTTATATAATTTTATATATAACAAAATAATTTAATTTTGGTAGCCACTGACTTAAATAATTATTTTATTTTTTCATATTATTTGTAAAAGGTTTTCTAGCTGTTGTTACAATTATTCTATTATATTAACAAATGCAATACAAGTTAATAATTAATGTAATTAATATAAATATGTATTTAATAAGTAATAACCTTATTTATTCTAATTTGTTACAGTCCTTGGGAAACCATGAATTTGATAATGGTATTTCTGGCCTCACACCTTTTATAAAAAATTTGACGTGCCCAGTTCTGGCAGCTAATCTCCTTCTCACAAAGGAACCCGACTTACAAGCAGAACACAATTTGATGAATTCAATTGTATTCAATATAAACGGTGTTAAAGTAGGCGTAATTGGGTACCTCACCCCCGACACGCAAATATTGGCCGTCAAAAATAATGTTGTTTATATTGAAGAAGTAATTGCATTAAATAATGAAGTAAAAAAGTTGAAAAACGAAGGTGTTAAAATATTCATAGCCTTAGGACATTCAGGATTTACAAAAGACATAGAAATAGCAGAAAAAGTTGACGATATCGATCTCGTCATTGGTGGTCACACAAATACATTCTTATGGAATGGCACAGCTCCTGATGCAGAAACTGTACAAGGCCCTTATCCTACTTTAGTTAAACAGCCTTCATCGGGTAGACTTGTGCCAGTGGTGCAAGCTTATGCGTATACTAAATATTTAGGAAAATTACATCTTGTTTTTAATTCTAAAGGTGAACTAATAAAGTATAAAGGAAATCCAGTACTATTAAATAACTCCATACCACAAGATCCTGAAGTATTTGCAGTTGTTGATAGATACCGTAAAAATATTATAAAAATATCAGATGTAGTAGTTGGAATGTCATCTGTGGTGCTAGATGGACTATCGTGCCGTTTACAAGAATGTAATATGGGAAACCTAATAACAGATGCGATTGTAGATAAATATGCTTCAGAGTATAAAGGCGATGGCTGGACGGACGCCCCCGTGGCGGTCGTTCAAGGTGGAGGAATACGAGCATCCATCGCACATGTAGACCAACGGTTTAATGTCTCAAAGGGAGATATGTTTGCAGTTATGCCGTTTGATGGTAACATTGTGAAAATTAAAATCAATGGATCAGGTATCTGGAAAATGCTAGAACATGCCGTAGCACAATATAATACACTACGAGCCCCTGGACAATTTTTACAAATGTCAGGATTAAAAGTGGAATATGATTTCAAGATGCAACCAGGACATAGAGTTTTAAATGTTCAAATTCTGTGTGGAAAATGTGAAATTCCTACATATTCATCAATTAACGTTTCTGAAACTTATTATATATTAACAAATGCATTCCTTTCAATGGGCGGTGATGGATTTTCAATATTTAATGATTTAGTTTCAACAAATTTAAATTATAATGAATTATCGTGTACAGTGGAATATATGAACCGAACTAATCCAGTGCACCCAGCCGTCGAGGGTAGAATTATAATTCACAACAAATCACCTTCAAATAATGCCACTAATAGAATTATTTCTACAATTTTAATCTTTATATGTGTTTTAGTCTTATTTAGTTAATCTTACACAATTTAAATTTTGAATAAACTAAAGTGCAATATTTCAAACTAAGAACGCTAAGTCAGTATTATTACTGCACTTATGTAAATATCTATGTAAATATCGTACTTATAGCCATGGGCATAAGAAGTGGGTGAGCTGGCTAGACCATGTCCACTCCAGAAAAGTCAGGTGCCCCCGCCCCAGATTTTTCATAATAAAAGATCTAGGCTAAAAAGTCTATAATACACTAAAAGATTTTTATAATGTAAATTCTAGCATATTTGTGTGTTTTCACTAAATTACATTTACTTCTAACATTTTTAAAATGTTAATCCACATTTTTAAACATTTTTAAAGTGTTATTCCACACTTAGGAAAGAAAAATACTTATTTAGAAAAAGTATAAAAATTTGAACGTAGCGGGATTCGAACCCGCGCCTCCTGGAAACCGACCAGGCGCTCTGACCATGCGTTCTCGCCAAGCTTCGTCGAAATTTTTATACGCTTGTTACAACTTATTTATGTTGTTAGCGTCTCTGTAGGTAAATCTAAATAAGTATGTTAATCCACACTTAATTTTTATACGTTTTCTAAATAAGTATATTTACTTCTTTAAAAAAAATGGAAAAAATAAGGATCCCAATATGAAAAAATCTTCACTTCAAGTGTTGCTATAAAATAATTCGTGTAAAGGTTTTCGTGTGAATTGATTTCGTAGATTTTACGTTAACTAAATAATCATAACTTCCAAGTGATGATTGGAAACCAGACCCCCAATGGAATATTTACAGTCTTATAGTTATTTTGGTTTTGAATATGGTTTTTTTTTTTAGAATAATTATTATACATCTATACAATTTAAATCTATGTTTAGGTTTAATCAAGAAATTGAAATTAATTTTCGATAAACATAATCCCAGATTAAATTTTCATTTTTTTTTTTTATTATAAACACAAATCTAATATAGTTCCCAACTTTATATTTCCTCAGTGAAATCATAGTCAGTAATATTGCTAGTACTACTACTAACTATTACCAGTAACTATCCCAGAAAATATTATTTATTTAGTTATAATATATATGAAAGAAGAAATATTAACATTATTTTCGTGAAGATAAGAATGACTTCTTGTTAACTTCTAATACTTCTAAGAAATTATATTGGTTTATGAAAAGCATATGAAATATGTATATTTAAACAAATTGTTTTTTATTAGAATTTTAAGCGTGTTTAAAAAATATATAAAATCCAACTAACTGTTCTTTCTTTTAATTCCTTTTCAACTGCCACTATCGGACGTTCATCAACGGTTAGTTGATATTTATTTAACAACGAAATATTTTAATTCCATTTAAAATCTTATTGATTACTATTAATTGTTTTTTTTTTCAGCTTCACGCAAGTAAGCGCTGTATCCAGCAAGTAGCAGGGTAGGCCTAGAAGTTTTTGTTAAGACACTCCTCACCCACTTTCCGCCGAATTCTGGCTGTGTGACTGTAACGCGACGGTTGTGGGTTCAATCCCCACTCGAGGGAACAAATTATTATTTCTTAATATTTTAATTTCTCCGCTCTGTCACCAAGGCAAAAGCCCGCTGATAAGTTTCGCCACTCAACACGCAATGCCTCGATAAATTCGGTGGAAAGTAGAGAATAGAGAGTCTTAACACAAGGTTCCCTCAGCCTACTCTGCGGAATAAAGCCTTCGTTCATGTAACCAGAATCTATTAAAAATACCATTACATTACACGTCACGCTATCGGGGCTGTTTTAAGTTTGCGGCAGCAAGAATCTGGAATGACCTACCACCTCCCTTAAGGCTTAAAATAAGTGCAGCTAATTTTAAAAATAAATATAAAAACGCTTTACAAAAACGACAACTTGACGCAGAGAAATATAACATACCTTTTAAAAAAAAATTTAAATATTATTTTTAGTCCTCAAATTTCAAATATATGCATATGATTAAAAGTTAAAACTTACTTATTTACACACACACAGTAAGTACACACAATACACACACACACACACACACACACACACTCACACACACACACACTCACACACACAGTGAGAGAGAGAGACACATATGAACGTGTAATTTTCTATTATTTTTATTATTTTTGTCTTGTTTTTTCTAATTATTATTATTACCATTGCAAGAATGTTAAACAGCTTAAATATAACATTTTTTTTTTTTTATGTTTATAAATGTTTATATATATGTATGTATGTATATGTATATATATATATATATATATATATATATATATATATATATATATATATATATGTATATATATATATATATATATATATGTATATGTATGTATATGTATATATATATATATATATATATATATATATATAATAGTAATAAGATATGATAAGAGTACGATGGAGTTTGTTTGTTCTGTTTTGTTTGTTCAAAATTTCCAGGGTGTAACTGAAAAACAGCGATTCTTGAGAATCAAAACTCAAGCATCATTAGCTGAGTTACACCTTTTGCCATAATGTCAATCGTGATGTTTATGTCCATTGTTATAAAATTGTATGTTTTTTTTATGGCAATAAATGTTTTTATTATTTATTATTTATTTATTATTTAAAACCGATAATTTTTCTAACATAAAATGTGAAATATAGTCCTCTAAACGCTGCCCTCGATCTGACACTTCATTCAATAGACATACGGGACAAACGCCATGTGATGCCGGCATTAATAATGAAAACGACCTGACCAGCTGACCGTCGGCTGACAGCAAAAGTGCTTGTTACCTAATTCAATGAAGTATTTTGATTTGGAAAACAATGTACGCTTGTTGGTAAAATTTTGATAATTAGAACTATAATAAGTTCGCAGCGGGTTCTTAACTGCCTGACAGTCGTGGGTTCTGTCCCCACTCAAGGGAATGAATTTTAAAATTATTTATTATTTTACAAGGCAAAGCGCGGCTTTGAGTTCCGCCACTCAACACGTATTGAATCGAAAGTTTGGAGGGAAGTCGGCGACGGAGTGTCTTAACACTAGGCTCCCTCTGTCTTCCCTATTATATGCGGGATACAGCGTCAAAAAATTTTTCAATTTGAAATGTTTGCAGATGTTAATTTCATTATTTTATTATCTTTTATAATTGAACATGTCATAAACATCAACATCTTACTGTCGTTGTTACAGAGGAAATTAAATTTAAAACCTATATTAAATATTTTGATTGATAAGAAAGTGAATATAATTCATCCTATATTATTTCTTAGAGATCTTAGAATATCTCGAGAATTTAGTTTTCACGACATATGATCATAAGTAAGAGACGAGACGAGTATTGCGTGTATTTGAAAGTGGATCACAATTTTTTATTAACTTTGCCAAAAATAACAAAAATGATATGTACAAAAACAATGTCTAAACATTCTATCAATTATATTAATATTGTCACACGATGCGTATATTTAATTTTCAGGTTTATTTATATTTCTCTTTATTTTACTAGTAGCTTCAGTTTCTTCTGTTATTAAAGCCTTACAACATCAACTGTACAGCTTTTGGCATTCAATAATCTTTCTTTTTACATAAACTTTTACAATTCATGGTTCATGAATAATAAGTATATATCTCCATTTTTTTCCAGGGATTGCTTTCAAAGATCAAATTTATCTCTTTTTCACTCTTATTGATTAAACTAGGAACAGAATCTAGTAAGTAATCAATAGGTACAATTTGAAACCGTCCTAACTTTGGTGGAATCTCGATATCAGATTGATAAGTCCACTGTGCTATCTGCCTTTGTAGTACAAGGGAATTACCGTTATGAATTATTGTCATACATATTTCAGTTTAAAATTGAAGAAGTATTTTTTTGTTAGCTATATTTTTCAAAAATATATATTTATTTGGAATTTGAACAATATTAAGCTGTTAGAATTACATAAACTTTTTACGGTACATATTCAATGCAAACTCGATTTAACGATACTGAAGGGAATCAGAAGATATTCTATATAGAGGTGGAAGTGTCAGCGCTCCTTTTACGGAAACAGCATATAGAGTAAAATATTTAAACCCATACTTAAAGAAATTAATCAAGATACCTCAACAGCTTAGACGTAGGATTTTTTTTTTATTTCACGTTGTTTATCCATACCTGTATTTAGTGTAATGCAGTTACGCATAGATACCAATAACGTTTGAACTTTGAACTTTGCCGCCAATACCTACGACTCGATGTCGGAATGAGGCTAATGCGACGGTTTCCCTTTGATAGGCTTATATTTGCGCGCGTCGTTCTTGACAAATGGCGTTTTATATTACAACAATAAAATATAATTTTATTATTTATTTTGTTTGAAAAAATAACTTTTTCAATATTGGGATTTTTTTTAATTGTATTAGGCTTTAATAGAGTACTTAGTTATAAGTGTGGTTTCATTTAAAGTGGTGCTGACACTTCCACCCTGTATAGAGTAATTTGTTAATATGAGGTTCGTTATACAGAGGTAAGGATGGTCTACGATTCGTATTGCCAAGGTTTTTGATCTCAAGTTTTTAATTTATCAGCCACTACAAATTTTAAAACAACAGTGTCAACCAGCAATGTTCGCATTACTGATCGCCAAACAATAACAACTTACGAAAGATATAACAATTCTAAACCTGTCGAGACAAGAATTTAATATCAAATTGAATGTAGTGAGCTGAAAGGATTCGTTTTGTAAAGGTTATTATAAGTCAATAAATTCGTTATGTAGAGGCAAATAATACCTTTTTTATATATTTAACAAGATTAAAAATTCTTTACAAAAAGGAACAAATGTATTCGTAATGTAAACGTATATTTTGTATTAACACTTACGGACAGTTTTAAAGGATTTCGAAAAATTCGTTAAATCGAATCGAGTTATATTGAGGGTCGTTACATCAAGATAATAATAAGTAATTCAGATTTTCTATATAATACCTAGACAATATAAAAAATACATGGGGCGTTCAAGCCAATGTATGACAACATCATTGTCCGTAACATACTTTACCTAGGTAATGTATACATTTTTTTACATTTTTAAAGTTATTTGTTATCCCACACTTAGGAAAGAAGAATTCTTATTTAGAAAACGTATAAATTAAAACGTAAAAAATGTGTACATTTCCTACTGATTGTATAGAAACCAAAAGATTATCCGGATTTCCGGTAACATACATAATATAGATTAGACTCTAAATGACAATAAATTAATTTTAATATTAAATTAGAATAATGAGCACGTGACCAAATTTACATTTTCGTACTGAAATGTACTTTAATGTATTAGGACAACGCAAGTACATCGTTTTAATTATTTATATCACGCATACACATATCATTTATCATTCGTCATTCTTAACATTCATTAATAAAGATATTAATTTAATTTTCATTAATAAAGATATTCATTTCACAAAAAAGGTTCAATTAAATCTTAATGATCATTTTCTTAACCTTTCCCCTTTTAATATAAGACATATGGGACAACTTTACTAATTTAAACTTAACACAAACAAGTATGTATGTGGGCTTAAAATTAATATTATAGTACCTAATAACATATCATTGATAAATCGTAACAAAAAAATGGGAAAAAAAAAATGATAAAATGTAATTTTTTAAGTGTTTTGATTTGTAATTATTGTTTATAGTACCGATCAATACTTTATCTTTAAATATATTACAAATTTATTAATTAAGATGTTTAGACAATTACGTTATGAACTACTTTAGGTAATATGTTTGATTGATATAGAAAGATTTATGACGATATAATATAAAATTAAGTTGACTTCCACCACTCGTCACGCAATGCCTAAAGAATTCCGCAAAGTGGGAAACGGAAGTGTCTTAACACTAGGTTCCTAGGTTCCGTCTGCTAACCCTACTATGTGCAACATACAGTGTGAAACTAAAAGAAAATATTTACAACGTTACAATATTAAAGCACTATATTATCAGTTTCATATCCCACGACGATAGTTTTGTTTGAAGAGGTAATAATATGCGCCGTATACATACGTAGCTACTTTAAGAACTTCGGTACTTATCTTGTCTAACTTTTAAGTATAGGTACTAGGTTTGATGTTTTAATAACAAATTTATGTTATTAAAACATCAAATGATATTTATTATTAGTTTATGATGTTTATTATTATACAATCAAATTAGCTTCACGCAGTATCGCACACAGCAGGGTAGGCAGAGGGAACCTATTGTTAAGAAACTCCGTTACCCACTTTCCGCCGAGTTCTGGGGGCATTGCGTGTTGAATGGCGGAACTTAACGCCGCGCCTCGATATCAGAGCGAAGAAATGAAAATATACATGGAAATAAATATTTCATTTCCTCGAATGTGTGGGTAAATCGAACCCAGAACCAGTCGATTTTACTGTCACACTTTGTGCCCCTGCGCCATGACAGGCCTCAATAATTGACCTGTAATATAATATTAAAAGCCTTATTTATATTTCTAATGTCGTACTAAATCCATTTACTTTAACTAATATAATCATAACCGCACCCATTTTACGATCACTTAAATCATAATTCATATTTTCTTACAAAATAAATTTTCATGATTAATAATAACTGTATTAATAAGGGGGATATTTTCTAATCACTAAATACTTCTTCAATATTATTTTAAAAAAAACATCTTTATATCTTAGTTGTAAGAAAACGTGTAGTTTAATGTTTTTTGTTTATAAATCAGATATCCCCTTTATTTTTTTTATTTCGTCGCATGCCTCTCAACTTACCCATGTTGTATTTGAATGCCAGACACAGACAGGAATATTAATGACAATATTTTTTTTTATTGTTTCAGTCACTTGGAAATCACGAATTCGACCACGGCGTCAGCGGGTTGACCCCATTCATAAATAATCTCACTTGCCCTGTGTTGGCTGCCAATCTAATATTGACTCATGTTCCTGAACTAGAAAAAGAAACAAATTTGAAGAAATCCGTCATATTTAATATATCTGGTACCTCAATCGGGGTGGTGGGTTATTTAACACCGGAAACAAAAATGTTAGCCGTGAAAAACGACGTGGAATACGTTGATGAAATAACTGCACTTAAAGAGGAAGTGAAAAGATTGAAAGACGAAGGTGTTCACATCATTATTGGTCTTGGTCACTCAGGATATATAAAAGATTTACAAATAGCAAAGGAAGTACAAGGCTTAAATTTAGTGATTGGAGGACATTCTAATACTTTTCTTTGGAACGGCACAAGTCCAGATTCAGAAGTATCCCTGGGACCTTATCCCACATACGTAACCCAAGCATCGGGTAAACAAGTGCCCGTAGTACAAGCATACGCTTATACTAAGTATCTAGGTAAATTACATATGATTTTTAACGATAAAGGTGATCTAGTCAGTGCCGATGGAATTCCTATACTTTTAGATAAAAATATTCCCCAAGATCCTGATGTGCTAAAGATTGTTGATCGTTACCGTACTGAGGTTTTAAACTACACAGAAGAAGTCATTGGTACCACAACCGTGGTGTTAGACGGATTAAGTTGTCAGCATAAAGAATGTAATATGGGAAATCTAATTGCTGATGCTATGGTATATTATTATGCTTCACAATACGAGGGCAAAGATCATTGGACCGATGTTCCAATGGCAATTATACAAGGAGGTGGAATAAGGTCCTCCATAGCACACGCAGACATGCCTACAGCTATAACTAAAGGAGATTTAATAGGAGTAATGCCATTTGAAGGTAACCTTGTCGTAGTCAGTGTGAATGGAAGTATATTATTACAAATGTTAGAACATTCTATAGAAAATCTAAACGATTTAGATTATCCCGGAGAATTCCTGCAAATGTCAGGCATTAAAACTGTTTACGATGTCCGAAGACCTGCTGGATCAAAGGTAGTTCACGCCGAGGTGAGGTGTTCGAACTGTTCCATCCCAACATATAGCGGAATAAATAAGAATGAAGGGTATAACGTGCTGATGCCACAGTTCATATCGAATGGTGGCGATGGATACTCGATGCTCCACGGACTGCCCACGCGTGTTTTAAATTACAGCGAGCTAACATGTACAATGCAATATATAAAACAGCACAGTCCTATTTACCCAGAAATAGAAGGAAGAGTGACAATCTTAAACCAAAAAAACGGCGGCTGTACTCTTACACTGTCAAAACCGTTGTTCCTGTGTTTAATATATCAAATTTATAGATATATTAGTCTATAATAAGTAACTTTAGCGTTAGATTATAAGCAAAGACAAATGGAGGATCTGAAGTTATTTGAGATGTATAAATATTTCTTAAGTTCTTAAGTTGTTAATGTGATAAACTAAGACATGAATCACAGAGAGTATTATACTTTAGTATTATTTTTGTTAAAGTTTGTAAAGTAAAATTTTAATTAAAGTGAAAGAAAATTGTGTAATTTAGTTTTATTGGTATAAATAATAATCTCTGAATAATTAAGATACATTATCGTAGGTATGTGGTATATATTTTACCATTGATTTTTATCTTTAGTTAACAGCAAAGAAAGCAGGGAAAACTTTATTGAAAAAGTATACAATTCATTGCCGCCTATTTTAAAAGCACTTAGTGTCTGTTTGTCCTACCAGACCTTATTTGCCTCACTGAGAATCGAACTTACAACCATCGAATATATCTACGAATAATTATAGTAGACATATTACCAAGGATTTGGTACTAATTTCAGGATTGTAGCTCAATGGAAAATAGGTACAACTTATAAAAGTTAACGCACTAAAGTTTTAAAGGTGTGATCACTCATTTTGTATGAAATGAACTACAAATATTTAGTTTTTTTTTCTATAAATACCTTTTTTCAATAATACATTTAATTTTTTTCCATTTTTTCTCTTATTTGTATCGTAAGATCTTACTTCGTGCCAAATTTCATAAATGTAGATCCACAAGAAGTACCCTAAAAAAATATACCCCAACAGTATATTGTAGAAACAAAATTCTACTAACTGCGACATGATGAAATAATATGGATTTTTTTTTATTCTGGTTATGTTTTATTATAACGTAGTATATTGATAAAACTTCTAAACGATATTAAAAAAAATAGTAATTTAAATAGCCTATCCTAGTCTGGTCAAGCACATCACGTTATGCTTAAAATTAATTGTAAGCAATTGCATTAAATACTTTGCATATTTTTTTCATTATAAACAGGCTATTGGAGGCTACTTCAGTAAAGGATAACAGATTTTATTTTTATCGTTCAGAACAATAAACTATGCCTAAACTGAAATACTTGTTTAGAAACATATAAAAAATTTAACGTAGTGGGATTGGAACCCGCGCCTGTTGGAAACCGTCCAAGCGCTCTGATCACTATACCATATGGTCTCAACAAGCTACGTCGAGATTCTTATACGCTTGTAACAACTTACAACGTTAGCATCTCTCTAGGGAGATTTTTATAAATTTCCCCTACTTGGAAACTGTCTAAGCGCTCTGACCACTAAACCACACATTCTCATCAAGCTATGTCGTATTTAGCAAAAGAGAACTTACACTGAACAAATAAATATAAAAAAAAAATAGGCAAATCACAGGAAAAAATCTTTACAAACTTATATTTGTAGTTCGTTTTATACAGAACTAGTGCATACCCCGGCTGCAAACTTAAGTTTGTCTACTAAAGTAAAAACTTATTACTGTTACTGAGTTGTACTTTCCAATGATCTAGTGCTGTCTAATTAGGAAATTGACACAGAACCCTCGATGGGCGAGTCTGACTCACACTTGACCGATTTTGCCAATAAATGCGCCATGTTCGTAATATAATGAAAATATAAAACAACACTTAAGCCGAACCGAACAGAGCGGGCACATAACCAAACCGTGTCAACCTGACATACTTTTCTAACACCAGGTGATTTTAAAAGTGTCACTCATCTGCTGCTATTAAAAATCCATTGTCCATGGAAAGACTATTTTAGTAACAAATGGCATCGTTTCGTGGTTGAGTCGTGATTACCTTGCCTTGGATACGTAGAAATGGATATATATATATATATATATATATATATATATATATATATATATATATATATATATATATATATATATATATATATATATATACCAGTGTTAAAACTTTAAAGCATTTTAAAAATCTTAAACTCGAAACCTCTAGTCATAAGTTTTAAGCAATAAATTTTCAGTTATTTTTTCCGAGAAAAACAACTACTTAGTCGCTAATATCGACAATAACACTTATTTGTTAAATTTAAATTCTTTCTAAACTATTTTTATTTTACTTTTCTTTCAGTCACTTGGAAATCACGAGTTCGATGAAGATGTCGATGGACTCATACCTTTTATAAGGAGCCTCACATTTCCCACCGTGACCGCCAATCTAATATTAAATAAAGTACCCGAGCTTAAAAAGGAACCCAATTTACACAATTCAATCATACTTGACATAAATGGCGTCAAAATTGGTATAATTGGATATTTAACGCCGGATACAAAATTTCTAGCACCTAAAAATAATGTCGAATATGAAGATGAGATTACTGCTATTAAGAGAGAGGTTCAAAAGTTAAAATTTAAGGGTATTAAAATACTCATAGCTCTCGGCCACTCTGGATATTATAAAGATTTGGATATTGCTGCAAATGTTGAAGATTTAGATTTAGTTATAGGTGGCCATTCCAACACCTTCCTGACCAACAAAAATAATACGAATGAAATTCCTGAATACCGTCAAGGCCCTTATCCAACTGTAGTCGAACAAAAGTCTGGTAGAAAAGTTTTAGTGGTACAAGCGTATGCATATACAAAATATTTAGGAAAACTTTTCTTGACTTTTAATAATCAAGGTGAGGTTACTAATTATAATGGAGAACCTTTATTATTAGATGCAAAGGTACCAGAAGACCCAGAAGTACTACATTTAGTCGATAGTTACCGAAATGACGTAGATGAAATATACAGCGAAGTTGTTGGAAGCTCGTCGGTGCTTCTAGATGGAGACTCGTGTCGCCATAAAGAGTGTAATTTAGGCAATTTTATTAATGATGCAATTATTAACTACACAAAGAAAAATTATAATGAACATTCGGATATCAATATATCTATTATCCAAGGAGGCAGGATAAGAAGTTCCATCAGTCATCCTGGATATCCCTTTAACATAACCAAAGGAGATATGATCACTGTTATGCCTTTTTCGGATAGTCTGTGCATTATAACAATAAACGGTACTATTCTGAAGAAGGCTCTAGAACATTCGATTGCCCATTGGAGAAAAATCGACACTCCTGGACAGTTTCTGCAGTATTCTGGTATTGAAGTAGTATACGATTTATCTCAGAGTCCAGGCTCTAGGATTGTTACTGCCAAAGGAATGTGCATAACTTGTTCAGAACTTAAGGACATTACTGACGATCTTCAGTACAAAATAATGACATCCGTTTTCATAGCTGATGGTGGGGATGGGTACACTATATTCCAGAATCTTCCTAGAGAAATACTAACTTACAACGAAGTCACTTGTACTATAGATTATTTGCGCAGATATAGCCCAATAAAACCCATCGTTTCTAAACGAATAGTCATTTTGAACGAGGATAAAATACAAAACTTTGTGCTTTCGAATGCACACTCTATCAATATAAGTTCAATATTATTTATTATCTGTATATTTATGATGTTATAAAATAGTCATTTAATTAACTATAGGTACAAATGAACAAAGTTTTTAAAGAATTACATTCCTACTGTCATGAAATGGCATTAACAAGATATGTTTTAAATAAAGAATGTAAAAATGTTATATTTTTATTTGCTTAACCCACAATACAATAAACTATTTATATCAAGTTATCAACAGCAACATATATGTAAAAAAATATGAATATTATCAAAGTACACAGAAAAACAAGTCAGTAAATTTCAAATTCAATAAAAAAATTACTAAAGTAATCACTATAAGTATTATATAAGTACTAATTACAATATAATAAATATGTAAGGCACAGTAAGTAACATATGTTAATAACTAATTTAAATCAATAAAGCTGATTCACAAAAAATATTAATATTCTGTCATTATGATAAAATATTTATAAAGTTAACATCTAAAAATAAAATTAAAAAAAATAATTGCATTATAAAAGGTCCAGCTGGAAAGGGATGAAAAGGCCGGTAGGTAAAAACATGTTGTGTTGTTATTTCAAACAAAAAAGCAATATAATTAGTTAAAAACAATTCATTAGAAACCAGTGCAGCTTTCCCATGCTTATATGTATATAATAAGCTGTAGCTTAGACCCTTTATATATATTTTTGCTTAACAATAAAATATAAAATAACTTTATTTAATCAATAAAAAGAAAGTTCTGTTTAAAATAAATGATTTTCCACCATTAAATCAGAACCATAAGGAACATGCCCCTCGAAGATAGATAGGCATTGTTTCAAGGCCTCCTGGCATTCACAGAGTTCCACACAGGGTGCATATTCCTCTAAACTTTCACAAAGTTTGCAAAGTTTATGATAAACATCAAGTGCAGTGCCCACTTTCCCATATTGTAACTCATCTATTACTTTCATGGGCAATAATTTTTTTCTGCTTGCTAAAATTTTATTGGGCACTTTTGTTGATTTTCTCAAATTTAGTTCCATGTAGGTAGGCCAATTGTCTACGCAAGCCTCACAAACACAAATAAATTTATATTGACTTTTAAGTGAGATGTGGCGAGATCTGCGGTCCATTACTGCATGATGAAACCTAAAAAATATTATTTCACATTTTGATTATGATATATTGAATCAAAAAATAGTAGATCACAAATTGCATTAATATTACTGACTGATAAAGTACAAAATATCCTTTGTAAGACTTTTTAATTTGTAACATATTAATATCATATTTTAATGTTTAACTTTTATAATTCATTCCTCTTTCATTTCATTATTTTTTTCCATTTCATTCCTAATTTAGGAAAAAATGAATGAATGAACCTTGTTACCAGAGTTAGGAATCCTAAATTTGGTAACAAGGCAAAGTGTAGCATTGAGTTTTGCTACTCAACATGCAATGTTTTCAGAATTTGACATAAAGTGAGAAATAGAATTGTCTTACTGCAAACAGATTGTCCCTAGCACTAGGCTCCCAGGTTCTCTCTTCCTATCCTACTATGTGCGGGATACAGCATGAAGCCAAAAAAAACTATTATTGTGCTATATATTATGTTTAAGTTGGTACTTATAAACAGTTAAAGATTTGATCTATTAGGAAATAACAAAATAATAAACCTTACCCATAGTTATCAAATATTTGCATTCCCTTTTTAATAGGTCTTAAGGCAATCACCAACATCTTTCCAGTCCCCAATTTCGTGCATCTAGTCACATTTGGAGCACAGGAGTGATTTATTAAACTACAAAATGCATATGGGGCGCACCCCAAATTTATTTCATCCACACTTTTACCACTTTTGTCTCCTATGTTAGAAGCAATAGAATGCATATTGGTGGGAGTTGTCATTTCGTGTAACAATAACAACCTTGCAACACATTGTAAAACTCTATCTTGTTGATCTTCACATTCGTGAACCATAAAATTTGTGTTGCATCTCAAAAATTTCAAGAACACTGCTGCAGTCACCGCTTTCTGAAAAATATCTGAAATTGATCTCTTGTCCGCATTTGTGGCTAACGAATGAATAGACGCATAATATTTTGAATCATATGTCCAATTGTCCCCAACTTTCACTTGTCCATGGAACTCAGTATTGTTAAGAGCATCAGCAGCTTCTATTGTTTTAAATAAATCATTCCAATTTAAATGATCAGTACGGGCTCTTATAACAGTTTTTAATGCTAATAGCTCAAGTTTAGTGAAATCCATCCGAAATAAAGTAGCCATTAAGGGACATTCAATTTCATGAAACTCTTTCCAAGCCTTTACTTTACATTCCTTGCTGCAATATAAACAGAAACAGCAAGTGTCACATGGCATAAGATTAAGACATCTCGATAAACAGTAACTACATGCAACTAAATGCTGATTTTTCAACAAAATGGCTAAATAAGGTTCTTCTTCAATAATAATTTCACCAACATTTATATTTTCTTTGGCTACAACATGTCTACCCATTTCTTCACTGTGCACAACTTTCAGCTTAGAACTTGCAGCAACAAAAATGGGATCCTTTTGTGTTTTCATTTTTAAAATATCTTCTATTTTAATGTTATTTGTTGTAGTTGTTTCTTTTTCAGACAGAGCATTATTACATGACACTTTTCTTTTATTCAATTTTTCTTGAAGTTTTTTAGGATATTCCAGTGAAAAAACTGTGTCTATATCTTTTATACACTGATTGTATTTCTCAAGCTCAAAAAAAACTGCTGAACGATTGGACAATGCAATGCAAAAGTTTTCTGAATTATTTATAGAATAAAGAAGAGACAAGTTATAGTACTGCCATGCTTTATGAAATTCTGATTTGTTAAAGAATAGGTTGCCACGGTTACGGTACCTTACAGACAGTTCCTCATTCTTCTTAACCTCTTTAACAGAAGGGAAAGCATTAAGGTCTTCTATAATATTATACACAAATAATACACGTTCGTTTTCTGTTTTTAGTGCTAACAACTTATTAGAAATTTCCTTTATTTTATTTTCTGATGTCAATTTAGCAATAACCCCTTCATAGCAAGAATCAATACTCATTTTGCTATATTTATATATCAAACAAAATTTGAAGTAAATATGTCTCACTTTGCCACACCGTTTATAGTGGTCAATTTAGGTTGTGAAATGATATATGTTATTGATCAGAGATTGAAAACTCAGAACATTCCTTTGGATAAGTCTGAAAAGGGTAAGATATATTTTTTTTATAATTTATTTAAGCACTTTATGATAAAATATATAAAATCATTATCGACAACTAATTTAAGAATTCACCTATATAATATAAAATATCTATAAAAAGCCTTTTGTTTTTAGTCCTCACAGACATAGTTGCTGTGTTACTACATCCAAAGCTGTTGGACGAGCTATTTATACCTCAACCAGTCGCCACCCATGCAGTCATAAAGCAACTACTACAAGATATCTCAGCTACATCCATTATGAAACTAGACGATTATTCTATGGGAAAATTGTGGGATTTAATGACAATGATATTCAAATGGCAGCTATCGGTGGCAACAAATCAAAATATATTTGACATAAGCCGGCGACATTTACGTTGCGTAGCTTCTCTCATGCCCGAATATTTTACAAAAACACTTTTCGAAAATGCATTAAAAAAATTCGTATTGTTATCAAATAATTTCACAAGCGAAGATTACAACTGTTTGTGCAACACATTAATTATTTGGTTTTCAGAATATCATACTAAAATTTCAGTTTTACTAAGGCTGGGCTTGCAAAACAAAGATGGCACATTTTGCTTACCTTCCACTATTAACTCGAAATTTTTGAAAGATTTAGGGGACAATATTTATAAATATGAAAGTAATAAAAAAAATTATAATTACAAAAATTATTGTCTTGAAACGAATGAAATTAATTATATTGTAGAATCTATCGAAAAATCATCGTCTAAGACACATCAAGTGGAACTGCGGCTACCGATTCATTTTGGGAATGAAAAATTAAAAAGTAAAATTTTGAAAATTAATAAAGATATAAAATATGAAAATATCACAGCCCTTGTAAGAAATACAAGCAAAAATGATGATCTTACTTTTGTAGCAAATTATCCGAAGTCTCCACAGGAAGATCTTTTGGATATGTTGCAGGAATCGTCTTTAAATAATTAGCTGTTTTACTATGTTTTAGGCAAGTATGTTTAATTAATTTACCGTAGTAGCTTCGACGAAATGCGAAATTTTAACCTTGCTCTCTGGAACTGGACTCTACAGCGTCGCCGGGCTTTGTGAGACCGAGCTAGAAAACCTCAGAGCTTGGCTTGGAATTTGAAATTTTAATGTGCATTATGTTTACTTATTACATATCGCATGATTACCGGGGAAGACCAGACCATAGCCCCTTAGCACTTTACCACAGACAATGTATTATACAATGTATTATATTTATAAGCCAAAACAAAATTTTATTTGAATTATAATTATCTAGTCACCTAATTATACTAATGTAACTATTAATTATACTAGTGTATACAAGTAGTAATTATTGGCTTTTAATTAATATAAAATATTACTTCGTAGTCTTGGTTTGGATAGGTTGCAGGAAACGTCTTTAAACATTTATTATTCTATTATTTGTAAATAACGTTGGTTGTTATAACCAACAGCAGATAATATAATTAATTATAAATTTCTAATGTTCTAGTCATTATTTATTTTCAACACTGACTGTTATTTATAATATTCATTATCTGCTATGAAAATGGCGTGTGCTAGCATCGGCCATTCCTAGTGATTAATTAATATATTTAAAAGAGGTATGTATAACTAAGTTGCTGTAGTAATTTCTGTATATACTAAATGTTAGTGTGCATTTCTCATATATAAATATTACAAATCAATTAAATACTGTAGTCTGAGTATGAAGGATAAAAGTAACTCTATCCTCCATAGATTCGGGGAAGAACAAACCATAATCATTTAACATTAATCATAGACTATAATATATTATTATTTAGGACCTCTTTAAATTATGTGGAGTTCCTGGTAAAGATTTCATTGATTGAAGAATTACTATAGGTCCCGACTGTTAATCCTAATAAACTATTGGGCTTGATTATTTTCTTTTTAATTTTATGCAGTCGGGGTTTTTGTTTTTATAAATATTTTTTTATTCTATTTTTTATAATACATCGCATAGTTCAAATTACATCATATTTAAAAATTAAAGATAAATTTTCCTTTCTTTCAAATTGAGTAATTTAAGATAAGAATTCAAAATGATCCTTTGATGTATGTTTTATCAACGGTTCATTTTTTAATCTATATCATCACTTTTAATATTCAGCGCCCTCTTTTTAGATATATGTGCATATTGTGCATTTGTATCAATATTTTAGTATTAAATCAAATTTTATTATGTACCTATCGGTTAAGCACAAAGAATAATTAATACCCAACATTTGTGAAACTACTTTATATTAGCAGCTGCACTAACTCCTTATAGTAAAGATTTGTGACAAATTTGAAAGTTTTAAAATACATCAATCATAAACAGCAAATATTTATAGCCCGACAAGAACTATTAATTTAAATATTAGTAAAATTGCAGATTGTGTTTAAAAGGTTCATAGATTTTTCAGTTTAACTGTGTGCCCCGCATAGGCAGAGGGGGCATAGTGTTAAGGCACTCCGTTCATCGCTTTCCGCCGAATTCTGAAGACATTGGTTGTTGAGTGGCGGAACTCAACATTGCGTTTTGACTCGACACCAAAGCAAAGAAATGAAAATATTAAATAATTTCCGAGTGGAAGTCCAACCCATAACCTGTCACGGTTACAGTCACTTATTATGTCTAAAATATATCAGTTAATATATTTTAGACATAAATAACAATTGCAATATTAAGTAATTATTTTACATGATTCATTCAAAAACAAAACGATAGTATAAAAATATTTTATTCACATCACATGTTTTACATTACCAATACAAAAACAAACAAATAATAAAATCTAAAATTAACCTAAAATCATAGCAGTATTCTAAATAAATAGTTGTACGACTGTGACACCTCATATTTAATGAGATCTTTTTAAGTAAACTTCTAAATATGTTTTATGTGTTGCATCTGAAATTTTATGTGGTGAATCAGTTGGAACTGTTGAAAATATACTTCAAAATATATCAATGTCAACAAAAATTTAAAAACAATTTGTTAATTTTTTACCTGTGTTATGTTATAAATGTTAGCTATAAGTATATTAAAAATCCTACACCATAAATACAATTTTTTTTTATAAATGTCCTTTAATTATATTTTTAATACATTTTGAATTTACTGGTGTTTTGGTTTTAGAAGAACTTTATATCAAATAATTAAATCTATTGAAATAATTAGAAATTAAATTATTCATTTACAAAAGAAATCTGTTAGCATAATTGCTCACAAGCGTAATATTTAAAACATATAAATAAAAATATATTTTGTGTTTAATTAAATACAAGAACATGAAATTTAAACTGAAATATGTGTTATTTACATAAGTGTTATAAATAAAGATTTCAAGATTATAAGAGGTTTTCAATTGTAAAAAAATGTACACTCCGTTCCCCATTTTCCGCCAAATTTCCCTCCAAATTCTGGAGAGATTACGTGTTGGGTAGCGGAACTAAACTTCGCGCTTGACACCAGAGCGAAGAAATAAAAATATAAAATAAAGGGGGATGGAGAGCGAGGTACAGAACCCACAACCAGTAACGTTTACACACACTTGTGCCCCGACGCCACTACTGCCATCAAATTTCAATTGTATTATGTTATAAACGATAAGTGAGCTTATAATGAAAAATCTTTAATGAAAGGAGTAACAGTTAAACTTAGCCACATACATATTTACAAAAAAAGGAACACAATAATGTTAATTAAAAACAATGTAAAACTAGAACTAAAGGATAAGTGATGATAATTCACTCATTTTAATCAAAGAATCACTTATTTTAATTTTAATAAAAATATTCCTTATTAATGTTAACACAATAGAAATATTGTTATTAATATTTATTTTCGAAATGATGACTTTTCTCATATTTATAATAACAGTATCATATAATATGTTTGTTTTTGACCAAACAAGAGACTGTTGGCACACGTGCACTATAATATATAATTTTTTACTAATAATGTTTTGTTTTTGGCATGTGTCCATAAAAAAAAATTATAAATATAATTTTTGTATAAATCTATGATTTTATTGTTTTTGAAATTAGACAATTAAATTAACTGTAAGTCAAATTAAAATCATAGAATATTATCTTGACCCGATTCTTTGTACATTCCTTTTTTTATCAGCCTCATGCTGTATCCTGCAGACAGCTGGGTCTCTTCCCTCTGCCTAATTAGACGGTACCTAGTGTTAAGACACTCCATTCCCCATTTTCCGCCGAATTCTGTAGGCATTGTGTGTTGAACGGCGGATCTTAGCGCCGCGCTTTGCCACGTAACCAGAGTGAAGAAATGAAAATATAAATAGATATTATTATTTCCTCGAGTGGAGATCGAACCCACAACTACGCTCACTGTCGCACATTTGTGCACCTGCGCCAAAACTGGCCTCTTACTCAATACAGTTATTAGATATATTAAGTGCACAATACTTGATGATTTTTTCACAAAGTACAGATTTAGAAAAGAAATAAAAACTAACTAAATTTATAAAAAGAAAAATATAAAGTAGATACTCAAATGCTACCGAAATATTATAATCTATGTACTTTGGTCATAACATTAAACCATGTTAGTAATTATAAAAGAAATATACGAAATACATTTAAATATTTTTTTTATTTTCGTCAATTTCTCACATTTCCGAGGTTGATAATATAAGTCACTCAGTTCTCCACTTCCTAACAATTTAAAAGTTAAGTTTCCTTCAAGTGGGACTCGAATTTACAACTATCGCGAACGCCGCGTTGGCCCATATTAATATTTTACAATTATTATTTTTTTTATCAAAGTCAATAAATTTTCGAGTATAAGCAAATCAATTTACTATGACAAGCTTATGTAATACAAGATAACAGTATGATCGACAAATCGTGACCACTCTGAAGTTAACTGTGGTTGGCTGCTGGGATTTTAGTTTAGGATTTTTTCTTTCTTAAAATTAGGATTTAAATTTAGGATTCTTTTTTCTCGAGTGAACAATTTACAAAATTAAGAAACCTAACTTTCTGGCTGCCACAATTTGTGAACCACACTATACTTGTAATTTGTTCTATATTTGAAATTTAATACACACTATTTACACATTAAGATAACAAAACAATGATTATTTTTTAATATTCTTCAATAACACTGTTAGTGTCAATGTGTTAAAATAAAAAAAAATAAACCTAATACGTAAGTTAGTTAGTTGCAAGTCACTGTAGAATACACTTAAGTCATTTCTTTACCAGTTCTAATGGTACTTACATTAATTACACGTAAACTGTTTTAATCTGTCACCAATTACCAAAAATGGCAGTCCTAGATCATAAATAACTATCAGTAATAAATAGATCTTTATTATAACACAATGTATTTGAGACAGGAGTATGGATATATGGACCATGTCCTGCTCCTTACTTGAGGAATTACCAGTAAATTGGTTGGCACCAACTCAAAGTTCAGTTCAACTATTTGATACAGTCACATATTAAGATAATAATACAAAACAACTTGACACGATACGATACTATTAGCCACACATTATCGAAACACATCAAGTCATTTCACATGCTTGGTAGTCTATTAATACAGAGATTGTAATTTTTTCCTTTCCTTTTATTCTCAATTCTAAAAATAAAGTTCAACGTCCAAAAATCTTTACTAAAACACAGACTATTATAAGAATCTTGAGTGCATCCTTGTAGAATTTGGCGAGAAGCTTGCATCCGGTAACATGCTGGTGTCTCCATATACAGGTGAGGATGGTCCACCGGCGGAGTATGGACTTCTCGACCATGTCCTGCTCCTTAGTTGAGGGGTCTCTGGTAAAATAGTTTGTACTGGTTCAGTTGGTAAACGGATTTGTCCTTTCTTTTGTAGTCTTGATTGTACTGAAGAAGAAAATAAAATTACGTGTAAATATATAAGAATTTGGGAATATCAAAAAAATGAACTTCTTGTATATTTTTAGCAAAATTAATTTTCATAACTCGCCATAGATGAATTCTGAAAATTATAATAGTACAACTCAAAGATTAGATATTAGCAATTGAAAAATCTAATAATGAAACATTGGAAAATTACATATATTAAAGATGTATACAGATGACCATTTTCTAATTATTCGTCACGATATCTTTCTTAGTTATTTAGAAAACGTATAAATATTGGAAAGTAGCGGGACTCGAACCCGCGCCTCCTTAAAATCAACCAGGACCTGGTTATGAATATGAATGGAATTTTTATAAATTTTCTAAATAAGTATTTTTCTTTCCTAAGTGTGGAATAACACTTAAAAAAAATGTTAAATAAATCTTTCTTGTTTGGTAGATGATAATTATGTTAAGAATAATGGTTCATTAAATAAAAAAAAAGCCAAAACCAGTTTGAACAAGCTTACCATATAAATATCCAGCTGCAATCGCAGCCACTGTCATGAGAGTAGGTAAATACGGCAACAGTATAGCAAAAATGGCGCCCAATAGCGTGCCACAGGCGATTTCATATTCCCTTTCCACTTCCACTCTTATATCTTGAGAAGTCAGCTTCGATATAACATTAATCCATCCCATACCACAAATAACAGTTTCACTTTTAACCTGAACATTTATTTCTGAGTCACTACTACTAATTTCTAATTTTAATCCTGGAGATGGTACCATTTTGACCATTTTCAATGCTTGAGGTTGTCCATTAATTGTGAAAGTTGCTGGAGGGCTTAAAAGTGATATTTTAGTTTGGGTTACTCTTATTGGTGGCAAGAGAAGTACTTTGGTGCAAGTGCGGAATACGTCCCATTCAGCGCAAAGTTCTACTTCAGATGGGTCTGTTATTTGAGTTGCTGGAATTACTGAACAACCGAGTTGACCTGTAATAAAACAATAAATTATACTTTTTTTATATTATTATACTTTTCTTGCCCTGTTACACACTAAGACTGTGCTAAAATTAAGTAAAGGTAAAAAAGCTTTAAAAGACTGAATAAATATATTAAATTAAAATTCAGTAAGTGTTGATAATATGTTTATGTGCTCTTATCCAGAGATATGGGTTCAATCCTCACTATATGTAAAAACCGGACAAGTGCGAGTCGGGCTCATCCACCGAGGGTGCCGTAAAAAATTGGAGGTCTTGAGCTTTTTCTGAAGTTCAGGCTTAGCTTAGCCAGAACCCTTTCATTTGGTACCAAACTCTAACTAGCAGCTTTAATACCAAATATTGCCCCCTCTTTAAGGCTATTATTTTTTAAGATTTAACGAATTTGTCGAATTGTCGAAATAAACGTTTTTTTACGTTGTAAACGGCCATTTCTTTTTTAAGTAAATATAGAAATATGTTTTTTTATCAGGAAATTATGGGGCTGTAGATCTAGGTATATGGTTTGAATTTTAACTCGATATCTCAAAGCATTCCTGGAATAAAGGGTCTTGACAGAAAGACAGACAGACAGACGGACGGAGAACAAAGTGATCTTATAAGGGTTCCTAAAAAAGGAACCCTAAAAAATATTTGTTTATATTTCTTAATGTGTTTGCATACATTTTAAATATTATAAACATAATATATTTTACCATTATTAATATCGAGAACTGCTTTCGCAGTATGTGGAGCTTTGGTTCTACATAAATAAGGTAATTCAACTTCAATGCCTTCTAAAGCATATTTCTGTTCTTCCGTACATAGCAGGGGACCGGTGGTTAACCCCTCGCCTTGTATGGACAATGGCACTAAAGTGTATGGCCATTCACCAGGTAAAAACTCCATCTGTAACAACATGATTTAATTTTTTTATTTAGATTGTATAATGTACAAATCATTGATGTTTTATGCTTTTTATGTTTTCATAATTTTTTGTAAACTGTAACTAATAAGACAGCAAAATGGCATATTTTGTATATTGAAGCCATAATTCATAGAAAATAATATAAGAATAATATGCCATGGTAGAAATTATCAATTTTTAACACCCAATATTGTATCATACTATAATATTTTGGTTGATAATAATTGTTAGACTAAACTATTACCACATACACGCAACGACGCGGGTGTCGTGCAGGAGAAATACAAAATCTATTATGCCACGAAGCATTTATTGATGTAATAGAATCCAAAACAATGATTTTTTTTTCGTCTGTTATTTCGTCTGTTGGAGATGTTTGTCAAAATAGTTATATAGTTTTCACTATATAACTATTTTATAACGTTCTTGTGTTTCTTTTATTTCAATCGGTTCATACAAAAAAAAGTTATGTAAATATAAAAAATTACATGTGATAATATTCCTACAAAATGAATAAAATTTTATGGAATTGGCTGAAATTGTAATTATTATCAATGTATGGATATTGTTTTTAAAATGATAATGACATTAGATCACGAAAATTTCATTTGAACTAAATGAAATCAAAAAAATATTGTAAAGTATAAACGGGCGAAGCTCCAAGTGCGACGATAGTATGTTATAATTTTTTCATTTTGTCATTATTTTTTAGACAAGTCATGGCGCGGGGCACTGTGTGTGTGACTGTAAACATCACAAGGTTGTGGGATTGATTTCACTTGAGGAAATGAAATATTTAATATTTTCATCCCTTGGTAGGAACACAAAATGCGGCGTTGAGTTCCATTCAACACGCAATATGTCCATAAATCGGCGAGAAATGGTGAAAGGAAGTGGCTTAATGGGAACGGAATATCTTAACACTAGGTGTTCAGGGCGGCGGCGTACCTTGGCGAGCGGCACCTGGTGCACGGCGACTCGCAGAGGCGGGCGCTCGAGGCGCAGCGCGTGGCGCGAGGGCGCGGGCGCGCGCAGCACCGCCAGCGTCACGCCCGCGCCCGCCGCCAGCGCCACCGCGCCCGGCGCGCGCCAGCCCACGCCCTCCACGCACAGCGCCCAGCCGCCCGTGGCTGAACACAGAGTATGTTTACCTTGGCGAGCGGCACCTGGTGCACGGTGTGGCGCAGCGGCGGGCGCTCGAGGCGCAGCGCGTGGCGCGCGGGCGCGGGCGCGCGCAGCACCGCCAGCGTCACGCCCGCGCCCGCCGCCAGCGCCACCGCGCCCGGCGCGCGCCAGCCCACGCCCTCCACGCACAGCGCCCAGCCGCCCGTGGCTGAACACAGAGTATGTTTACCTTGGCGAGCGGCACCTGGTGCACGGTGTGGCGCAGCGGCGGGCGCTCGAGGCGCAGCGCGTGGCGCGCGGGCGCGGGCGCGCGCAGCACCGCCAGCGTCACGCCCGCGCCCGCCGCCAGCGCCACCGCGCCCGGCGCGCGCCAGCCCACGCCCTCCACGCACAGCGCCCAGCCGCCCGTGGCTGAACACAGAGTATGTTTACCTTGGCGAGCGGCACCTGGTGCACGGTGTGGCGCAGCGGCGGGCGCTCGAGGCGCAGCGCGTGGCGCGCGGGCGCGCGCAGCACCGCCAGCGTCACGCCCGCGCCCGCCGCCAGCGCCACCGCGCCCGGCGCGCGCCAGCCCACGCCCTCCACGCACAGCGCCCAGCCGCCCGTGGCTGAACACAGAGTATGTTTACCTTGGCGAGCGGCACCTGGTGCACGGTGTGGCGCAGCGGCGGGCGCTCGAGGCGCAGCGCGTGGCGCGCGGGCGCGGGCGCGCGCAGCACCGCCAGCGTCACGCCCGCGCCCGCCGCCAGCGCCACCGCGCCCGGCGCGCGCCAGCCCACGCCCTCCACGCACAGCGCCCAGCCGCCCGTGGCTGAACACAGAGTATGTTTACCTTGGCGAGCGGCACCTGGTGCACGGTGTGGCGCAGCGGCGGGCGCTCGAGGCGCAGCGCGTGGCGCGCGGGCGCGGGCGCGCGCAGCACCGCCAGCGTCACGCCCGCGCCCGCCGCCAGCGCCACCGCGCCCGGCGCGCGCCAGCCCACGCCCTCCACGCACAGCGCCCAGCCGCCCGTGGCTGAACACAGAGTATGTTTACCTTGGCGAGCGGCACCTGGTGCACGGTGTGGCGCAGCGGCGGGCGCTCGAGGCGCAGCGCGTGGCGCGCGGGCGCGGGCGCGCGCAGCACCACCAGCGTCACGCCCGCGCCCGCCGCCAGCGCCACCGCGCCCGGCGCGCGCCAGCCCACGCCCTCCACGCACAGCGCCCAGCCGCCCGTGGCTGAACACAGAGTATGTTTACCTTGGCGAGCGGCACCTGGTGCACGGTGTGGCGCAGCGGCGGGCGCTCGAGGCGCAGCGCGTGGCGCGCGGGCGCGGGCGCGCGCAGCACCGCCAGCGTCACGCCCGCGCCCGCCGCCAGCGCCACCGCGCCCGGCGCGCGCCAGCCCACGCCCTCCACGCACAGCGCCCAGCCGCCCGTGGCTGAACACAGAGTATGTTTACCTTGGCGAGCGGCACCTGGTGCACGGTGTGGCGCAGCGGCGGGCGCTCGAGGCGCAGCGCGTGGCGCGCGGGCGCGGGCGCGCGCAGCACCGCCAGCGTCACGCCCGCGCCCGCCGCCAGCGCCACCGCGCCCGGCGCGCGCCAGCCCACGCCCTCCACGCACAGCGCCCAGCCGCCCGTGGCTGAACACAGAGTATGTTTACCTTGGCGAGCGGCACCTGGTGCACGGTGTGGCGCAGCGGCGGGCGCTCGAGGCGCAGCGCGTGGCGCGCGGGCGCGGGCGCGCGCAGCACCGCCAGCGTCACGCCCGCGCCCGCCGCCAGCGCCACCGCGCCCGGCGCGCGCCAGCCCACGCCCTCCACGCACAGCGCCCAGCCGCCCGTGGCTGAACACAGAGTATGTTTACCTTGGCGAGCGGCACCTGGTGCACGGTGTGGCGCAGCGGCGGGCGCTCGAGGCGCAGCGCGTGGCGCGCGGGCGCGGGCGCGCGCAGCACCGCCAGCGTCACGCCCGCGCCCGCCGCCAGCGCCACCGCGCCCGGCGCGCGCCAGCCCACGCCCTCCACGCACAGCGCCCAGCCGCCCGTGGCTGAACACAGAGTATGTTTACCTTGGCGAGCGGCACCTGGTGCACGGTGTGGCGCAGCGGCGGGCGCTCGAGGCGCAGCGCGTGGCGCGCGGGCGCGGGCGCGCGCAGCACCGCCAGCGTCACGCCCGCGCCCGCCGCCAGCGCCACCGCGCCCGGCGCGCGCCAGCCCACGCCCTCCACGCACAGCGCCCAGCCGCCCGTGGCTGAACACAGAGTATGTTTACCTTGGCGAGCGGCACCTGGTGCACGGTGTGGCGCAGCGGCGGGCGCTCGAGGCGCAGCGCGTGGCGCGCGGGCGCGGGCGCGCTGCACCGCCAGCGTCACGCCCGCGCCCGCCGCCAGCGCCACCGCGCCCGGCGCGCGCCAGCCCACGCCCTCCACGCACAGCGCCCAGCCGCCCGTGGCTGAACACAGAGTATGTTTACCTTGGCGAGCGGCACCTGGTGCACGGTGTGGCGCAGCGGCGGGCGCTCGAGGCGCAGCGCGTGGCGCGCGGGCGCGGGCGCGCGCAGCACCGCCAGCGTCACGCCCGCGCCCGCCGCCAGCGCCACCGCGCCCGGCGCGCGCCAGCCCACGCCCTCCACGCACAGCGCCCAGCCGCCCGTGGCTGAACACAGAGTATGTTTACCTTGGCGAGCGGCACCTGGTGCACGGTGTGGCGCAGCGGCGGGCGCTCGAGGCGCAGCGCGTGGCGCGCGGGCGCGGGCGCGCGCAGCACCGCCAGCGTCACGCCCGCGCCCGCCGCCAGCGCCACCGCGCCCGGCGCGCGCCAGCCCACGCCCTCCACGCACAGCGCCCAGCCGCCCGTGGCTGAACACAGAGTATGTTTACCTTGGCGAGCGGCACCTGGTGCACGGTGTGGCGCAGCGGCGGGCGCTCGAGGCGCAGCGCGTGGCGCGCGGGCGCGGGCGCGCGCAGCACCGCCAGCGTCACGCCCGCGCCCGCCGCCAGCGCCACCGCGCCCGGCGCGCGCCAGCCCACGCCCTCCACGCACAGCGCCCAGCCGCCCGTGGCTGAACACAGAGTATGTTTACCTTGGCGAGCGGCACCTGGTGCACGGTGTGGCGCAGCGGCGGGCGCTCGAGGCGCAGCGCGTGGCGCGCGGGCGCGGGCGCGCGCAGCACCGCCAGCGTCACGCCCGCGCCCGCCGCCAGCGCCACCGCGCCCGGCGCGCGCCAGCCCACGCCCTCCACGCACAGCGCCCAGCCGCCCGTGGCTGAACACAGAATACGTTTTAAAAGTTCATTATTTTCTTATTAATTACATTTTATTCAATTTTGTTATCTTCAGATTTTCGAGTTCGTTCCGCGTACTGCATGCATATGTGTATGTATTCGTTTACACATGTGTGCGTTTATTGTGTGCTGCCGTATACATCGTCTATGCGTCTATACGGAACAAACGCACACGCGAAAGTAAAAAAAGAATATTTTATACCTACGTTTATTATATATCATTTACTATTAATCGGTGCATATTCTGACAAATAACATGTCTTTATGTACAAATTCATAATAATAAAATCCTTTTATTCACTATTAAATGTAATAAATCCACAATACTTACCTATAATCTTATTAGAACTTGTATCGGAACCTGCGACCCACACTTCATCGATCACAGTCACACCGCCTATAGATGCTTGGAAACTCAAGAATGCGCCGCTCGAATCTAAACCACTTACAACAAGTTCATTACCCAGGGCACTGAAATAAAATAATATTTTTTTAAAAATACTAACAAACTATACATTTTCTAATTTCTTCAAACTTATAGGTAGGTGCACGGGAAGTACCTTAGGTTTTGGCTGATATTAAGTTTGGCTTGATATCTCCACACGATTCTGAGATAAATGGTATTGAAATACAGAAGGACAACAAAGTTATACTATTAGGGTTCCGTTTTTATCTTTTGGGGTACGGGACCTTAAAAAGAGTACATATGTAGGCTAAGTGTAGCCATCAACAGGCACAATAAACACATATAAAAATAAATAAATAATCTACCTTTCATAAGAGCGACGTATACGCACAGTGCGGCTATCACCAACAGACACATTGGCTTGAGGCGCTAACAACTGCCTTCCAGTGGCACTTCTTAGGACTAGCCGTAAAGCCTCATCGGACCCCGCCTCCACTGTACAGTATGCTGGACGGGATATTTCTACGTGGATTATCTGTGGGTTTGAAGTTCATAATTCCTTTTAACCTAATGTAGAAATAATGTGGCCATGTGTAATGAAGCCGTCGTGGCCCGGGGACACAAGAGAAATGAGGAATGGAGTGCCTTATAGCTAGGCTCCCTCTGCCTTCCATGCTGTGTATAGCGCGAAATTTTTTTTTGTGTTAAAATGCACCGCCCAGTTACTATATGTTGAGTAACGGAACTCAGAGAGAGAAAATTCTAATTTCAATAGAACCCACAATCATCGTGCTTACAGTCAGTGGGTGTGCCGCTACACCACGACTGTCTAAGTCCAAATTGACGTCCCATTGATTTTAGGCGTGACGTATAAAAGACACAGAAATATCCTTTGTTTTTTAAAAAAAATATTTACTATATCTGCCCCAAAAACGACTGAAACAAAATATAAATAAGAATAAACTATTAAACAGCACTTACTGCTTCTCTTTCAATATTATTCCTTTCATCTTTTTGTTTAACAAATATGACTCCATGTCCTGGCTTAATAGCTTTCACGTCTCCATTTTTAATTTCAAATGATCCATCATTATATGCAGACCACACACCTCTTGGCAAGGACTTTAATATAACACTGGCACCAACTGCTAATGCCAGACGATCCCCAGAAGCCAATTCCTTTGATAAACCATCAACTGATGTACGAATGTCCGATATACCAAGGATCTCAATTGAACTGTCCCAGGATCTTGTTTCTGCCATCTAAAAAAGTTATACATAAATACAATATTGCATTGTAAAAAATACAAAGTAATGACAAAAAATAACAAGGAACAAGAGTATTATTTATAAATTGAAAAGACAATATAAAATATAAAAAATGTATTGAAAAAAAAAACAAAAAGTAATTCCGGTATATTATCTATTCTTATAATAAAATCGTAACAAAAAGAAAAAATGTTACGAAACTTTACTTTCAATATAAGTATAGATTAAAAATAAAATCAGCTTCACACTGTATCCCGCGCACAGCAGGGTAGGCAGAGCAATAATGTTAAGACACTACGTTCCATCACTTTCCGCCTAATTTTTCGTGGCATAGCGTATTGAGTGGCGGAACTCAACGCCGGGCTTTTGCCTAGGTGCCAGAGCAAAGAAATCAAAATATTAATAAATAAAGATTCATTCTCTTGAGTGAGGATCGAACCCACAACCGTCGCGTTACAGTCTCGCCTTTGTGCCCCTGGGCCACGACGGTTAATATAATCGAATTAATAAAGTTTTTTTTTATATAATCGATTTAAAAAAAAGCCCGCTGAGTTTATTGCGCCGACTCTATTCAGATCTGAAGCATAAATTTTAGTGAACTGGTGGAAAATTATTTGACGTTTATAAAGTGAAGCATTTAACTTAAGCAACTTCTCCTTTTAAAAAAAATCTTTGACTTTAATACATTTTTTAAAAACAATTTTAATGCGCTTATAAATTTAAACATTAATATATAGAATATTTTTTATTACTATTAATAAAAATTTTAAATATTTATTACCTGGCCTAAATTGCGTACTCTCACGTCCAATGTTATGACACCCGGCTTTAACGGCACCACTCTAACTGATAGTCCTTCTGCTACTGATCTTTCTAACATATCTAAAGATTAAAAAATATATATTACAGAAACTTAATATTATTTTTATATTTTATTTTATGTTTATTTTAAATTATAATATTTCATTAAATTTTAAGCATATAAATATTTAATTAAAGTGACTGATGCATGGACTGACAGAAACAGGCAAACGGGACGAACTTATAATGGATTATTTTTTCCATTTGGTTACAGAAGATTAATAAAGCATTTTTTGTCTATTTATTTTTGTCTTTTTAAATATTATAATAAAATAGTTGAGTTTTGTAAAGCCGTCTTACAGGGGAGTTAGCAAATATTGTTACATTCGCTTAAAAAAATCAATGTGTGTAAGGAATACATAAAGATGACAACTTTATAATATCGTCAGCTTAAAGTGTAACAGCCTATTAAGCAAATTATCAAAAGGCTTTATTTGTGTTCTCTGCTATACGACATAAAATGAAGGCCAATTTTGTTTTTTTTTTACTTTTTCATACGTTCGTATAAAAATGTGTATACAACGAAAACAAAACAAAATGGATTTAGCAGGTTAACACTCTAAGCCGACGATATGAGCGTCTAGCATATTAAAAATGAAATATTTAAAATTGTATACGGCCTCTAGTACCCACCATCAATATGAGTGGTGTATATCCGGGCGGAGGTGGGGTCGCGCAGCGTCCAGGTGACGCGCGGCGGCGGCTGCAGCGACGCCAGCGCCGCCGCGCCCAGCGCGCCCGCCGCCAGCCACGCCGGCGCCGCCCGCCCCACCAGCAGCGTCTGCGTGCCCGCCACCACGCGGAGATTCGATATTGGCACTATCTGCGGATGGTGTAAGCATTAGATACTAACGAGACACTAGCTAGTCACTTCGAAACTGATACAACTCTTTTATGTTCATAAATAAAAAACGTTATATACTGATTGGTGAAACAAACACTGTTTCACTTCGAAACTGATGTCACTGAAAGAAATTTTACCAAAATAAAATGTATTTAAATTGGTTAAGCCAAAAAAAATTAGAATCTTTCTTTTGGGATCTTCCAACTATGTTGATGAATGCTTCCAACAATAGTTTATCTGATATATCTTTTATGTACCGACAATATCAGTTATATCTTTTATTATATGTATATATTAAATTGTTGTAAACACTATTATTATTTTTTGCTCAAATAAAATGTAATTTAATCATATATTTACTGTTTGAAAAATGTCAATTGTGTAACAACAGTAAAATACAATATACAAAATCTTTAACAATAGTAATTTCATATATATTATATGTCACCAACAATAAAAAAAAGACTCATACCAATAATATAAAAAATGATTACGCCACTACATATAGGTATATTTATATATTAAAATAAGACTAACCTCAATTTCAGCTTCAGCAGTCGCTAATTCCATATTAGCAAAATCAGACGCGACGAGTTTTACTCGAGCTTTACCAGTGCTCACACCTTGGACCAACCCAGTTGAAGATACCTAGACAAATTAATAAACTAATCAATTTGCTTCCAGCATAGCTTTGCCCATAGTAAAATAATGTATGTATTTTTTTGTTTTCTAGATTTTTTTATGATAAAGTAAAAACATAATATTACTTAGGTTGTATATAATAAATAAACAAATCCATTTTATATACTATAGTACTACATGCATAGTAATATTAACAAAATACGACATATTAATTAATTTTAATAATTCCAACTCATAAACAAATAGATCAAATATCTTCATAATAAAAAATATTACATAATTTAAACAAACAATCAAAACATAAAATTTACCTGTAAATAATCATTTCCGGCCACAGCTTGATAATTCAAAGTGGCCAAATGTGACGGAGGTCCGCCTATATGCCGCAATTGCACCCTCCCGCCAGCTGGGAGGCGAGACCTCTCCGGTACTATTTGTAAAGCTGGGAACACTGTTATCTGAAAGAAAATAGTTGATCTGTAGTTATCAGCCCTTAATCTGTTTCTCCCAACATACCAATAAGTAAAACATAAACAAATAAATAAAAGACACAATATAAATGTGTAGAATGCATAAAAAATATACCACTTACATCAACTTCGGGACTCCACACGCCACTGAAAGCCGCTCTAACTCTTCCAGAACCTTCTTTAATTCCGCATAACACGCCATCTTTAATCGCAACGTGGCCTACAGTCTTCCAGTCAGGGTCTCGACTTGTGCTGAGATATCTATGGGATATTCCTTTTATTACAGCACTGATCGGCACACAGCTTCCTACACACACGGCTCTGGCTGTAGATACTTCTACACTGAGTACTTCCTCTACGTTCACCTGAAAAGATATAAAATTGTTAGTAGCAATACAGTACGGCCGACAAGTCGTTGTCGCCCTGATGTTGGGCTCCGAAAACTTTTGCGCATTGTTCACTTAAGAAGAAAATAATCAAAAGTAAGAAAAATGTCAATATCAAATTTAAAAAGACCCTACTATAATATTGTTAGAAAATCGAGGAATAAATAAAACTGCAGATAATTTCAATATATGTTAAAAACATATATTTAAGTGGATATTGAAATCCATCTTTTAATATGCAACAAAATATACTTTTTTGCATTTTGCAATTGTTTTGACTTAAAATTCATGTTATACAATTTCTACGTATATTTACCGCAGTCTTGGTCAATAGCAATATCACGTGGAAGTGAATCCGCACAACTCACGTAGTTATTTATTATCGTAGTACCGTGAGTCAACTACCCACCAATTCATTTGTGTAGCGTCATGTCAGTCAATACATGTATTTTAGTAATTATTTAGTATGAAATGGCTACATGCCTCAAGCAGCAGCCTGTCCCCGCCCACGCACAGGTCGCCGAGCAGCAGGTCGTAGGCGCCGGGCGCGGGCACGAGCGCGCTCAGCACGCTGCCCGCCACCGTGGCTGACACGCCCTTGGGCGCCTCCACGCTGTACGCGCCGCTGCCGCCCGATATCGTCGCTATGTTTTGTATGGATTCACCTTCCCATGCTATGTTCACCTACAATATACACGTACATGATCAAATTAAACCTACTTTAAACTAATGTATCTGTGAGGCGTGCGACTGTAAGCGTGACGATTGTGGGTTCGATTTTGCTCTGAGTAATGAAAATGTTTTTTGTTTTTCATTTCCCTGCTCTGGTGACGAGACGTTGAGTTCCGTCTCTCAGCACGCAATGCCTCGAGAATTCAGCGGAAATTGGGAAACAGAAGTGTTTTAACACTAGATCCAGGTTCCCTCTGCCTAACTTGTTATGTGCAGAATATAGCATCAAGCAAAAAAAAATATCTATGAATTTGGATTTGTGCTTTCTTTTTTTAAAATATTTAAGTAAGAATATATGATACAATGGAACTAATACTAATACAGAGCGCTCTTGTGCACACACACTCAAGGATTTAATGTAGCAGTATAAAAAAATAAATTCTTAAGATATATTCAATAAATATAACTATTTCAAAAAGGATAGTAGTATATATTTTACCTTTAAAGGATCACATTTTAAAGGAGCTACAACTTTAGCTTGAATTGTTGCAGTTGCATCTGGTATACTCGCTTTTATTCCTCCACTCCAGCCAATAGCCTGTTCATTAGCTTCCAACAACTAAAAAATATAAATAAAAATCACTAAAAACAATAATAGTAGAATAGTAGATAAAACAATAATAGTAGAATTAACTTCAAACTGTACCCCGTATATAGCACGAAAACAGAAAACACCAAATAAGACACTATATTCCCCTCTTTCCATACAATTGTCGACATTACGAGTTTAGTGACAAATACATGGAAAGTAAACTACAACTAATTATTTAGAAAACGTATAAAACCTCAAGACGCATGGCTTAGTGGGCAGAGCGCCTGGTCGGTTTCCAGGAGGCGCGTGTTCGAGTCCCGCTGCGTCCAAATTTTTATACATTTTCTAAATAAGTATTTTTCTTTCCTAAGTGTGGAATAACACTTTAAAAATGTTTAAAAAAAACTACAACTAATTTACAAAAAATATAATTTACTTACTTGATAATATTTATTAGGTACAGGCACCGGTGCGTACTCGGGATTTGTCTCAACAAACAATCTATCAGTGGACTTGAACTCTATGCCAACGTGATTAGGTTGAAGTTCCCATAACACACTCGGCCCTTCTTCGTCAAGTAGTTCTCGGCCAATTGCGTCTAGTAATGTTACTTTTAATGTCACTTCTTGCCCTGGACGGAGCCATAATCTGAAATTAATATTTAATTGTGATTATTAATATTATTATATATATTTTTTTTAATTTTATTTTCTATATTAGCTATGAAATAATAAATGAGGATAATGTGTGAGAGGAGTGATCAAACACAAAAAGAAAATTGAAATTAATGGTGAAATATTTGTTTAATATCAAATATAAAAACAAAAAAAAATGTGTTGGGTTATTATTCTCTGAATGTTAATAGAGCCATATAATCTGTTGCAATGTAAATAAGTTTTTTAGATTAACTATTCATTCCTACCAACGTAGACGGAAAGAAAGATTTTAAGTATAAATCTTTTCAATTTCTGTTCAATTACAAAAAAGTCCGTACACAAACCTTTTTTATTTTAATTTTTACGAATAAAAATTTATATTTTTTTACGAATAAATATTTTAATTGGGCACCGTCCCTTCAATCATCAAAAAGAAATGTTGAAAACCGTAATCGAAATTGCCTAATAGTCGGTCTCTTTATGGAGAATTAAATTTCTTAATTTAAATTATTTTTTTCCCAAGTGAACAACGTACGAAAGAAAAAATTAATTTGAGGGTGGGCACGACTCGTCCACTCTTCTATACATATTAAAAACATAGCTTACCTAGGTCCTCCAGAACAATTTCCAGGCGTATCGGGCGGTTCTAAGCGTATTCTGGATACATGTGGAGCACAGACTGATTCAAACTCCACGGACTCACGTTCCTCATCAGTATATGATAATAGTTCGAGACGAGAATCACCTTTCTGGAATTTAATTTGAACTAAAATGTGAGTGTATTTTATATAAGGAGAGATAAGCTAAGTATCATATGTATATTTCCATTTTTAACATTTAACACTGTTTTGGATTAATTCGCTTAGTACATTAAAGATTTAGTTTATTTTGTATTTTTTTATCAGCTTTATGCTGTATCCCACTGTTGTGTGTGTGAGTAGGTAAATCTAGTGTTAAGACACTCCAATCTCCATGTTTCGCCGAATGCTGGAAGCAGGGCGTTTTAAGTGGTGGATTTCAACGCCGAGGCAATGCTCCCTCGACACTAGACCGAAGAAATGAAAATATTAATTTAAATGAATATTTGGTTCCCTTAAGTGGAGATCGAAGCCACAACCAGTGGTGTTAACAGTCACACACTTGTGCCTCTGCCGCCACAACAGGCTTCGAGTTTATTTAATACAATTAAAGTGCAAATGAGTTACTTAAAATAAAAGAGGCCGGCCGGCTGAGGCCGGTCGTGGCGCAGCGGCACGAGGTGTGACTGCAAAACCGACTGGTTGTGGGTTCGATCCCCACTCGAGGAGATGAAATATTTACTTAAATTTATATTTCCATTTGCTCTGGTGTCGAGGTTAAGCGCGGCGTACAGTTCTGCCATTCAACACGCAATGCTTCCAGAGTTCGGCAGAAAGTGGGGAACGGAGTGTCTTAACACTAGGTTCCCTCTGCCTACCCTGCTGTGTGCGGGATACAGCGTGAAGCTAATTTAATTTTATTTATTTTTTAAAATAAAAGAGTATTTCCATGTTCCATCTCACTAAATATAAAAATTAAAATTAAATCAGCTTCAGGCTGTATCTTGCACACAGCAGGGTAGGCAGAGGGAACCTAGTGTAAAGACACTCCATGCCCCACGTTTTCGAAATCTTGAGGCATTGTGTGTTGAGTGGCGGAACTCAACACCGCGCTTTGCCTCGACACCGGGGCGAAGAAATGAAAATATAAATAAATATGTCATGTCGTCTTTGTGCCTCTGCGCCATGACTGGCCTCATCACTTAATATATTTAACATTTATTTAAAAACCATTTTTGAGATTAGGGACATTTTCTGAAACAAATTCAACTTTATAATATAGATTTAGGTAAATCAAGCATACCCACCCTTCTACAATTGACAGTAAATAGCTGTGCATCAGGATATTTATGTGGCGGTTCACCCCCACGCACGGTGAGATCTGCTATGCGAGGCTCACTGGATTGAGGACTGAGGGCTTCTCCCTCTGCTATCACCTGGAATTGTATGTAATTATTATTATAGACTGAGATCCCAGGGCCCTTAGGCCTGCGTCATTTTAGCAAAGCTGAAATTTTGAGGATTAATAGTCCAATATGTAGTTAAGACTGTGTGCGTACTTACTAATTTGAAAGTGGGGTCCTTTAGGAGATAGCACCAACTTACGTAGAACCGTTTTTGAATATATTTTTAAGAATAATATAAAAAAAAAATATTATCCCAGTATATTTATACCAGGCCCTTTACGTGGGACTTTATTTCTGCCAGACGTAGTAAAGGTTAAGTTTATGATTGGGGCACGCTACGTTATGCTAACAAGCTTTAACTTTACATATATTATTTACGGACTATTTCAAGGCCCCTTATAAGCATCCAGACCAATTCAATGGTTCAATCATTTTCCCAGACAGAGATGTACCTTTATTTGGCACTAACTCTGAAAGGACCCCACTTTCAGGTCAGTGAGTACAAATACAGTCTTAATTACGTATTAGAGTCATGGTCTTCAAATTTCAAATTTCTTTGCTAAACTGACGTAGGTCTGGCCGCCCTGAGGTTTTGATGTTGTATGAACCTAGTTTTACTGCACTTTGTTCCCCACTTCCTGTCGAATTTTTAAGATATTGGTGTGTTGAGTGGCGGGGCACAACGTCGTATTTTGCCTTGTTACTAAAGTGAGGAAATGAAAATTTTAAATAATCCATTTCACATCGAACTCACAACCATCGCGTTTGAAATTACTTGTGCTTCATGGCACGACGATGTCAACTATTATTTTACTAAAATAATTGATGCTGTAAACACCAATATCATATAATATCAGTACTGTTACTACTGAGTGCTTAGGCTTTTTGAACTTTTACGCACTGTTTAGTCAGGCTAACTTAAGAGCGGCCACGACTGGTCCTCCGCCCTAAACTCACCGGCAGAGTGCCGCCCACAAGCGCAGCCACGGCGCGCGGCCACAGCAGCGAGGGCGCGGCGCGCACCGCCACGCGCGCGCTGTCCCCGGCACGCCCCCGCGCCGCGCGCACCGTGCTCGTGCCGCGCGCGCGCCACGTGCACTGCACCACGCAGCACGCGCCGTCTGTACATCGACACTCACCGGCAGAGTGCCGCCCACAAGCGCAGCCACGGCGCGCGGCCACAGCAGCGAGGGCGCGGCGCGCACCGCCACGCGCGCGCTGTCCCCGGCACGCCCCCGCGCCGCGCGCACCGTGCTCGTGCCGCGCGCGCGCCACGTGCACTGCACCACGCAGCACGCGCCGTCTGTACATCGACACTCACCGGCAGAGTGCCGCCCACAAGCGCAGCCACGGCGCGCGGCCACAGCAGCGAGGGCGCGGCGCGCACCGCCACGCGCGCGCTGTCCCCGGCACGCCCCCGCGCCGCGCGCACCGTGCTCGTGCCGCGCGCGCGCCACGTGCACTGCACCACGCAGCACGCGCCGTCTGTACATCGACACTCACCGGCAGAGTGCCGCCCACAAGCGCAGCCACGGCGCGCGGCCACAGCAGCGAGGGCGCGGCGCGCACCGCCACGCGCGCGCTGTCCCCGGCACGCCCCCGCGCCGCGCGCACCGTGCTCGTGCCGCGCGCGCGCCACGTGCACTGCACCACGCAGCACGCGCCGTCTGTACATCGACACTCACCGGCAGAGTGCCGCCCACAAGCGCAGCCACGGCGCGCGGCCACAGCAGCGAGGGCGCGGCGCGCACCGCCACGCGCGCGCTGTCCCCGGCACGCCCCCGCGCCGCGCGCACCGTGCTCGTGCCGCGCGCGCGCCACGTGCACTGCACCACGCAGCACGCGCCGTCTGTACATCGACACTCACCGGCAGAGTGCCGCCCACAAGCGCAGCCACGGCGCGCGGCCACAGCAGCGAGGGCGCGGCGCGCACCGCCACGCGCGCGCTGTCCCCGGCACGCCCCCGCGCCGCGCGCACCGTGCTCGTGCCGCGCGCGCGCCACGTGCACTGCACCACGCAGCACGCGCCGTCTGTACATCGACACTCATTATTTACATATACATTTTTAAACAAATAATAACACTAAACATAGAAAAATATTAACAAAAAATATAATCCTTAATGTGGAATTACACTTGCAAAATAATAAAGTCTTCGATAAATAATAATTTTACGTTGAATCCCTTACGTATACCCAGGTTGCCTCTGCCTACCCCTCGTAGGCACAGGGAACCTGGGACCCTAGTGTTAGGACACTCCATTCTCTATTTCCGCCAAATTTTGGATGCATTGCGTATTAAATGGCAGAAATCAACGACGCACTTTGCTTTAACACTATAGTGAAGAAATAAGAATATTAAATATTTGTTTTCCTCAAGTGGAAATCGAACCCATTACATGTCGCGTTTACAGCCACACACTTGTTTGTGCCCCTACGCTACGACTAGCCTTATATATTGGGTTATTATTATTAATAGTTCATAAACATACCAGCTGGTTGTATCCATGGAGTTGCTGTCACATTATAAGGTTCTGGTCCCTCTATTAAAGATAGAGTAAAAGAATCACAGTTGCACCTGAAAATTATAGATTGTTATAATAATATAATACTGTTATTTCACACTATTATTCCTAAAAAAATAAATTATAGTAGCAAGAGCTAGTAAACTTTATGCAACCAGTCACTTATTCTATAAAAAACATACTAATCAAAAAGAAAAAAAAAATACGTATCATAAAAAACAGTATCAACAATAATAATAATATAGAAATTAAGTACATAATAACATAACAATTGTTATTCATAGCAAATACTTACACATGAAAATTGTAAAGTTCTCCAGTAGCTGTGTGAGTAGCTGTGAGGGCTATGTGCAGATGGTGGGGGCGACCCACTCGGGCGTATCCCGTACTTGACAGCTGCACGAGCTCTGGTACCGCTGACCATACTCTGTAAACATAAGCATAAGCTGAATAGCATTGTAAGCAAAGGGAACATGAGAAACTATTGTTAAGACACTCTGTTCCCATTAAGTAACTTCTGTTCCTCACTTTTAGCTGAGGCATTTTTTATTGCGAGGCAGAAGTCAATGCCGCGCTTTGCTTTGTTACCAGAGCGAAAATAAAAATATATGAAATAAATTTATAAAGTAAATTTAATTTAATTTATTTAACATGGAAGTGTTCAATAAATTAAATTAATTCTGCAAACATTGGATTACCAAATACGAATTATAAGGCCAGAGGCACAGGTTGTGGGTTCAACAAAATTCGAAGGAATAAATTATATAATATTTTCATTTTCTCACTTTGGTATTAAGAATAAGCACTGCATGGAGTTCCGCCGCTCCACATGTCGAATTCCACCGCGCAATATCTTGTAAAATCGATGGAAAAAGGGGAAGGAGTTTGTTTAGCAGTTAACACTAAGTACAATTTTTCTTCAGATTTTTAGCTCTGTGGTCACAACGCGTATTGGTCGGTTTTGCTGTAAAGGCGACCAATAAGTATACCGCTTAAAGAGTTTACAATGTATCGATAGATTATAATATCGCGAAAAAAATTATGAACTAACGGTTTTTAAAACTTTACGGTGACATATATACAGTCTTCTTCAATCTTGATAAATGGACTATCCAGCACAAAAAGAGTCTTATAATTTAAACTAATAGTTTCAGAGATGAGAGTATTTGACCAAACAAACGAGAGTGAGCGAGATAGCACTAGTACTAGCGTCTTTAGCGACCAAGTTACTAGCTCTCTACCACCACCTGTATCCTTAAACTGTATATCTTTGTAAATAAAATGATAATAATAAAATCTTACCTTCCACTAGCCCACACATGTGGGTACTGGGTCAAGTGTACTCTAACACCCAGCTGTCCAGTTCCCCGTACAGACACATCACCAGTGGGGGTGAGCGAGATAGCACTAGCACTTGTCGTCTCACTCTCTGACCATGTCACTTGCTCTGTGCCACCACCAGTGTGTTTGAGCTGTATGTCTCTGTAAATAATGTAAACGATTGAATCTCCGTACCTATTTTTCTTTTGTGCTTTACGCTGTAAACAAACAAACAAACAGAGAAATGTATATTGTATATAGCAGGATAGGCAGTGGAATCTAGTGTTAAGACACAATGTTGGTCCACATTCCAACTATTTTTCAAGGGTTGAGTGACAGAGTTAAGTCTGCTTTGTCTTAATATTTTAATACGTAATAAAAAAATAAATAAAAAAAATTTAAAAAATTAGCTTCACGCTGTATCCCGCACACAGCAAGGTAGACAGAGGGAACCTAATGTTAATACACTCCGTTCCCCACTCTCTGCCGAATTCTGAGGGCATTGCGTGTTAAGTGGGAGAACTCAACGCCGCGCTTAACCTCGACACCTGAGCGAAGAAATGGAAATATAAAGTAAATATTTCATCTCGAGTGGGGATCGAACCCACAACCAGTCAGTTTTACAGTCACACCTCGTGCCGCTGCGCCACGAGTGGCCTACGTAATATTTAATATATACGTAATATTTACTGTCAATTTATATAACAATACATACTGTATAGCATCTGTCCATGCTACAAACAATTCTGGTGGTACTACTTGCAATGGATACACAGCAACCGCTGAAGCTTGACCCTCAACCTAAAACACATTTACATTCTCTTAATGCAAATAAACAGTTTTCATGTAAAATTAATTTTCTATAGGTATGTAAAAATTAAAAACCATTGAAATATTGCCAAAGCAGATCATTAAAATGAATAATAGTGAATTTACAAAAAATGTAGTAGAAGAAAAATTATAAAAAAATAGATAACCATGAATACAAAAAAATATATATTATTATCAATTTACTATTAAGTCACCAAACATAAAAAAATATTTGTTTATATAAATCAAGCATTTACCTTTCTTGACAATGTCCTACCAGCAATGCTATATAATTTTGCTACAACTGTAAACTCTCCTGCATTTTGAGCCACTGCATTAGTTATTGTACCATTTTCATTAGATCTTAGCAAATCTACATTGGCTGGACCATCTACAGTTAATCTAATCAACATTTCCTGTCCAGCTATCAAATTATGACCTTCTTCATCAAACACAACACAGTGAATAATAAATTCTTCTCCGCTTATTACTAAATTTGCTGGTCTTATACTGATTTTAATTGAATAAGGTTCAACAACATGCAGTGTAGCTTTTGCAACTTCTGTAACTCCTGATAAAAGCTGTATTGATGTTGCACCCAGTTCCAATCCTTTTACCAAACTCAAGTTATCTTCTAAGTTAGCTATTCCAACTTCTGGTACTCTAATATTGTATAGGGTATCTTCTACATTCTGTATTGCTAGACGACCAGCACGCACTCTGACGACTCTAAAATATGAAATCATATGTAAATATTTTTTTTTTGTAAATTCAACCTAACACATTGTAAATGAAAATAATTAATTTCCCTTTGAGTTTACACTGTATCACTAAAATAAAGTACCAATAAATTTACTTACTTATATTTCAAAGTATCACCCGGGGCAATATAAGCAGTTGTAGGAGTCAAAACAACACTTGCAACCACTTGTAAGTCAAAGTCAGTACATATTTGATACAAACAGACAGTGACACGACATTCTCCCATTGCTTGTCCATAGAGCAGCACTGAATGTGAGCGTAGATTTAGGGCTTCAAGTTCTGCAACACTACGAGGCGCTTCATAGCCTGTGTCGCTCCATCGCACAAGGCTGAAAATAAAATTATTTGTTTCTTTTATAATAGAAACTCAATTAACCGGACTAATTGTTAGGCATTTAGAAAATCATAAATTCAGATAATCAAATACACAAAGAAAAGCAGGTTCTGTGGATATGTTGTACATACTATTAGGTGTTTATTAAAAACTACAAATACTTTTTTTTAGGATCACATGTGAGCTACCACACATAGCAGGGGCAAAGGTAATCTAATATTTTAGGCAATAAAGCCACTTCCATGCCCCACTTGCCACCGAAATTCCAGAGGCATTGTGTGTTAAGTGGCAGAATTCAACCTTTGCAAAGCCAAAAACCAAAGCTTTGCCTCAACACCAGATCGAAGAAATAAAAATATTCAATTTTTCACTTATTTTTGTGTGGAAATCGAACACACATCCTATCACATTTACAGTCACAAGCTTGTTCCCCTGTGCCACAACTTGCCTCACTTTAGCTATCTATGTAAATACTTGCATTACCAAATGGTTTTAAATACTTACGTTACCAAAGGGTCCTCTCCATAACTGCTTCCAATATTTTCTATTGTCCATGTAAAGCTTACTCCTTCCAAAGTTGAAAACTTATTGCCTAAAATATAAAACAATTATATACTATATAAGAAGGAATTACTTACTTATTAAGTTTTTAGGTCATAATCATATGCAATGTGTATTTTATTAAAATAAAAGAAAAATAAATGTACTTCTAACCTGTATCATCATATGCTATTACTTCAAAAGCTTCTGGTGCTTCTTCTAAGTACAGATTCCATGTAGTACTCATTACTTTCAGAGAACTTATTTTGTCAATATCTACATCTCCTCTTAAAATCTGAAGAAATAAAATTAAAATAAAATTTAAACTCATAAAGTCTATCACTCAAAAGAAACAATGATTCGCGCCAATTTACACAAAAGCGGTTACCTCTCCGGTATTGACTTCTTCGGCTAAAATTATAACAGAGCCAGGTGGTACACACGATTTCGAAACAGATACACGAGCAGCATGAGAACAATGTCCCCATGAATCGTCGTACAAGGGCTCAAGATTGATGATGTCATCCCGAGACAAACTCCTAAAGAAATAATGTAAGTTTTAACAAAATATCCTAATTTAATTACTTAATAAGAAGTTAGTAACAATCACTTACCAAGTATAGCATCCACCTTCGTTAATTTCAAATGTAAAGTTAACATTTAAATTTTCCAACCATGGAAGTAATACTCTTGGTGTGTTTATTTTTGCACTATCACACGTGTAAGCAAATAGACACAATGATATCAAAAAAATAATAGTCCGTATAAAATTCCCCATTGTAAAGTCTGCAGAAATTACATGAGAAATGTCTATAAAACACTAAAAAATCGTAATCTAACCTACAATCTTGATAGTCAATATGATTTTAATTTTTAGCGTTTAGCGGGAGTTCTGCGGCTTTATTTGTCATTGTCATATAGGTAAAATGTCAATTTCATATTAAGATGAACACAATTTTCTAAGAAACAGAAGATAAATTATTTATTCTGTTCATTTAAATAATAATTTACGCAAATTTAAACGACAAATAAATGTATTTACATGCTAATATACAATATATAGCACAAATATACAAGCAAATACTGTATACCGTACAATTCAGTTAGAATAATACTGACTTTAAAATATATAAAACACAGAATTTTGGTTTATTAGTAAAAAATCATTAATGTATTATATGTTATAGAAATGTTTTATTATGTACCGTAATTAATAATTATAAAAGTTTATGTTCTTACTTATTTTCTGATTCTGAACGTTTCTTTGAATATGTCAAAATGTTACAAATGGCTGCTTTGTGTTCGTCTTATTATGAGCCGTATTTGAGTGTGATTCATTTAATAAAACTTTAAAATGTGATCATGATCAATGAAATGTAAACGATACCACTGCATACAGTGTACACATTTGACAAATAAGCAAGAATAACGGAATTTATGATGTCGCACGACAAGGCTACAGACATTAAAAGCAAAGAGATCGATAAAATCAAACGTCGTCATAAAACTGACGACACTAATGTTGCAACAGTGTTTAGAGGTAATGAAGATACATTCCAGTGCACTAAAATGGAAAACTTTGATGAAAATGCTGGGAAACCTACAGAATTATTCTTACAAGGCAACACCCATCTCGCATCTAGTACGACCAGCAGCCTGGCAGATACGCCCGGGGATTCTGGTGTTTTATGTTTAGATAGTGAAGCTTCTGAGGCTACAAGTCAAGCTCTTATGTCTCACAGTCTTATTGGTGCAGAAGAATTGACTTGTGACAGTATTTACGATGCTGCCCCTTCCGGATCACAGGAAATGATTAAAAGCACAAACAGCAGTATTATGACTCGTAGTGATATTGATAATCAAAATGTAGGTGCCCCTGATGACATTGTCCCTGAACTTTTGGTCGAAACACATAAAAAACCAATGTATGAAAATTTACCTGATGTAGTTTTAAAAGCATTAGAAAGTGAAAAAGTTTGCACAGAAGAAATAAAAAAATCAGCATTGAGAACTACTGAACCAAAAAAATCTTTATCTGAGGATATTGTTTATAGAAGAAGATGTAGAAAAAAATCTCAGAGTGGGCCAAGTTCGCAAAAAAAGAGAGTATCATTTCATGAAGACATTTTGAATAACACAAGAACAGATAATATCCATATAGAGAAAGGTTTTATTTCATATGGTCAAGATAATTCTTACTGTGATAGATTTAAACAGAAAAATGGTATTAATGATAGATTTTCATGGTGTTCAGGAGATAGGACCCCAAAGTATGCTGCTGATGTCACTCAGCAAACTATGTCAGACATACTGACTTATGGTGATTCAAAGCATGACAGGAGTGGTATTTTTGAGTACAACAAAGTCTTTGAGAAAAATAACCAAGATCAAGATAAAGATATAGTGAACAATAATGAAAGTAAATTGTCCCATGATAAACTATATGCCTGTGACTCTAACAGTTCAGATTCAAATTTTAGTTGTGATTCTGAATCTTCTAGTGAATCATCTTCTTCACACTCTAATAAAACAGAAACATCTCCAGTCCGAAAGAAAAGTGACAAAACTCAGAAATCATATTCGTGTGATGGGTTTGAAAATGGTGGGCATGTTGCTTTTATAAGAAAAACATATTTTTCTGAAGCAGACATTGACCAAACCCATGATCGCAAAAAGAAACCACTTGAAGTTACCCAGAGCCCTATAACAGTGAAATCAGTCTTGAAGAAGAAAAGATACATTACTACTAATATTGTAGAAGAAAGGAAAAACAATAAAAAAGTGCTTAGTTTACTAGATACCAATAATATTATTGATTCTTTAAAGAACTTCTACAAAAATTTTAATTTCAACTTTGCACCTGAAAAGGGATTGCCAGAATCTACTTTTGAATTGAATAATGTAGTAGAAGCTTTGCCATGTGATGTTAACCAAAATAAAAAACTATCAAAAAGTTTGGACTCTGGTTTTCAAAATGAGGATGAAGATGATTTTGTTGAAATTAATCTTAACTCCCAACATTTAGATGTTAACAAACCTAAAGATATAAAAAGTCCAGTTACAGGAGATCGGACACCAAATGAAGGATCTCCTCGTCATAAGCTAACTTTAAATATGAAGGCACCACATGATAAAAAGCTAGTAAACAAATGTGACGTCCTACCACCCTTAAGTAAATATGTTGTAAATTGTGAAAGTACTGTTTATGAACATAAAGGTGTCTCTTACAGCTATGTGCATGACACATTTCAAACAGCTTTTGAAGCACCAAAGGAAACGTTTGTTCCTATTCCCGAATCTACTCCAGTAAAAGAACTAATCTCAAGTTCGAGTAAACTAGATCTTGCTTCAAAACAGTCAGATAATGACAACTCAAGTAGAACATCAACACCGAAGAGGCAGTTTAATAAGAATGTTCAAGAAGAAACCGAGCAAAAGAATGGACTGTCAAAACATCTCTCGTCGCCGAAGAAGCAAAACGTCAACCGATACAGTCGTAAATCGGCATCGACAGTCCAGAAGGCCGAGGAAACGCAACAGCCGATTAGCGATAATTGCTCCAACACAGACAACTCAACCTTGAAGGGCGCCGAAGATTTCAATGATGAATTTTTCGACAGTCCCTCTAATCAAAAGTTGCAATCCAATAAATCCGCTTTACTAAATAGATATCTGCGAAATGTGTGTCAGAAAAAGGACCTTGAACTAAAAATAAAGAACAATAAGTTCTTCCAATTTAAACTGAAAATGGAAAAAGAATTTCCGAGCATTATATTTCCGTTTAAAGACGTGTCGGCGACGTATCACAGTTCCGCAGCGAGGATGTCCCGGCTCATCGACAAAGAAGTGATTGAAAACAAAAGGCTTTCAGTGCGACTGCTCACGGCCGAGGAGCCCTCATACTTTGACAGTTTCGAAGATAACGTCGCCATTGAGTGCAATGAGAAATTGAGGCTTCAAATATTCTCGTATCCCAACGAAACGTTGAACAGAGTAAGGAGTTTTTGTATCATAATTGTAATATTACGAAAAGACCTTGTCCTTGAATTTCGAATTTCAAAATAATATACATCTTTCTGGTTGTTTTGAAATTAAAGACATTCTATTTAATAAATAAAAGTTAATTTTCCAACAATAAACTTTTATGACATATTATAAATAAATAAATAAATCAGCTTCACGCTGTATCCCGCACACAGCAGGGTAGGCAGAGGGAACCTAACCTGTTAAATTCTGGAGGCATTGCGTGTTGAGGGGCAGAACTCAACGCCGCGCTTAACCTTGACACCAGAGCGAAGAAATGGAAATATAAATTTAAGTAAATATTTCATCTCCTCGAGTGGGGATTGAACCCACAACCAGTCGATTTTGCAGTCACACTTTGTGCCGCTGCGCCACGACCGGCCTCAATGACATATTATAAACATACTAATTATATAATGTTTTCAGATGATGAAAGTTCAATCTCCATACAACATGGACGACGGTTCGTGGACACCTCTTCTAGTATTCATAACTGACTATGCTCTATACGTCGCCGCCGTGAAGCCTGGTGGAGCAGAATACGACATACTCTGCCGGTTACCACATAATGAACTAGATGCTATCGCGGTACGTTTATTTTAATTTTATGTTTCAAGTACAAAAATATTATTTTATAATATATCTTATGCCAAAATCTTCAACTTACATATAAGAATAAGTTAAATTAAGAACTAATTACATACAATTTCCTATGTAAGTCAATATAACAGCTTGGCTAACCAGTTAAGTGCAGTTAAGTAATACCAACATACTAATTACGTTGTTTCTGTATAATTACTAAGTCACCTTTATAAAATATTTCTAAATTTAGCATTATAATATGTAAAAATAACTAAAAATCTTTAACATTTTCCAAATTGACATAAAACTCAATGAAATTGAAGTTGGTTTTAATGAAAAAATGTTTACTAAAGTAACACACTTCGAGAAACCAGGAAAAACGTTTCCTCCATTATTGTAATTTATAACAATAAATAAAAATATATATATTTTTAATTCTATGTATGTGTATAATATGATACAATCTTTTCTCAACAACAACAATTATATAAAAATAGTTTGACCTTAAAAGTGCTGTGTCAGGGCAAGAAGAAGTCTTACTGATAACGGGCCAATCTACAAGTCAATGCCTTATTTATATATCAGAAAAAAATAATCATATAAATTTTTCTTTATATCAGAAACAATTATAATTGTTAAAACAATCCACGCTTTTACAATAATTGGTCGTGTAACATGTTCCAAGTCAAGATCGTAATGTTTGATTGAAATTCAAGTACGTAATAAGTACCGTCGTGGCTCAGGGGCTTTAGCGTGTGACTGTAACCGCGACGGTTGTGGGTTCAATTCCCACTCGATATAATTAATTATTTAATATTTTTCCTTTCTTCGTTATGGTAAAAAGGCTAAACACGTTGAGCGTTGAATTTCACCATTCAAACATGCTAGATCTCAAAAATGCTTCGGAAAATGGGAAACGGAGTGTCTTAACACTAGGTTACATCGACCTATACAGCTATTTTCATAATATAGTGAAATAAAACTGTCGCTACATTTACATTCTACTTTGATTTATTAACAAGAGGTTCTATTTCTGGTCATAAAATGTCGCTGCGTATATTACGAGTGGCGAGAATCGTGGCGAGAGAGCGAAATGCTTTTTGAAACAGCACTGGCAAGGGTCCAAATATAGTATTTTTACTTACTTTCTTTTATGCGATCAATAAAGTGATTTACATATACATACACGTATAAAACATTTTTTTTTGCGTTACGCTATATTGGTACTGGGAACCCAGTGTCAAGACACTCCGTTCCCCATTTTCCGCCGAACTCTGGAGGCATTGCGTATTGAGTTGCAGAACCACGCTTTACGTTAACACCAAAGCTAAGAAAATGGAAATATTGAATATTGCATTCGGGGAATCGAACCCACAATCAATCGCGTCATACTTTGTGCCCCTGTGTATAAAAGAAAAAAAAAGATTTATCACCAAGTCGTAGTTTTTTTTTTTTTTTTATGGGAATAAATAAATAAAATAAAATTAGCTTCACGCTGTATCCCGCACACAGCAGGGTAGGCAGAGGGAACCTAGTGTTAAGACACTCCGTTCCCCACTTTCTGCCGAATTCTGGAGGCATTGCGTGTTGAGTGGCAGAATTCAACGCCGCGCTTAACCTCGACACCAGAGCGAAGAAATGGAAATATAAATTTAAGTAAATATTTCATCTCCTCGAGTGGGGATCGAACCCACAACCAGTCGGTTTTGCAGTCACACCTCGTGCCGCTGCGCCACGACCGGCCTCCAATAAATAAATCTTGGGTTCTATATGCAGAAGAAGTAATATAAGCTTTATTATGATGATTCACTTCCCCCCTCGTAAAAACTGAGACCAACAGTCGCTATGCGTCACACGCAACACTTGCGTGTAGTCCTTATATAGACATTCTCGAGTGTATGCTCCACTTGATTTTGTAGCATGGGACTACATATTAAATCCGTATGTCACCTAGTTTGTAAATTAACTTGTTCTATATCGGTTTTATTGAGATTATTATTATTTTTTTCTTTAAATTACTAGTTAACTTTATGCTAAAAAATATAATATAGTTATCTTTAGCGAGAATTCGGCTGAAAGTGGGGAACGGAGTGTCTTAACACTAGGTTCCCTCTGCCTACCCTGCTGTGTGCGGGATACAGCGTGAAGCTGATTTGATTTGATTTTTGATCTTTAGCGAGGATGTGACTGTAACGCGACGGTTGTGGGTTCGATCCGCACTCGATGGAATTAATTATTATTTATTAATATCTTCATTTCTTTGCTGTGACAACAGGGCAAAAGCCAGGCGTTGAGTTCCGCCAGTCGACAAAAATTCGGCGGAAAATGGGGAACGGAGCGCCTTAACACTCCCTCTGTCTACCATTCTGAATGAGGGATACAGCGTGAAGCTGTATTTTTTTTTTAATTTTATATTACTAGGTATTTTTTATTTTTAACTTCATCTAGCATTTTCTATTTAATAAGAAATAAAATGAAGCCGAATGACATAATACAAACTCAAGTTTAAGTAATGGTGGAATCCATGTTCTAGTTTTTCTACATTTCAAATAAGTAATCTTTTTTATATGTATTTGAAGCCCTACTTACAGTAATGTTTATCGTAGATCAGTCCAGAAACATAATATTTCAAAGTTATAGATATATACATAATATCAGGTAATACGATGTATGTAACAATAACTTTAATATAATCACGTCCACTATCAGAAACGTGAAAAATCTTAAATTTAAAATCGTTTTCCAATTAATTAAATCTGCTTCTCTGGTATTTAAACACGTAGTCCTTGGTTCAATGACTATGCAGTTATTGCCTATAGAAAACTGAATAATATTTCTCGCAAGTTGGTCCTGAAGCAAAATGCATCCGAGTCATAGATATAGCTGGTAACGTAGACTGTTCAGTGGTGGCGGGGGAGGTGCCTCTCTCTCGGGACGACGCTCATGTAGAGACAAAAAAACTTATTTTTTTATTATCAAAGCTAAAGACTAGGTTTCTAATATCTTTGTATATATTTTTTTGTGTATTTGTATAATTATTATTTACTTCTCGTATTTGAACATGTAATAATTGGTAAAATGAATATGTGATTTTTTTTATATGGCATATGGCCTCTACTTAGGTAGATACATACCATGCCATACTACTGTTATTAAACGCCGTTGCCCACTTTCCGCCGAATTTTCGAAGCATCACTTTGAGTAGCGGAACTCAACGCCGTGTTTTGCCTAAATAATAATTTCCTATAATATTTCTCGCAGGTGGGTCCCGAAGCGCAATACATCCAAGTGATAGACATAGCTGGTAACGTGGCGTGTTCGGTGGTGACGGGGGAGGCGTCGCTGGGCGCGAGGCTGGCGTCCTCCCTGGAGTGGAGCGCGCGGACCTCTCCGCTGCGCATACAGCGCCCGCCCGCCATGCTGCCTCTCAACTGTCGACACCTGGCCTCCGCTGTTACAAGGCAGAGGCATGAGAAACGAGTGAGTGTTTGTTCTGTTTCGTATTCTACGGATTCTTATTTTCATTTCTAAAGACAATGTTGTTAATTTAACTTTTATATACATGAAAGTAATGAATGTAATAGAAAAGATCGTGTAAAAAGTTCAGTAATGTCACTAGGTTTTATTTATGCTGTAATATATCATTAATTCTCTGAATAAAAAACATGTTAAACTTACGGACAAAAAAATATTTTTACCAAATACTTGAACGTAATTGTTTTCAACTTATTTGTCAAAAACACACAATTATACATTGTTAAATTTTTAATTCGAAGGTTAATTAATATATTAATAATTAAAATTGCTTTAGCGCTCGAGATATAATACATTATGTATTTACTCAAATGTACTTCGTACGTATACAGTACTGCGTAGTGTGAATAATAAATAAATTTATAATGCAAAATTATGGACGGCGCTATATTTACTAAGTAATAAAGTCAGATGTAACGTTGTCGTTGTCAATCTCATATATACCTTGTTTTATACTAATACTAGCGGACCCGGACGCGGCTGCGCCCGCTTAAACTTTACGAATGCTTATTAGATATATTTATGAAAATATCTAACTAACTTAAATGAAAAAAAAATGAAGTAAACGTAACCATAGTAAAATATTAATAAAAAAACTAAACAAAATCAGCTATATTATTAATATTATCAAAGTAAAATAAATATTTAAAAGAATTAAAATTAAATGTGTTGTGCTGTTTTTGCTAGTACATGTGGTTATTTAAATAATACTCAAATACAATAAAAAAAAATGTTTTTTGCCTCTGTCTGTCTTTCTATTTCCCCGAGCTAATATCCAGAATAACTGAACTAATTTTTATTGGACTTTCAGTGATCGATTTTACTGATTTACCCGGGAAAAATCTTTTTACTCGTTTTCCTTGCGCGCGTACATAGATACTATATGAAATAACTAAAGTACTTTCTACATTCAATATGATAAGTTTTGCGAGCAATATCAAATAAAATCCCAAAAAATTAAAACCACAATTTATTAAGTGTATAACAACGGTATAGATAACCATCCAACCGAGATGAAATAACTTACAATTCTCTCCTTAATACTTAAATAATATTATGCCGATGCCGCGCAGGGCCGCAACTTACACCACACCAAGAAATTAATTAAAATCTAAATAATACTCGAATAAGCGAAGAACCAAAGAAAAGTATAAATAATTATAAACAGAAAATAATTACATAAAAATTAACAGTAGTTCGAAAATGTATGAAAATTTACAAAACCGTCAAAGTCATGTCCCCGTTTGCGTCGGTCATACTATGCCGCTCGTAGGCTAGGTCATTTCGAATCAGTGACATTATTTATTTATTAGATTAATCCTTAATTATTTATTAGAATGTTATACAGTAAACTATAATTTCAATCAAGATAAAATGCTAAAAGTGACTATTATATTCATTTTCATAAGGATCAATATCAAATTATAGAAAATACATAAAACAAAAACCCGATAAATATAAAGTAAATTAATTAAAATGGTTACTTTTGCTCAACCTTCAGAGATAAACATGGTATGTGTATCGCGGACTTTTTTAAACATTATTTAAAGGACAATATTTTTGTAAAACATTTTTTTATGTATCTCATAAGGTTGAGTCAGTGCACGCCATGTATGCGTTAAGCAAGCTCATTTTGGGTGACGTTTTCTTATGACAACAAATAAACTTTGCAAACCGTTGCTTAGCAACGGTCGGTTGTTATTAACATGGCGGAATAAATTGCCTGTCAAATTAAAAAGTATTTTATTTTTTAGTATATATCGACAATATTACAAATATGAGAAAAAAAAGTAACCTATGTTCATCCGAAGACCCTCAAGTATCTCTATATGAGTATTTTATCACAATTGAATTAGCGGTTTGGCCCTGATTGCGTAAAAGACAGACAGACAGACAGACAGACAGACAGAGTTACTTTCGAATTTATAATATAGGTATGGATTGTAGACCCTAAGTATATATTTTTAACATTCTTAAAGTTAAGTTAAGTTGTTATTCCACACTTAGGAAAGAAAAATACTTATTTAGAAAACGTATAAAAATTTTAACGTACCGGGACTCGAAACGGCGTCTCCTGGAAACCGACTAAACAATCTGACCACTAAGCCATACGTTCTCATCAAGCTACGTCGAAATTTATATACGCTTGTTACAACTTATTTATGTGGTTAGCATCTCTGCAGGGAGATTTTTACAAATTAACAACATAAGTTATAGCTTGGTGGTCAAAGCGCCTGGTCGGTTTCCAGGAGGCGCGAGTTCGATCCCCGCTACGTTTAAATTTATATACCTTTTTTTAAATAAGTATTTTTCTTTTCTAAGTATATAAATGTTAAAAAAAAATATACAGATATAAAATTATTTGAATTACTTAAATTAAGCTTAAATCTTCAATTGAATTTATATCTTCAATAGACTTTAAAATTAAACTTTTAAAAATATATTGCTATATTCTTAGGTACCACCAATTTTATTCTATGGACGAGCGTGTTCCGGCGACGCTGAAGACAGACTCATAGAAGCCCCCGGCGCCTTCGCCCCTCCATTGGAAGGCTATCTTATGTGCAAGACTGAAAAAAGCAAGCGTTTTGAGCCATGCTACTTTTTACTTAGGTAAGTTGTTTTTTAGGGTCCCGTAAAGAAAAAAATGTAATCGTTATAGGACCACTTCGATGTCCGTCTGTCAAGATTATTTATTTCTAGATTGGATAATATTTAATTGGGAAATTTAAAAATTTAATTTGGAATATTTATAGATATTTCACAGAGAAAAAAAATCATTACAAACTTATAATTGTAGTTCATTTTATACAAAAATGAGTTGAGCTTGTCATCTTTTATAAACTGTATTCCCCGGTGACATACAATCCTTAATTGGTAGGGAACCTTTGGTATGCGAGTACGACTCGTATTTGACAGGATTTTATTTAAGCTTCACACTATATCTTACATATAACAGGGTAGACAAAGGGAGCTTAGTGTTAAGACACTACATCCTCTATTTTCCGTTCAACTTTTCGAAACATTGCGCAATTAATAACGGAACTCAACACCGCGTCTAGTTTTCTTACTAAAGCGAGAAAATAATTCATTTCTTTGAATGAGAACCGTATCCGTTATGTTTACAGTCAGACGACCTCAGATAAGTGTAATTAAAAAACATACAAACAGGCATTTGTACGTCTCATTAATTTTATTGATGTCCATTTACTCATAGAATTAATCCTATTAATATAAAATTTAGTTTAAAAAAGTACAGCTTTGTTCAAAGTATTTTTATAATTATATTGCAACTGCAATATTATTATATACACAAATAATCTATATAGTCTTTCTGTTTTTATTATCAAAGCTGTATGGTAATTAATGGACCAGCTCATATTTTATACAATCAGTGTAATTAAATGCCTCAATAAATACGATAACCTATAATATGCAATTAAAAAAATAGATTATGAAATCGTTAATATTTATATAGTGAGGCTGAGGTTGTCGGTTGTGGGTTTGGTTCCCATTCGGGATAATGTATTATTATTTATTAGTTTTCATTTTTTATCTTTGGTACCAAGGCAAAAGAACGGCGTTATGTTTCGCCATTCAATACACAATGCCTCGAAAATTCGGCGGAAGGTGGGGAAAGGACTGTCTTAACACTTTCCCACTGCCTACCCTGCAGTATGTGCGGTACAGCGTGAGTTAATTTTAAATTAAGACTATGAAATCGATAATGTTTATATTATATCGTTTCGAAATACGGAAAAATAAAGAAAATAAAAATAAATAAAATATACAAACATACTGCTTACTTTTTTACAAATAACTTTCAGTTTATGGTGATTCTAAAAATCATTCTAAAACATACAAAAAAATAAATAAAAAACAAACTTTCTTAAGATACGTCATGGAAGTTAAATCTCTATAGTAGCGTAACAAATTCTAACGAGGAGACTCAGTGAAAGGCAAATGGGTGAAACTATTAAAGATGGCAAATGAATGTACATTTTTAAATATCATCATTATAAAACTATGTTTGTGGTATAAATATGGATTCTATCACTTTTATCAGTCTATTTTATTAGTTATCGCGTTTTGAATTCAGCACCAAAATTGTATTGCGTGTTGAGCGGCGTTGAGTTCCGTCACTCAACACTCATTGTCTCTAAAATTCGGCGGAAAGTAGGGAGCGGAGTGTCTTAACCCTGCCTACCCTGTTACATGCGGGATACAGCGTGAAGTTGTAAAAAAAATATTAATAATGATCATAAAGATAATAATAAAGTAATTAGAACTTATTGCTGAACATGTTACAATCTTCACCATAAATGGCTACCTATATTATAATACCATTAGGTTATGTTCCCCGTTTTACAGAATAATCAAAAATGCTACAAATTCTTGACTTTTAACTAAGATTATTATAAATAATATTTTTAACGTTTTTAAATGTTATTTCACGTTGAAAATATAAAAAATGTTTTTTTTTTAAATGTGTAAACATTTAAACGTAGCGGGATTCAAACCCGCGTTTCTTGGAAACCGACCAAATACTCTGACCAAGCAATACACTTATTTATGAAGTCATGTACGTCGAAATTCTTATACACTTGTTACCGAGGTATGTATATTATTTAATAAAGATACTGTAGAACAATAAAATAATTATAATTACTTATGATAATTAAATTAGCTTTTCATACAAATATGATCTACGATAAAAACAAAACACGATTCAACTGTAGAGCGAAATTAAAATGTGTTTATCTGTACACGCGATAGTTGTAAGCTCATTCTCTGACCAGGGAATTGTTTACCTATGTTTAAGTTATAGTGAGTGAGGCGCAGGGGCACAACAGGTGTGTGACTGTAAACGTGACTGGTTGCAGGTTCGATCACCACTCGAGAAAATGTAAAATTTATTTATATGTATGTTTCTTTGTTCTGGTGTCTAGGGCACGGCGTTGAATTCCGCCACTCACAATGCCTCCGGAGCTCGGCAGAGAGTGCAGAAAGGAGCGCCTTAACACTTACTTACCCTGCTGTGTGCGGAATGCAGCGTGAAGCTGACTTTCTTTTTATTTAATTTAAATTATAGTATATACATAAATGATAATTTCTCCAGCCTGATAAAAAACATACCGTGTCCTTAAATATCATACTATTGTTTCTTATGATGATCAAAAATTTGGACTAAAATAATAACTTGATATTTATTTTGCAGGGCTGGCGTACTCCACTGGGGGGCCCACTCCCCCGACGGCACGCCGCTGCCCCACAACATCGCGCTGCGCTCGGTGCTCGGCGTGCGGCGCCACCTGGACGCGTCGCGGCGCCCGCACTGCTTCGAGATCGCCATGAGCGACTCCAGGCTGCTGCTGGCGGCACCAGACGACCCCACTGCCTCGTCGTGGCTCCAGTCCTTGCTTTTGCATGCGGCTCAAGTGAGATTCATTTTAGATTTGTTAGAATTTAGAATTTTAAATCGTTTTCTATTTTTAAATTGCAAGCTGTGTTCCATATATAGCAAGGCGGGTGAATTTTCTATTAAGGCACTGAAACTGTCCTTGGTATTGTTATCAAAGCGAGGTATTTAAATAAATCATTACTCCGAGTGGGAATCGAACTGTTATTTATAGGTAGACAATATCTTTTTTATACATAATTTCATTTCTTCGTTCTGGTAACAATGGTGAATGGTGAATTCACTCAACACGCAATATTTCGACAATTGAGCGGCAACTGGAGAACACAGTATTTGGACGTTTCCTCTGAATATGCTGAAAAAGCATGAATTTGAATAAAATGTATTGCAATATTTTTCACTATGATTTTATTTCAGTCTCTCTGTCTCTCTCTCTTTCTTTCTCTGGTAACAATGTCGAATGGTTGATTTTTTTAAGGCTTTAGAAGAAAAGGACGGTGCGAAGAAATCAGAGCGATCCGGCCCGCCTCCAGGCTGTACTGTGTTAGTAACTCCTCACGAGGTGATCAGCCTCAGAGACACTTTGGACCTGGCGTTTGTGGCGGGCGCCTCGGCCTACTTGAAGGATAGGGGCTCCGATGCCTTGTTGAGAGGTACAGAATCAATCTAATTGTAACTCTTTAACCAGATTCATCTTGTTTATTTTAATATTATATATTTCTCTAAACCAAACGTTTCAAAAAGAAGATAGAATGATCTTGTTAAAAAAATCGTTTACTCACCTGCACGTTTTATTATACATAACTGCGCAAATATAGAGACCCAAGTGCCAGGACACCTCGTTCTTCCCTTTCTTCGAATTCGAAATTTACGTTCGAATTACAGAGTTCGGGTAATAAAATGAAATGGGGCATAAACCCACAACTATTGAGTTTACAGTTCGACGATGTCACACTGCGCCACAATAGCCTTCACATTTAGATGCTATGTTAGACAAATTTCTGAAATTTTTATGGGTCAATAAAATATAATAAAGTGTGCATTCATTAATGAAAATATACAGAACAAACAAGCAAAAATATGCTGGTAAAGTTGATTTATATTAATATTTGTCATTTATAATACAAAACTAATTTAATTTTGCTTAAACTATATTTGTATTCGGCATTAGTTAAATATGAATATTTCCATTTTTCTAGAATACATCGAGGACATGAGGACGGATATAGAAATATTGGCGTGTGGCTCCATTAAGAATTTGACAGCTTTCAAGATTCCCGACACGGACGAGAACTGGTGTTGTCTGGTAAATTCTTATTTGTTTTTTTTTTAATAAAATTCATTAAATAACTTTCTAAATGTTTATGTCTTTGAACTATGACTGTTACGCATTAACGGGTTATGTGCAAGCTAGATGCGAATAGAAGTCTCAATTGACATTAAATTTATTTTAAGCCTTATGAATGTAATATAAAGCAATTTCACCTAAACAAAATCTTCTTAGTCAAATAAAAGCAATGCATGCAATAATTAGTTACTGATTGAAAATGTAATATATTCATTAAATTTTATTATTAATATACGCTACGTTAAGTTCCGTCATTCACCGCACAATGTAACCAATCCACTTTGAATACTCTGCAATATACAGGATACAGTATGAAGCTATAAATGTTAATATCTTAAAACAAATATTTTTGATCAGGTCGGCGTGGAGCAGTGGCACAACTTGCGACCATAAACAATGGTAATGGGTTCGAAATTGGGGGAAAGAATTATTTAATATTTTCATTTCCTAACAAGGCAAAGCGCGTCCTTGAGTTTCGTCATTCCCTTTGCGTATCCTGCTATATACTATGGAACTGTGGTGTGTGGTACAGCATAAAGCCTAATAGATATTTTAAATATTTTCCAGGAATGGAGTGTGTGCGAGGCTCGAGAGCGCGGCACGGGGCTAGCGCTAGTGCTGCCCAGCGGCGCGGAACTGGAACGCTTAATTGAGACGCTGGAAACCGCATACAATAGACTTACGGTATATATAATTATCATTAACAAAAAAAACATACTATAGACAAATCATATTAATATTAAATTAATAAAAAAAATATTATGCTTTAAATTTATAATTATTTTAAATTTATTTTTCATGTATGCTTAATAAACTTTATTAATTTACTTTCTTTTAGGAGAAAACATCTTTTGAGTGTGTAATGAATACGAAAGTGTGCTTTAATTTTTTACAAAAAAAAACTGATTTTGTCATTATAATATTTCTTTCATCTGTGTCCGAAATAGTAGTAACAGATTCAAACATTGTTGTATTTAATGTTACATTTGCTTAAAAAAAAGCAAATTTTTCATTGTATTTATAATTTTGTCTTTCTATTTCAGCACGAGCCTTTCCCCCTAAGTGTGGTAGAGGCAAGCAAGTACGCGTGCAGCACCGCCCATACAAAATATGAAACGGCCTGGTCCCACATGCTGCCACAACAGTAAACTTATTAATATACGAATAATAATATAATAATCAGGTACTTATTATATCTATTTTAATAATCTACAGTTTAGAGCAAATGTTTTTTTTTTATTTTTTCTATTTTTGGGTTATTTTTTTTTACTTAACACATTTTGCTCTAAGCTGAAGATGTATCGTAGATTATCCATATGAAGGTTTCAACGCTGGTCGTATATATATGCTTTGTGATAAAAGTAGTGATATCGAATAAAATATCTCGAAAATATGATAGTGAAAATTAAAATCGAAATATTCTTTATTCAATTAGGTCAATACAAGCTCATTTGAATCGATCAAGTTAAAAAATGTTACTAGTGTTATATTATCTTATATTTGATGAATTTTTTTTTTAAAAGATACTCGATAAAAAAAATAGTTAAATCAGTTTGAAGTTATGTTCACCTACATATATGGAATTTGAGACCGTAAAATAATATATTTTTTATCTTTGTGAATGTTAGAGAAAAAAGTGTTGCATATCCATTTATAACTGCTTCTTTTTGGTAGTTAATTAAGTTAATTAATTTAATCACTTTAGATTAAATGAATTAAAAAAAATCTAAGTATTTATTTTACTTCTATTATTTTAAAGTTTTTTTTTATTATGACACTTTTCTTTTTAGCAATCACAAGTATGGTATATTAATTATTATCGCACTTATATTATTAACCTACTATTATTTTATTTATTTATGAAATTCTTATTCTTGTTTAAAGAAAATAAATCGTATATTTCGTAAAAATGTAAAAATATATTTATTGAAACAAAAAATGTTCAACGATACTCAATTGTCACAAAATATTTTGATAAGCTTAGAACATATATTTACATATTAGTTAAGCCTAAATCACATTATAATTTAAATGGTATAAATAATTTCACATGTAATACTACTATGTACTTAGTAATATACCAATAGAATATCTAACAGTCATCTTTGTAACGATATACTGGCCCCATGTCCAAGACGCCATTCATCAGGGGCCCAAATGCCTCGTAAATTTATACAATGTAATATGTTTAACTTTCCATCTGGGCTCTATATACGCCCAAGGTTCAAAAAACCCTATGTGACCTACAAGTCCTAAAATCCTACTTGACCTAAAACAGCATGACTAACAGTAAAGACTATTTAGTAAGATTAATAGAAAAAAAAATCTATTAAATTTAAAGAATAAATAATTATGCTGTCCCCAAATGACAATATGGCGTCTTGTCAATGCAATTGTTGCTAATTGCATTGTTATAATTGATTTTGTGAAATTATTTATTACCTTTTATGCTAAAATTAATATTCACTTCCTTAATTACAATTTATAGCTTGGGCAGCTTTGTCAAAATAGTTTATTCAATAAAATCTAATTTTAAGAATTTCTTCATAATAAAAATCTATTTAGAATATCTTAACATGCCTATATTTTTGTATTAATTAGTGCAATTCTTTGAATATTAATTTCATTTTATATTTTTTTTGTTTAAATAAATTCAAACGAGGATATATTTTAAAATTAAAATTGTATGAACTAAAACTAATAATCAAAAAAATATGAAATACAATGAAGTTATTCTTATTGTTAGATCTGAATTAGAATATTTCACCGCAATTGCCTATTTAGCAAAGATATATTTCAAGGAAAGCATAATATGAGAGATATTTATATATCTTATAATAATTAATAAGCAATATGCAAATAAATCGGTCTTCATATTGAAAATAATATTATTATACATTCGTCGTGGGATAATGGCAAAGGAATAATTATAAAAGGAAATAATAGTAAAAGGCACATTCGAAAATATGGCGGAAAGCACAATATAGTTTTATTAAATGTTAAAATTTCAATGCTTTTATGGTTATAGTGAATACTTTAGTTAGCTGCGTACATGATTGCTGTTTAGATAGGTTTAATGTTTCGTAGATTAGCACGTTTGGAAATATACACACACATACATACCGTCGGCGTCAGTGCAGGACCTTGTTATTTTAATTATTTTTCATGTTCATCTTTCTTGAAAATGAATGAAGTATCCGTCTAGGTCATCGGTTCCCAACCAGTGGTCCGTGGACCAGTGGTGGTCCGCAGCAGTTAAAATATGGTCCGCGAATCATTTAAATTTTGGTGTTTGAGCAAAATCTGCCTACAGTTAAGTTGCATCCTCAGTAAAACAAAATATTTTGACATTTAAATTTAATATACTTTGAAATCCATTGATTTGTAATATTTACTTAAAAATTCACACACAAAATGTCAGATTTTTTTTTACTTTTGACTTTGAAATTAAAATTTTTGTTTAATTATTAATTCATTTTTATTATACCTACAAAGTGGTCCCTGCTAACAAGAATTCTATAGAAGTGGTCCCTGATCAAGAAAAGATTGGGAACCCCTGCTCTAGGTCGATAAAACAGTTCAATCTCAGCCTTTATTTTTTTCATGTATTCACGTTTAGTTCCTGCACTGACGACGACGATACATACACACATGTAATTCGTAATAGTGATGACGTGTCTACCATTGATGCTATTCTATAAATTCTATATAGAAAATGGCTTAACTCAAATTTTGCAATTATTTACAGCTTCGTGGCAGTTTTTCATTTGTGTTTGTATATATATATTTTTTACTATTAGGCCATTTTTGTACTATCAGCGTCAAAAATGGTTATATTATGTGTAGTGAGAATAAATGAATATCCCGTCTAATTATCGTATGACCGTATATTATAATTATAAGTAATTCTTGATATGAAAAAACTATTCATCTATCTCTTCGTAGGGTTACTATTTTGATATTAGAATTGTTTACATCTTTTGCATTATTAAAAAAGTGATGTAAAGATGACTTTTCTTATTGATATTTTCAAAATGTTTTTACACACTTAAAATTGTAAAAGAATTGTAAAGTTTCGAATTTAGTTTGTTAATGATAAATAATGTTGTAAGAACTTGCTATTATTGCTTTCTTAACTCCTAAATTCGAAATTTTATATTTCTTCAAATATAATTCAATGTTTAATTTGCGTAGATAAACATATTTTTATTACATACAAAATTCAGTGTGTATATATATATATATTATCGAAAGTGAGTTTTCTTAAATTCTATATGATACTTTAGTACCTGAACATTTATTTCTGCTATTTGTATACTCTACGAGTATATTCTTTATATCACTTTCGATATTGTACACGATGGATTGCCTCAATTTTTGTTAAACACATTTTTGGAGAAGTATTTTATGGAGAAAGAATTATTCTGAAACTTGAATAGGAAGAATGTGTAATTATTTTGGATTCAAAATCGAATCCATTACGACGTTCGTTCGCAAGTTTCAACAGAATAAAGACTGTATCAGACGCGACGCTTTGTAGATTTTGTACAAGAAAAAGTGTTTTTTTTTTTTATCGCGGGCCTTTTGTAGCTTTATTATTTAAAGTTACGTATAACGGTTGCGTTATTTTTTTTCTACGTTGGCAATTTTTTTTTTTTTTTTAAAACACATTGAAATGGAAATAATTCAATGTCGAAACGCCTATTATATTATATTATTATATGAATTAAAACGATGGTTGTTTTATATTGCTTCGTATTGTTACCTATATCAATGTATGATATCATTAACGTGTATATTGGGCCGGTGTAGGCCATGTGATATTATTGTACTATAAGGGTAGACTTAGGATCGAGCGTGCCTCGGAAGCTTAACTTCTTATTGTGAAACTTAGTTCACGTTGCCTTGAAATTTGATTAAATATATTATGTAATTTTTATTTTTTCAGATTTTTTGGAATATTGAGAAATTAATTTTGAAAATGAATATTTAAACGCATTTTTTTATATTTTTTTTACTTTCCTAAAACTGTATTTTGTAGCGTGGGTATAAACTAAATTGATAAAGTCTTTATTATAACATTTGTTGCTCAGTAGTTTTTGAAGGGAATATCAACGTTAAAATTGGTGTTAATTTTTTTTCTAAAAGCAATTTTTAAGGACAGTTTTTACTATGCGCAATTGTAAAGATTTGTTTGATACAAAGCTTATTTGGTACGTATTCTCTGCCCCAGAAGGGCAATGCATAATTTCTATTGAAATACAATAAATGTTACACTTTTGAGGCACTTTGTGTAAGTTTCGTAAACTTTTTAGTTCGTATTTTATTGCAATATCTCAGTGTTGTTTTTTTTTTATTGTGTTTAAATCAATTAATTTATTTTTTTACATATTTTTAAAAAAAAAATGAGGAACGAACTGAAATTTATGATTTTAGCCAATATTTTTTTGTATTTTATGTTTGTATATTTTCTATTAGATATTATTGTAATATTTGTTAGTTATAAGAAGCCTTTTAGTACAGTGACAATATTGTATGTCTGTCTGTCTGTCTGTTTAGTTTTAGAGTGCGCTTATAGTGTTTGTTCTGTGATTCATGTTGTGTTATATTTGTTTGATTGTACTGTACTTTTGTTGTTCTGCATAATAATCATGTCTTAGTATTAGACCAATGTTTACCATAGTTGTCTTTGAATTGAGATAATTCGTGATTTTTTTTACCAAAAAAATTATGTTTGGTTGAGATGAGAATATTTCTGTTTAAGTTATTCGTTTGTATATATTGATATGTAATGATAAATTGATTTCTTTTATGAAAGGAGGTTTAGATTGGTTTTTGTATTACAATTATGTAATATGCCATAATTTCCGAATGAAGTTAATATTATGATAATTTTAGCGTTCCTCGTTGAAAATGTTACTTTTAATACTGATCTAAGAAACCATCCTTAATTTTGCTCTGATAAAGTAATTGAAGAACTAAAAGAAGCCTAAAACTTTTTTGAAATATATAACACAATGTAAAAAATCGTATTCTTACGTAGGCGAAGTGAAACTAAGAAAAAATTATATTTAATTGTATATTTTTTGTTGTTTTTTTTAATCGCAAAATAATAACAATATGTTTTATTTCGTGAAGTATGACGATCATTTGTCAAAAAAAAAAAGGAAAGAAAACAAGAAATATTTTCATCTCGACGTTTATACAAACACGTACTTGTTGTTATCGAAATGAAAAAAAATACTTGTTTAATATTGTTCATGGAAAATTAAATTATTATTGGCTTTTATTATTTGTTTTCGCCAAATGTATTTATTAGGGTGTTTGTCCAAATCTATGCTAAAGTATTAATAAGAACAATAATAACTTTAAATACATACATATTAGTAGGGGCAATTTTTGATTAATACAGTATAATTTCGCAATAGAATACTTTGTATGATACAACTAGATGTTTACCTATGTATATTCCGAAACGTTTTCCAATAGAATTTTGAATTAAATAATAATCAGATAACCTATACACTTGTTTTATTTAAATCCTTTTCTTTTTTTCACTTTTTCAGTTTATTAAATTAATCAGCGTTATTATTGACTGTTATATGTATTAGAGGCCGGTCGTGGCGTAGCGGCACGAGGTGTGACTGCAAAACCGACTGGTTGTGGGTTCGATCCCCACTCGAGGAGATGAAATATTTACTTAAATTTATATTTCCATTTCTTCGCTCTGGTGTCGAGGTTAAGCGCGGCGTTGAATTCTGCCACTCAACACGCAATGCCTCCAGAATTGGCAGAAAGTGGGGAACGGAGTGTCTTAACACTTGGTTCCCTCTGCCTACCCTGCTGTGTGCGGGATACAGCGTGAAGCTAATTTATTTATTTATTTTTTATATGTATTATCCTGTAGAATATAGAATGTTTAAAGCAGTTTATAACAGCTACGTAAACTATAAATAAACAAGTGAATGTTGATGGCTGACAATATTTTCCAATTTCATGTTGTAAACAGAAAACAAGTTTTGCAAATTATTGTATTTTATAGTTTAACCTGTATGAAAGGAGGTTCAGATTTTTTTAAATGATATAATACGCCATAGCTTTGTAACAACCAAAATTTCAAAATTTTTTTTAACATTATATAAGGACTAACCTTTTATATTTTTCTTTCAGCAATCGGACTCTAATAAATAATTTTGAAACCAGTTTATTTCCATACTTGTGTTTACGGCTTGTTTAGGCAGATTTATACTTAATATTTACTTATTCATCTTGATTATATGACTATAAATATCTCCAGAAAACTGTATTAGGTTCTAACCATAGCTTGAAATCGGGCGAAAATCTTTATGGAATGTGAAGACAATTTTTTTTTTTAATTAAAAATTTAAAAAAAATATCCATGTGCTGCACAGGTGCAGATAAATTGCTGTAAAAATGTTTCTGTTGTTCATCATATTCTATACTACATCTTCATCTAGCTCTATCTACCTTTTGTGTGAAAAAGACTGCTTATTTTATTAACATTCTAATTAATAGATCAGCTTCACGCTGTATCCCACACAGCAGGATAGGCAAAGTGAACCGAGAGTGAACTCCGTTCCCCACTTTCTGCCGAATTTTTCAAGCCATTGCGTGTGTAGTAGCGGAACTCAACGCCGGGCTTTTGCCTTGGTGCCAGAGCGAAGAAATGAAAATATTAGTAAATAATAATTCATTCCCTCGAGTGGGGTTCCAACCCACAACTGTCGCAGTACAGTCACACCTTTGTGCCTTAACATTCTAATTATAACTAATTCACCCATACATACAACAACATTGTGCCTAAACAACAATATAATATAATTCCTCAGATTGCGCCATATCTTGCAATGCGTGTTATTTTGACGCCGATACCAGTTCTAGTTAATAAACAAGCAGGACTCATTTGCATACCCGCAGATATTCCACGTAAAACCAACAAATATCTCACATTTAAGTCACGCAGCATCACGAGACGCTCGACTTATCGGTATTAAAAATATGGAAGAGTTAAAGGTTAGTGCTTTACTAAGTACTACATTATTTTAGTTGCCATACTACTGTAAACTATTTAGAATAAAGCAAAAAATAGTTTATTTGTTTATACATAGTATTTACTATTGACGTTTACTTAACAAAAGCAAAAAAAATCGTGTTTCCAAATCAATTTCTTTCTTCATAGATACGGTTTAAATCCAGCTACGTAAAAACTTTGAATACGTTTCTTAAAACATATTTTTCTCTCTAAAATATGGAATTAAAAATGTAAAAAGTGATGAATTTTAGTATCTATCCGGCTTCGGATCGGAGTTCGCAAGTGAAGATCCGCGGAGGCCCGGCGCCCTGCCAGTCGGTCAGAACAGTCCGCAGCAATGTCCTTACGGCCTATATGCGGAACAGTTATCTGGAAGCGCTTTTACCGCCCCTCGGCATGATAACAAACGATCTTGGTTGTATAGGTAAGTTCATCTTGTATACTAAGTTTATAGACTCGACAAGTCTACTAGACTAGTAGTATCTCATAATATTATAATTTTAAGAACAATATCCATGCGTTTTAGACCAGTCGTGGCTCAGCGGCACAAGTGTGAAACTGTAAATGCTGCCTTTTGGTTTTGAGTTCGATTCCCACTAGGGTAGATGATATATTTAATATTTTCGTATTTTCGCTCTGGTGTCGAGACAAAACAACGCGCAATGCATTCAGAATTCGACAGAAAGTATGCAGCAGAGTGTCTTAACACTAGGCTGCTTCTGTGGAGCTGAAAAACAACTATGTAGCAATATTGTCGCATGCCATTCTTTACATTGACATAACTATTTTATTTATTAACTGATTGAAATAAAATAAACACAATGTTAAAGGAAGTTTGACAAAATATATAACAATAAAAGCTGCATTTAAATCGACTAAGCCATTTCTGAGATTAACGTGAATAAACGCTCAGACAAACAGACAAAAATTTTAAAATCATTGCTTTGGGTTTTATTACATTGATGAATGCCCCCAACGATAGTTTCTCATGCTTCTTCACGTAAAGGTAGCAATCAGTTTTATTATATGTGTATATATGTGTGTGGTATATGAAAAATTGTAAAAATTAAAAATTGCCTTAAATAAAAGCTCGCGAATAACTGTGAGATTTTGCTTACATATTTTTATACATAACTTTTAAAACTATTAAACTACTATGAACAAAATGTATTTCAATATTATTTTTGTTCAAATTGTTACGTTGATAACTAAAGAATTATAAATATTATATGTATGTAATGTAAAATGTATGTAAATTGATGTTTTAGAATTCGCCCATCTGTTGTACACAAGCCGTTCAAACGAATTCACAGTGCAAAATATCTAACTAATAACTGGAATGAAGCTGAACCAGATCCAAATCAGGTAAATTTTCTATAAAGAAATATTTCTCTATTGATTGTACTATGGCATGGTTTTATGATTATGGTGTTCAGAGAGCACATATCACTTCGCCAGGATCTCGTTGTGGGGAGAAGCCACGAAGGAGGTCGTACCTACGGGAAAAGAGATAATATTACAAAGTAGGAGAATGCACGTTAAAAATAATAATAATAAACTCTTTATTGTATACCCAAAAAAGAAATATAAGAATACAAATAAAAGAATATGTACGAGGGCGAAAGGCGACCTTATCGCTAAAGTAGCGATTTCTTCCAGGCAACCTTTTATAATTATCCAGTTAAAAATAGCTTTCACGTATAAAAAAATAAATAAATATGTATATACTTTATATACATAACGCAGAAGGTTAGTAATAATTGATTATATTAGGCGAGTTGTGAATTATACAATGTCAAGTCTTATTGTTTATCTGGTAGGTACCTACCTACTTATTATATACAAAATACACTTATATATTATACTAAGGCCTATATTTATAAACCGCTCTCAAGTCTGAGATCGATCTTTGAGTGCCGTTGTCATAGATATATAATTTATGAATGAAAACGGCGTCTCAAGATCGATCTTAGACTTGAGAGCGGTTTATAAATACGGGCCTAAGTGCGCAAATCTGGAATCCAAATATTATTAAGATATTCTTATCGCTCTACTTTTGGAAGGTAAAGACAATCAAAATAATATCGTTGTTTAATAAAAACAACAGACTTACTACATTCCATAAGACATACCGGTATATGATTGTTGATATTGATTTACATAAGAAACATATTTTTGATATAATAAACGATAGAGGCCAGTCGTAGCGCAGGGACACAAAGTGTAACTGTAAGCGCGACAGGTTGTGAGTTCGATCCCGCTCGAGGAAATGAAACTGGGGAACATTAGGTTCCCTCTGCTTATCCTGGTGTGTAACGCTATTAAAAACAATATACCTACAATACTAAAAATTTATCTTTTCTTACGACAGTCTCGCTGGCTGCCATTCGATATTCCATCTTCAGAAAGTGTAGATTTCGTAGCAGGACTACACACAGTATGCGGGGCGGGTGACCCTCGTTCCAGGCATGGAATAGCTATACACGTGTACCTATGTAACGCTTCTATGGACAAGAGTGCTTTCTATAATGCAGATGGAGATTTGCTTATTGGTAATTAGTTTAACTTTATTATACGATATTATAGGTTATTATTTTTAAGTAGAGAATTCCGGTGTTCGCGGCGTTGAGTTCCGCCACTCGACAAACAATGGCGCCAGAATCTCTCCTGGCTCTCCACTGCCTACTCTGCTACATGCGGGATACAGGGTGAAGCTGAAATATGTTGAAGAAATAAAGAAAGGAAAGAAATACAGTTGCAAAACTAATTAAGGAATTATTATAGCAAGAATCTTCTTCTTCAGAAAGAAACCTAATGTTAAGACACTCTATTTCCCACTTTTCGCCAAAACCGCGGAACTCTACGCCGCGCTTTTTCTCGACATCAGAGCGAAGAAAGTATATAAATTTTAATAAATACTTCATTTCTTCGGGTGGGGATCGGACCCACAACCTGTCGATTTTGCATTCACACGTTGTGCCCATGCGCCACGACTGGCCTCAGTAGCATGAATGAAACTGTTAATATTTTTAATATATTTTTCTCCCTTAGTGCCTCAACAAGGTATTCTGAAAATAAAAACTGAGTTCGGAAAAATGGTAGTCCGGCCAAATGAGATAGCAGTTTTACAACTTGGCATGCGGTTTTCAGTTTCTGTGGATGGACCAGCACGGTAAAAAACTAAATTATATAAATATTTATAACTTATCTATACTTAGTATACTATACAGAGTGTAAGCGTCTGCGCTCCTTTTAGGGTAATATTTCAAACCCATATCTAAAATAAATAATCTTGATTCGTCAACAGTTTAGAAGTAGGATTTTTTTATTTCAGAATTTTTATACACACACCTTATCACGTGTGACGCAGTTATGAATAGATATCAATAACGTAAATATCTTCTACTACAAAAATACTTCTAAACGTTGCTGATCTACCACTTTCATTCTCAAAAAACATACCAGAACGAGAAAGGAATATCTCGTTCTATTTCACGCAATTAACAAATGGTGTTTTATTTTACAACGTTAATTTTATGATTTATGTTGTTGGAAAAACATTTTTTAACAAAATCTCTTTAATTTTAATGTGTTCGACTTTCACTAGAGTAATTAAAACTATGCTTTCATTAAAAAGTGGTGATAACAAAAACACTCTGTATACACATATATTTTGTCAAAAATTTTATCTTATTAATTTATTATCATTAACTTATCTAAATTTTATAACATTGTTTAGGGGATATATTTTGGAGGTGTTTGACGGCCACTTCAAGTTACCAGATTTGGGGCCAATTGGTGCCAATGGTTTGGCCAACCCTAGAGACTTTCTTACGCCGGTCGCGCATTATGAAGATCTTGATATACCTGGTGAGTACGCAATCAAAGTATCTACTTCTGGTCTTTTACTAATAAATAGTTTCTACTGCCCACATAAAAAGGTAGTTTAATTTTCAGAAATCATACAAATCATAATATTATATTTTGTGAGGAAGGTCGGGGCTCAGGGGCACAAGCAGTGACAGTAAGCGCGACAGGTTGTGGGTTCCATTCCCACTCAAAATTAAAATATACAACAAAATATTATATATTTTAATTTCTTCACTCTAGTGTCAAGGCAAAGCGTAGCGTTGAGTTCCGCCACTCAACACGCAGTGACATAGCGAATACCCAACACCATATGAAATAGCAATCTAGAGCAAAGAAACATGCCTTGAATTTTACAATGAAACACGAATTTTATTATTAACAAATTTAAAATATTAAAGGGTTCAAAATAATAAGCAAGTACCAGGGCGCACTCTTCGAAGCGGAACAGGACCACTCCCCCTTCGACGTGGTGGCGTGGCACGGCAACTACGCGCCGTACAAGTACGACCTCAGCAAGTTTATGGTCATCAATTCGGTATCCTTCGACCATTGTGTAAGTGTTGGGTTTTATTTCGAATATTTTTAACATTTTTTTTGAGTCTATTGGCATCGCAGACTGTGGCCGATTTACACATAGATTTATCTAAGTACACGTTGATAGTTTACCATGAGGACGTTGTAGTCCAGTATCACAAGTTCGATTCCCATTTACGGATATGGTTTATTATTTATTATTATTTTTATTTCTTTGGTAATAAGACAAAGCACGGCATTCAGTTCCGCCACTCAAAACTAAGTGGGGGAGCGGGAAGTCCGTGTTCACCCCAGAATGATCTAGAAATCCTAGAAATTTTACTTACAACGAAATTTGTCCCGAAGCTGGAAAAAATTAAATAGCTTTACACTGTCCTGCCCGCAGCAGGGTAAGCAGAGGAAACGTAGTGAACCGATTTTAAACTATTTTGAGATCTGTTTTATTAAAAATCTAGAATGTAACGAGAATTTGTAAAACAACTACATTTTAACAAATTTTAATAGAGTACCTAAATCAAATAATTTAAAATGATAGAAGGATAACATGAAACATAAAAATCCAAACCTTATTCTTTAATTATATATAGTAATATTTACTATAATGATCATATAAACATATAAAAATACATATTTTATTTCAGGATCCATCGATATTCACAGTCTTAACATGCCCTTCCAATAAGCCAGGAGTGGCGATCGCGGACTTCGTCATCTTCCCGCCACGCTGGTCCGTACAAGAAAATACTTTTCGGCCTCCTTATTACCACAGTAAGCACAGTAATATTAAATTTTTATGTTGGTATATTTCTGAATATAGTATTTTTTTTTACTTTTAAAGTCTTGTAGAATAGGCCAGTCGTGGTGCAAGCGTATGACCGTAAACGCGACAGGTTGTGGGTTGATTTTTTAAAATATTTCATGTCTTCAATCTAGTGTCGAGGCTAAGCGCAGCGTTGAGATCCGTCACTCAACACGCAAGGCCTAAACAATTCTGCAGAGTCTATTATGTTCACTTTGCCTATCCTGCTGTGTGCGGGATACAGCGTGAAGCTAAAAAGAAAAAAACCGACATATACTTAGCTCACGCTTCTATAAATACTTGTATCATTGACAGAGTAATATTACAAAAAAATAGTATACTGTATAGATTCCATGTCATTATTACTTACAAATTATATATTTAAATGACGTGCTCTATTGGTAAATCTAAAATTAATATCTATTATTAATTACTATAAAACTGCATATTTTTTTATATCCCATTAAAAACGTAAATGATAAAACTAGAGCCAAGTTCAATAATAAAAATATTCGTGTTTCTTGTCACAAGGCTAGTGTTGTGGCTTATAGGGTTGCCAAATTCTGAAGATAATTCTGAAATTTCTTTATAGGTACCTAAAGGTAGCATAATTTCTTATTATTTCATTCTCTCAGCTTAACGTGTTAAAGCTACTTGTTTCTACTGTTTTATAATATAGATATTTTACAATGATAATTAATACCCATGTCCAATTTAATTATGACCATACTCTTCGTTGGCACGAACGCTTTTACATATTAATTAAAAAAAAAAAATACATACATATTAAGCTGTCGTGACGAAGTACATTTGTTCACACCCATAAAATTTTAAATATTTATATTTATTACACATTCTTACTTTAACATAATTATATCGTATTTCATATAAACTCTAGAAATTTTAAATCATTTTACAATATTTCCACTTAGTATTTAGGGTCCTTCCTTTTTTTTTCTTTTGAAGTACACCTCAAAAAGGAAAAACGGAACACTTGAACGGATACGAAACGTTTATATATATATAGGTTCACTTTTTTGTCCGTCTGTCAAAATTATTTATTCCTAGATAGCGTGGAGGTATCAAGCTACGGTCCCTTAAAGCATAGAAATAAATCAAGCTTCCAAGTTATTGCAATCAAAAGATACTAGCATTTACCAATACTTTTGCTTCATTTTGTGTGAAATTTGCCTCGTAATCAAAACCTATAGAGTACTTCTCGAGGACTTGTCTGTCTGTTATGTTCTGGAATTTGGCATAATGTGACGATTTACAATACAAATAAAAAAACCGGACAAGCGCGAGTCGGGCTCGACTACCGAGGGTTCCGTACAAAAGTTGGAGTTCATCTGATACCTCACTTGAAAAAGCGGCTTTATTACCAAAATTTGCCTTTTGATCTTTAAGGCTACTTATTTTAGGATTTATTCAGAAATGTTTAGTTGTCAGATTTTTTCCTGAACTAGTACTACCTGTAGATACTAGCTGTCGAATTTCATAATTCTTAGTTAACCCGAAGTATCGGTACAGAAGTATTAATTTTGATTCTCTTTATAGTGTTTAAATACATGGTTTATGCGATATAAATATCTTTAAATTTTAACTCGATATCTCCAAGCGTTCCTGAGATAAAGACACTTGACTCTGACTGATCAGGGTTCTTCCTTATTAGGTACGGAATCAAAAAATACAAAAAGTGAAAACTTATAGATATTACATTGAAAAAAAAAATACAATTACAAATTTATATTTGTAGTTAATTTCATACAAAATGAGTGCATACGCCCGCAAACTTGTTGCACTTCCCGTTGATCTTTAATCCTGAAATTGGTATAAAACCCTCGGTGGGCGAATTCGACCCTTTCTCTTATTAGTTAAATGATTTTATGATTTTTAGGCAAATAAACTTTTTAAACGCATAAAGCTCATTATTTGTATCATTATGGTTGAGCGTTTTTAATTATAATTTTTTTATTCTTTTTAGTAACTAATTAGTAAAATAAATGCTACTTTTTTTGAACCGGACTTAACATATTTTATTGAATTCACTATTTTTTATTAAATATACACATTTTTTTTTTATTATTCTCTTTTATTTAGGAAACTGTATGAGTGAATTTATGGGACTCATATTGGGCTCATACGAGGCCAAAGAGGGTGGATTTTTGCCTGGAGGAGCCTCCCTTCACTCCATGATGACGCCTCATGGGCCTGATGTACAATGCTTTCAATCCGCGACCAAAGCAGAATTGGTACCACAAAAAATCGCTGTCGGTACACAAGTAAGAAAATTATTTATTTAAATGTAATAAATAATTATTAAAACCAGCGGCCATGTTATCAAGTTCTTTCTAGTAAAGCTTTAATAAGACTTTGTTTTAACAGCAAAATAATGGACATATTGTTTCAGGCGTTCATGTTCGAGTCCTCTTTGAGTATGGCAATTACGAAATGGGGCTTGGAGACCTGTCAAAAATTGGACTCTAAATATTACGAATGTTGGCAACAGTTGCCTAAGCTCTTCGCTGATAAATTAAATTCTTAATTTTATAATTGTATAAAGTATTAAAAACATGTAAAAAAATTATTTACCACAAAATAAATGTTATTAAAACAGAAATAAGAACTGTCATTGATAATATACGTGAACACCCATTATAATATCGCAAAGATTTAGTGGCATATTCCTGCAACAGACTACAATCCACTTTTCTTTTTAATTGTGAAGAATCTCTAGAAACACGAATCATGTAACACGCCATTTCTGGTTTTACAACTATAGAAGGTCCTTTAACTTGAAGGGCGTCAACTACGGTTGTATTCTGAATGTTAATTACCGTGATATTACCGTCTCTAGTAACATTTTGTACGACACTAACAGTTTTTGTTACAACATTGTTCCTTTGCACTTCATGTTTGCTTTCAGCCTCCCATATAAAACTTGACATCAATTTACAGTCGATTCGGGTTTCTTCATATTCACCATTTGTTTTATCTATAACAAGCTTACAAATTTCTCCAGGATTCCCCCGATATTCTCTGTGGTAATTGTTATCTCTATAGTGATCATGATTCGATGACATTCTGCCCAAGTTGTACAATGCGAGTCCTGTTAATAAAGTATCAAAGCGACTTCCGGAATCTCTGTATTGATAAACATAAGTTGGAGGTTGTCCTTGAAAAACAGGATGTTGAGTAGATCCATAACTTATATGCTGAGGTGGTGAATAGTGGTAGTGATGGTGTACTTGATTGTATCTGTAGCCTTGAGAATGGGAATTCCCCGAGAGTCCAGGAGTATGAGGATAATTATGACTTTGAGTTGCATGAGGGTAACCATGAGCATGAGATAAGTGAGTTTGAGGTTGGTGAGGATAAGAATGGGGGTAGCTCGGATAGTGGTGAATATTAGTACCCGAGCCGCCTCTTCTAGCAAACACAGATAAGAGATTGATTAAATACCAAAATAAAAAGATTAAAAATTTCCACGACATTTCGTCAGTGCTTAAAGCTTTCAACTGCAAAAGTAGATGCGTGTTCCAGGCGATGCTCCACTCCCTGTGGATTAAAGCAATCACATAAACTGTTGCTTCTAGGGTTGACAATATCTTAGTATAACAAAATATTTAATAGGTACCTAAATTTTGTTTTACCTTATGAAATTTACATGAAATAAAGTATAAGGAAGTGCCTAACTATCTATATTCCTAACTACATATCCTTGTTTCAGAACAAGCCACTATTCTGTCTGTGCATGCTGGCACTCAACAAATTATAGTTTTTTTTCTCAGCTCCACGGTGTATTCCGCGTGAAGCATGGTAAGAGCCTAGTGGTAAGACACTCCGCTTCCCAATTAGCGTCTAATTCTGGAGGTATTGCGTGTTGTGTGTCGGTATTCAACGCCGCAGCGACACTCTAAGCGAGAAAATAAAAATAGTACATCTTTAGTAATTGTTTTTTCTCTTCGACACCCCTGATGGTGACGCAGGCAGGGCGGTGTCAAACACTGTAAACATTGGGGTGGAGTGATCCTATTGAAATTAAAAACGAGGCGGCCGCTAAAACAACACTCACGCAAATAACTCCAATGTCAATTAACCTTAATAGATTATTTACTGAAACCACCAAAAATACGTAGTAATAAGTAGTTTTAATTTTAGTAGAATTTTAGCTTACTTAATAATTGATATTAATTGCTATTGTAGTACAATTAAGATGTGCGTGCTTGCACAAAATAGTCTAAATTTGAATCCTATTTGAGAACATGTTCACATATTAGTAGTTTTTAGTACACATTAAGATCGAGGTTGCGATTCTTAAAAAGTTTCAAGAAGAGCGGATTTGAAACCTACTGCGTTCAAATTTTTATACATTTTCTAACATATTGATCATCCTGACGCAAGGGCACAAGCGTACGACTGTAAACGCGACGGTTGTGGGTTAGCTTCCCACTCAAGGGAATAAAATATTTAATACTTTTTTTTCCTTTTCGCTCTGGTAAATGTCTCAAAAGTTCGGCTGAAAGTGTGTAACGGAAGTGGCTTAACACTAGTTTTGCTCTATGCGCTATCTACCCTACTATGAGTGAAATACAGCGTGAAGCTGTATAAAAAATCTTAAATATTGTGACAAAGATAAATGAAATAAATGTAAAATAACAATATATATAATAATGTCGGAAAACATAAAGAAACAACCAGCATTAAACGAGATGCATGTAAATAACAGATTATTTCTTCTTTTTGAACACTTTTCATATCCTTGCTTGAGATAGTGTTTTGTTTTAAATAGTGTTAGTTTATTACAACTAGGAATTAAAAGAAAAATATTAAGGAATACATTAATGTGATAATTTTACTCTTGCATTTTATATTTATTTAAAAAATGGCGGATATAATCTGACCGACATAATATTTTAATGCAAAATGTCCGCAGTACCTGTGCTCTATCATTTATTATAATAGTTTATTTTTATAGTATTAAAAGACGTCTCAAGTTTGGGAACAAGTAGACGTTTGGTTGTTTTTACATGTTAAGTATATAAATAATATTATAAAAAAATAGGAAAATTATTTATGGTATTTATGATACCTCAAAATGGTATGAATAGAAACATTTTTACATTTGAAATTAGATTTTTACAATGTTCCTGGCTTTAACTATGAAAACAATCTTTATTTTTGATTTGACATTGCGTACTGAACATGTGTAATTTTATAAATTTTTAAATATTATAAAAATAATTTCATTATCGATGAAATCGATAAATCGTAATCATTATTAACTAATAAGTTCTATAGACATCGTTCAATAGTATTATTTACATTCATAAATACATATTTTATTATGAAACATACCTACTATATTAAGCTCCATTAATCGTGACCACTTTTTTTTCATTTTTCCCTTTATCTGGGGTGTGGTCCTGGACTTTAGCTTTGCTTCGTTCGTGTAAATGAAGTTTTTCTTTAATTTTTCGGGACAAATTTTCTTGTTACTATAATTTGTAGTTTTTTTTGTTAAATTTGTAGTGACTATTTTGGGGTAAGCACGGACATTAAAACAACTACACGGGTTGAAAATAACTCAATAAAACAACGATAATACTCGAGATAGTTTTAATCGTAATAATAATTAGCAGAGCTTAAAATTACATTCCATTACTGTAAACATAAATACCATCGTCAGCCACTCTCTAACTGTGACTCATAACTTAGGATGCGATCGAGGCTGGACAACTTAAAATAACTTAAAAGAAAACTTTTTTATTATTACACTGTAAAATATCTAGTTTTAAGAAATTGTTACTACTTGAAAATAATTATAATCTAATATTAGGTTATTTCACTTTATCACTGAAGAAGTTTTTGACAAATGCTTTGGAATGCCTTTATATTTGTGACTGTTAGTTTGATATTTTTCAGTATTTTTGATAACAATTTTGCGATACGAATAATAATTTTTCATACTTACATTAGATTATAATTATTGAATTAAAATATAAAACTAAAATTAACTCTCATGGGACAATCAATGTACCCATTCATTAGCAAAATTTGGTTGCTAGTCTCTATTATAAAAAAATAATTATTTAAATGCATACACGTCTATGCCTCGAAATATAAAAAAAAATGGAACGAAATGTAAAAAAAAAATTGTAACAAAAATAGGCTTCTTTGAACAAAATGTATATGTTGCGTATCCCTCAGAGATTCTTGTGCATTCACGCGCGTACAATATAACAGCCTTCAGTCATTTAGTCCAGAACCAAGAACACCATTATAAAATTTAGAACACCTAACGTATAATAGTTTAAAAACTTTTATAAAAAGTGTCGCACTTTAAAATCTCAATTGAATTCTTATTTGTATCATTTTAAAATTCTCGAATCTATCTATGGATGTTCCTAACACTGGAGTAAAAACCTGGCCCATTAAGAAATAGCACAAATATTTAAAAAAAAACATATGCACGTAGAAACGAGAACATTTTAACACATAATTTTCAATATCCGATCCGAATGTTACCAGAAAATATTCATCTATATAAAAATTCAATTTTACAATTTTTGTACAAAATGGTCGTCTTCACCCGCTACATGCAAAAAGGTGGTAAAGAAATCAAATGTAAAATATTCTTTTTTTTTGTAATACTTTAGAAAATGTTCCATGAATTTGAAGTTTCATATGTATTAGGTCTTATCCATGGTTGACGTTGACTCCGGACTCCAGCTCGGACGCGGGCGTCTCTGGCTCCTCGTCGTTGTAAATGTTCTCAGCCATTTGCCACACCTAAGTTGGTCAAAAGTATTTTATTACCAACTCAATATTTGTATTTTCTTTTAATATTTATAACTTAATACAATAGATAAAAAAGGTCTATTATCTTTGGGTGGCGGAAATTTGTAAAAATCATCCTACAGAGATGCTACCAACGTAAATAAGTTGTAAGAAGCGTATAAGAATTTCGACGTAGCTCGGTAAGAACGTATGGCTTATTTGGTCAGAGCGCTTGGACGGTTTCCAAAGAGGCGTGGGTTCAAATCTCGCTACGTTAAAATTTTTACGTTTTCATACGTTTTCTCAATAAGTAGATAAATCTGAATCAATTTATCGCTCAATGTCATCTAAAATACCCGTCGATTTAGTTTTGGAATATCAATATTTGTATCTAACTAAGGTTTTAGAGATAAAGTCTTATAGTTCATAGCTTCGGCCTTTCGACATAATATAATATACAAAAAGATTTTGCCAATCCAACTGCTACTGCCAAGCATTCAAATTAGCTGTTTCAAACAATAAAAATCATTTATGAAACTAAAAATTAAAAGGAACTACAAACCTGCATAATATTATCCTCAGAAACAGAACATATAACCCAAGGCTCGTTGGGATTCCAGGAGAAATCGGATATCTTGGCAGTGTGGCCTCCATGTATGAACAGTAACTCTGGTGGTCCGTCCTCAGCATCTTCTGCTGTCTGCTCTTCACCTATCTTGGATAGATCCCATACGTGCAGTCTGGAAAAATAAGTTCATGCAATTACATGTATCCTAACAGTCTAAAATAATTCATCATTCATAACATTTTAAATTTATTATATTTATAATGATGCGGCGTTGAGTTCTGCCACTCAACACGCAATGCCTCCAGAATTTGGCAAAAAGTGGGGAACGGAGTGTCTTAAGACCTAGGTTCCCTCTGCCTACCCTGCTGTGTGCGGGATACAGCGTGAAGCTTATTTTTTATAATAATAATTCTAGAAATTAAAACTATCTATTTAAAGTTTATTATATAGTCGTATACTCAAAATTTATAAAGCTATATTTAAATATTATGTTATACATCACATAATGTCATGGCGAGGCGACACAATGTCTGACTATAGTATACAGGGTGGAAGTGTCAGCACCACATTAAATGAAACCACAGTTTTAACTACTCTATAAAAGCCTAATATAATTCAGAAAAAAATAAATTCCCAAAAATGAAAAAGTTTTTTTTCAAACAAAATAAATAATAAAATTGTCATTTTAAAACAAAACGCCATTTGTAAGGATGACGCACGCACACATAAACCTATCAAAGGAACACCGCCGCACACGCCTCATTTCGAAATCGAGTCGTATGTATTGGCGATAAAGTTCAAAGTTGTTTAACCTTTAGTAGTATTTTTGTAGGAGTAAGTGTTTATGTTATTGGGATCTATACGTAATCGCGTAACACGAAATACAGGTATGGATAAAAATCGTGAAATGAAAAAAAAATCCTACGTCCAAACTGTCGAGGCAACTTGATTAATTTCTTTAGGTATAGGTTTGAAATATTTTACCCTATATGCTGTTTCCGTAAATGGAGCGCTGCCTCTTCCACCCTGTATATTTTATAGTAATGTGTTCAATTCCCATTAAGGGGAGTGAATTATTTTTATTTCCACACTCTGGAAATATGACAAGAGCGGCGTTGAGCTATGTCACTCAACACCCAATGTCTATAAAATTGGATCCTGCATTGGAATTGCCATATCACTGGGTTCCCCTAGCCTACCCAGCTATACGCGGGATAGAGGCTAAAGTTAGTAAATAAATAATAAATACGCCACATATTCATTATTATCCAATACATTAAATATGTATTATTTCTTCGTAAATACCTTCTGTCAGTGCCGCTGGAAGCAAGAATAGTTTCATTGTGCGGTGACCACTGCACTTGGAAGATCTCGTCCTTGTGCGACTCAAATGAGTGGAGCTTCAATTTCAAATTACGTAAGTCCCACAGCGCCACCTAAATTATATATTGAGTTTAAATATTATATAATTAATAGTTTAGAATTTGCACATAATTTTTGAGCTTGGCACATTGTCTTACTGTAGTAAAGGGCCGAAATAAATAAGTTTCATTTACTAGTCTGGTATCACAGAAAGAGGTGCGTTAAGTCCCTCCAACTAACACCCAATGCAATGACGGACCGGTTCGGTTTCGGCCAGTTTCGAACAAAAATCGTGCGTCATAGTTTCGGTTTCGGACAAAAAACGGCTGAACCTTCGACCGTGCCGAAACTAAGTACTTTTAAGTTTTTAGTATGAACTCGTATTCGCGTATTCTGCGATAGCAGACCACAACAGTGAACTCCCGCCATTTACCCCAGGCAGCGCTTATCGATGCCTCCAGGCTCGTGCACAACGGAACCAAGGTACCTTAACTTTTAAGACCTAATACTGTCTGGTTCAGGATATAAAGTGAAAGTCAAATAACTTTATTCCAAATAAGAAGTTACATGTTTAATTTTTTGAACACCAAATAATTTACACACACCACCACAAGTTCACAAGTTAATATGCCTCAATCTGAGAAGAACCGGCGCAAGAAACTCAGCAATACTTTTTTTTTTAATCAATTTATAATTACACTGTACATTCAAACTTTCATTCAAATTCAAAAATGGAGTACATTTTAATTTTTTTTTTATTTTCTTTTCAAAATATGAGTTAAGCAGAAAGAACTTAACAAAAAACTTTCATTTAGGGCTTTCGCCCAAATTTTTAGTTAATGCTGAATATTTTCTGTTCCAGAATTCAGCGGAAAGTGGGGAATGGAGTATATTGACAAGAGAGATTTCAAATTTTATAAAATTGCACATGTACCATGTGCAGTTTTATAAAATTTGAAGTGAAAAAAAATCGAATACGAAAATCAAAAATAAAGATTGTTTTCATATTTAAAGCCAGGAATATCAAATTTTAAATATAAAAATGTTATATTCACCTCATTTTACAGTATCATAAAAGCCTTAAATTATTTTCTTAATTTTTAATGATATTTTTTAAATAGTTGACATATTATAACACCCAGAAGCCAACTTGTTCAACCTTGAGACATATTTTAATATAATACTACAAAAAATAATAAATAAACTACTATAATAAATTACAGAGCATAGGTACTGCGGACATTTTAGATTAAAATGTGATGTTTTGCCATTGGTTAGATTATATCAGCGATTTTTACTATCGGTCAACTCGTTCATAAGACAGTACTGTCGTGATTCCGTTGCTACTTTTGTTGTTTTTGTTAAGTTTCGTTTTGTTTGTGATGTTTTTTACATTTTAAAATATTAGTGAACCTGGACCAAATTAAATAGAAATTAAAAAGTTACATAAAACATTTAGAAACAGTATTTCTTTGTTTAGTTTGGTTCCCTCTGCTTACACCGCTGTATGCGGAATACAGCGTGAAGCTGATCCTAGTATATAATTTGTAAGTGGTCCTAAATAAAACAAAAAGAAAATTAACTGTAATAATAATAATGAATACTAACCGTTTTATCAGCGCTACCAGTTGCTAGTATAAATTCGGAATAGGGGTTGAAACTCAGGCAGTTGACTTCTGCTGTATGCGCGTCCACCGTGTGTGAAGGCTTGGATGTATTGTTACACCTGCAAATAATAATAGTTACTGTAGAACGTCGATTATTAGAACTAATTAGGAGATTTTTATCTTTTTTATCTTTTTTTATCACCTTTACGCTGTATCCCGCACACAGCAGGGTAGGCAGAGGGAACCTAGTGTAAGACACTCGTTCCCCACTTTCTATTGAATTCTGGAAGCATCGCGTGTTATGTGGCAGAACGCAACGCCGCGCTTTGCCTCGACACCAGAGCAAAGAAATGGAAATATAAATTTAAGTAAATATTTCATGTCCTCGAGTGGGGATCGAACCCAAAACCAGTCGGTTTTACAGTCACACTTTGTGTCCCTGCGCCACGACTTTCCTCTAAATAAATTAGGAGATATGGTGCGAAATTGGTAAAATATTCAAACTGTATTGATTCAGCCATAACTTTATTCGCAAAGAAATAAAAACTATATTAAAGTATATATTTACGTAAAGCTTAAAAGACAAATTGGAATTTAATATAAAAAGTTTATGAACGATTAATTTTTCGATGCTGTATTATATTTGTTATTTTAGCACCTAATATTTCCTGCTCTTTTGTAGTCATAGAAAACTTAAGTTAAGACTGTGTAATCTATTTTCAGTCTAACGAGATATGTATTGCAGTTTGGGTGATTATTATATATGTATATCTCAAATAAAATAACTAATTTAAAAGATTACAAAAAATGTTATAAAATGAAAGATATTCATAGTAGACCATAAGAAGTTACAAATATAAAGAGAAAGTAGGAAGTTAGTTAATAACATGATCATGCTGATATTTCCTCAAAATAAACTTTAACACTATATCTATGGATACATTCTATATACTATCTTTTACTATAGTATATTATAATATATTCTTTATATTTTACTTTTAAGACAGACTAATTTAACCCACAAACACAAAAATAAAATGAACACCAACCTAGTATCCCAAATCATCAGTTTCTGATCGTCAGCAACAGACCCGAAGAGGGACTCGTGCAGGAGGTGCCACGCGACGTCCTCCACCACCGCCGTATGTCCCGTGAACACCGACTTCGCCTCTATGACGCGGCCCTCCTTGGGCGTGGCGTTGATGTCCCACAGGCAGATTGTGTGGTCATCGCTGTAATGGAAAAGAGATTTTTTTTTAAGATAAGTGTGCACACAAAAAAGAACATTATTTAGATATGGCCTCAAGTTGTTAAAGCAATAAAAATATTTTTGTCTGCCCTCCATTCTCTGCCCATTGTGGACCACCCACTATTTTCTCTATAAAATATACCTTAAAAAATTATTGTATGTACATTGAATATATTTGCGTCAAACTAATGTAGGAAAACGTAAAAACAAACAAGGTATAATAGAATATGAATCTATTAAAATAAAATTAATCAAATCAGCTTCACACTGTATCCCGCACACAGCATGGTAGGCAGATTGAACCTAGTGTTAAGACACTCCTTGCGAGTTGAGTGGCGGAACTCAACGCCGTGCTTTGCCTCTACACCAGAGCGAAAAAATGAAAATATAAATGTGAATAAATATTTCTTTTCCTCGAGTGGGGATTGAACCCACAACCAGTCGATTTTACAGTCACACTTTGTGCCCCTGCGCCATGACTGGTCTCGATATGAATATGAATGATGTGAATCTAAGGTTTTAAAAAATGTTGTTTGTCTGTTTGTACATGCACATTTTGTGAACCACTGAACATATTTGAATAATTTTTGTATTGTTGCATAGTTACAAAAACCTGGGCAAGATTAATATACATATATAGAGAATAACATCTAAAAACCGAAATATTGATGCTGATGCTACAATTTTTTTTATGTTACATACAATCAATTATCAAGTAAAATTATACACCGTTATTAAAAAAGTATAATTAATGCTTTTGTTAAGACACTAGTTTTCGCCGAACTTTTCGAGGCATCGCGTGTTGATTGGCGGAACTCAACGCCGGTCTTTTGCCGCGGTGCCAGAGCGAAGAAATGAAAATATTAATAAATAATAATTCATACGACCGAGTGGAGATCGAACCCACAACCAGCGCGTTACAGTCACATCCTTGTGCCCGTGCGCCATGACAGCCTCAAAAATTAAAACCCACCTAGACTTAATAACACAATAAGTGTTAAAATGTCTATTTTCTATATTATGTATTCATTTTGATATCCATGATGCATTTTGAATCTTTAAATTGAATGGAAAGTATAGGAAGTAATAATATGAAGTTGTTACTCATAACACTTACCATAAGCCAAGAGATAATTATAATTTTTAACAAAAAAAACATAAAAATAAATATGATTTTCAAAAGTTCAAATATCTCTAGTTTCATAGTCATACTGTAATAGCATAAGATAATGAATACTAAAATGAAATGGTTAAACAATTAAATATAAGCTGCTGGTGCAGCAGCCTGAACGGGATGAATAATACATTAAAATACAGCAAAAAGTGTTGTTTTACATTCTAACTCTTTATTCTATGATTTCAACTGAGTGTAATTTTTTTAGGGTTTCCTACTGCATCCTGCATATAGGAGGGTAGGTAGAGGGAACCTAGTAGTAACCAATCTGTTCCTCACTCTGCATAGGATTTTCTAAACATTGTTGGAAGTGGTGAAAATAAACATAACATTATCTTATTACTAGAGTGAGAAAATGAATAAATTAAATAATTTCTCTAAGTGTGAATCGAACCCAGAGTGGGTTTGACAATGCCTTTAAACTATCTGATCTGATATTATATTTGAGGAAATGAATGAGTAAGGCCAGTCATGGGTCAGGTGTCCAAGCACGTGACTGTAAACACAACAAGTTGTAGGTTTGATTATCACTCAAGGAAAATAAATATTTAATATTTTCATTTACATCATTTTGTAAATAATGTATTTATATTTTGTTGTTAAAATCTATCAAACAAGTCAGTTTAGTTCAGTCACAAGTTGAGTTCCTCACTCTGATATAACAAAAAGCATAGCTTTGATTTCTGCCACTCAACACCACAATAAGGATGGTGTGTGGGAAAAGAGTCTTACCACTAGATCCCCTTTATCTTCTCTGTAATATGCATGATATAACATACTATTTTAAATATATACAGTATATGTATATCGTTAGATATTATAATGACTGGAAAAAAGAATATTTTACCTTGCAGATAGAAGATAACCATTTAGGTTGGGATTCCATGATAAACCATAGCCTTCTTTTTGATGACCACGCAATCTGGAAAGTTAATAAGAAATTAGCTTTAAACAAATTTTGTTATAAATAATAATAATTATTATTTATTAACTGTAGGGCTATTGAGACAGATTCTTAGGCAGTAGTTAGTTGGTAGTTCAATTCTCACTAAAGGTGAGTGAAATAAAAATTTGTTTCCACTGATACTGTTCTTAAATTAATATTTAGTTTTCTATCTGTTTAGTACAATAATTTAAATACCTGAGATCAGGGTGACATTCTCCAGAAGGCTCAGGTTTAGAGGGATGCTTGGTGTAATCAAAGACTAGTACATCAGAGGAAGGTGTCTTTGTTGCTATGACACAAGGATTCTGTGGCATGTATCTCGCTCTGTTCACCTCACCCTCGTGATTAATTTTAATCTCTATGTCTATTTTACCAGAAACTGATCCAAAACCACCAAATTCTAAAATAATAAAAATTATTTTTGTGAAAGTTCTAGTTTATTACACAATTTAAAATTAAAATAAAACTTTCTATACACTTACCACCCTTATCATTATCATAATGACTGGCATCAAATTGTGCATCTTCATTAGGAAGTTGAACACTTGCAATCAGCAGATGGTTTTGTTCATCTGATGTATGTGTTCCCAATATTAATCTGTAAAATATTGTAATTATTACATATACAGTCCAAAGTATTGTTTTCTAAGCTGGTAGCTGCACTTAGAACAAAAAAAGAAAGGTCAAATAAACCAATATACAAAATAAAGTAGCACCTATGAACAGAATAATCCTTTCCTTCGGGTCTGGTGACATCTGGAAGCCACTGCGCCGTCAAAGAGGGCCATTCCAGTGCGTGTGTCATGACCAGGTCGTACAGGAATGGGGTATTCTTTTTCCATATTTTATACTCTTCGTTAATAACTCTCTCTTCAACCGCATCGTCAAATGTTTCTGCAGTAGAAATAATGACAAATAAGTACTAATTAAGAAAATACACCACAACTGATAACCAACAAAAAAATCATAAGCGGCCTGTCAAGAATAACTCTAACAAAGAATTGTGTATATTGCTTGAATTAGTTGCGCTTAAATCTAATATTACCTCCATCTCCTTTATCACCCATATTAATGCTATTCGCGAACTTTAGTTCGCAATTTTAAAGATATTTTATCACAAAAACCAACCGGCCCCGTAAAGGCGCCAAACAACAATCCTTTTCTAGCGTTGCTTGTGTTGCCATTACCTAGTTTAAAAAAATGCTATTAACACTACGGTACATTTTTTAAATTTTTATGTATTATAATTATTTCGATGAATATTAGCATTATTAGAATTTCTTTTTATTTAGCATATTTTTTTACAATGCATAATGATCTAAAAATAAAGTGAATTTCAGTTGATGTTCCTGAAAATATAAGTCAGCCCTAATAGTAGGCTAATAAATATAAATATTTATTGTATTATAAGTTTACTAGCTTAATGAGTTTATCTACGTTAAATTTGTCCGATCGTTATTTTTATTATTTTTTAATTCAAATTTTTACTAGTGCGTGGAAAATTTTCAATTCATAATTTTTGACATTCTAATGTCTTATAAATCGATGAACGCCGGCTGTACGAACGAACAAGCAAGATAGATTCATTGTCACGTTCCGACTGAGGCGAGCGTGCAAGCGAAAGCGCGGGACAAGTCATAGGCTAGTTGCACACACACAATATTGTCAATAATATTCAATATATGGCCCCACACACTAGGGTAAGCAGAGGGAACCTAATATTAAAATCCCATCCCCCATTCTCCACTGAATTCTGGAAGCTAAATTTCATTTAATATTTCATTTTTATTGTCATCCAGTCCTTTATCTTTTTTTAAGTAAGCTAAATACGCAATACGCATAAAAAATCAATGCTTATAAAAATATTATCTTCATTTGGTTAGATTTAATTGTACATTTCAAGTAGTTTTTTTAGCGCACTATTTTTCTTAAATTTATTGCGATATGTTTGAATTGATGTGTTACATAGCTAACTATAACTTCTCCATGTTTTAATAAAATCTATTTAATATACTATTTTCACCATATATACTGTTTTCCGCCTCCTTTGAAGTATTTTTTTCAACTAAAATATTGCCGCATGACTATATTATTGACAATAACCCTGCCTCCCTCCGTTGTTGCCGTGACAAAAACAGAATTTCAAGATATCTACAACAATATCGAAATATCGGCCGTATACACACAATCTTATTGACAATATGTACTTATTGACAATATTATTGTACGTCTGCGGCCAGGATAACATTGGCGAAGTGATTAATGCTCAGCTGGCAGCCTGGCACGCTCGGAACGCTATAAACAGATAACAACAACGTCTGTTTCATAAACATGCAAGTTAAAAAAGTCTACGTAATTTTAAAATAAAAATAATTTGTAACCTAATCATACTCTCAACTATTTCTTTAAGTACTGTAAATTACAAAATAAAACTATACATGCTTATTACATTTTATTATTGTTTAAATAATTTGAATTGAGATTCTAATTATATGTTTATCAGTAAAGTATAAATTAAAAAACATCATTATTACCGTACCGTATCGAACTTTGTGAGAAGAAATTGCTTTTATTTGCTTTGATTGGTTTATGTATTGTCTATATTGGATTTTTTGTTGGTCATATTGTAATTGTCACTACTCTTGTCAAATTGCTAATATGGCTGATGCAGCAACAGCTCGTCGAGAGGCTCGAAGAAGAAAAATATTAGAGAATTCTCACAATAGACTTCAACGTATTTCGGGAAAAAATGGTAGTGAACTTTGTGAACGTAAGTGTGATTTTATATGCTTATAATATCTTTAGCCATGCTCTAGTTTTTCCAACAATGTAAACTGTTACATACAAACTTTACAGAAACGCCAAGCAAATCACCAATACCTGAGCCAAATTATGAAAACTCCGTTCCGAAAGAGAGTAGCAGTTCCAATAAGTGTTTCCTTAATAATGGTGTGATAAATACCGGAGTTGACCCATTTAGAATTATGTCAACAAATCTTGAAAATTTAGCAATTGGAGATGGAGATGTCATTCTTCCAAATCACGATTTACCATCTTTCACATGCCCTACACCAGATATACCCCAACCATCGACGCCTACTGTAGAGAAATTTATTAACAGTAAATATGACATAGTAATATTATCAATTTTAATTCAATTGTTCTATAGCTTTTCAGTTACATTTGAAGGTACATATTTGTTTCTCCCATTATTACTATATTGTGTAACAAAATCAGTTCTGTACCCTAAACAGCAAAGCTCCAATATTGCAGATATACTTTTGCTTTTAAATGGTGTATCAACTAGTAAATATCAAAAAATATTTTCAATCATGCAGTGGACCAGTGCATTTTCACAGGATGTATGTATTTTTTTATTTACAACTGTTTGTATGCAATCACTTTGGCAGGCTTTAGATGATACCTGGGTGTAGGTTCATTTTGTACTTTTTATACACACACAAAGGGCGTTTTGATGACTGACAAGTTTCTATTATTAGCAAGCTAGTTATCGGAAATGTTTGATTGCATGTGCCTTTCTATGTATTATGTATAAGAGAGAGAGAGATGTGACAAGTGTGCGTTTTAGTCACATATTGCCATTTTAGTTTATATTTGTAATTTTGTACATAATGAAATAGTTTTTGTAATATGAAATGTTAGTTAAATTATACTGCAAGAATCACAAGCAGTTTTTGTTAATAGGGAAGGGACATTCTCTTTACTGAAGGACTCTTTTAACAACGAGAGCTGTGATGCAAACAATGTTTTATTAATTAATAGTAATAGTAATCTATAATATTAAAATACTGTCAACATCAAATTTTCCAGATGCTGCATTTACTAAATATTCATGTATATATATTTTTGAAAAATTCATTCTAAGCATGCATAAAATTATGAAATATGTGAACATTAATTTCTGGATTTCGTCATTTTAATGTATATTTATTACCAATTACTATTTTTAAAGTTTAGTCTGGTTATCTTAAAAAATCCAAAAAAAGTGATGTAAACAATTATAATTGCAATTATACTTGAACTGCTGTATACAATTACATTTATTAGTTTTTTTATATAATAATACAGATAAAGATAATATTGTCTTCCAAAGTAATTATTTTTAAGATTACCAGATTATATATTAAATAAAGTAATGTAATGTATGTCAACCATGGCAGTTTGTGACTGAAAAATTATAATTCATTGGCAATGTTACACATATTACTGTAGCTTCATTCTATGCTCAATCATTATATTTTATTTATTCATACATATTTGCACTTGTTATATCTTCAATGTATGAAAGTTATAATATAATTAATGACAATTTGTAACATGGGGTGTAGTGGGTTTTTTATTATTATGGTACAACAGACAATTAAGCTGGCAACAAACCAAAGAATAGCAATAATTTGTATAAATATGTAGAGAGAGGAACTAAGATAGTGAAAGCAAGCATTACTAAATATGGCATAAGGCCACTCCCCTCCCCCTTTAAGCTTATGCTTGAGTTGAATTTTGTGAACACTGCTTGCTGCTCCTCTCCTTACAACGCCATGGGCTTAGCACTTGCATGATCTATCTGCGAAGATACTTTAAATGGACATCTTATTTACTAAAACTTTATACAAATAGTACTTTGTTATCATGCTACTCCTCGAAAACGTCCGGACTGAATTGAATGTAATTTTTTGCTTATATTTTAATGGGCTTCTGTATGATTCAAAAATATAGTTGCACCCAGTAGGTGGCACTACAGTCAGTGTATAATATATGTTACATTACAGAAGGATAGGAGTGTCTGTATAGCCCACACTTTATTTTATATAAAAGTGTGGGCCCCACAGGCATTGTCTTGGTCCATTCTTTTTAATAAAATATTTTTTTAAATGTTATTGCCATATACACCAGATGTCAGTCTTCCTAGTTTGGTTTAAATCAAAATAATTTATTTGCTTTATAATGTTGTTCTTTTTTTGTTATTAACAAATTATTATAGAACTATTATTTTTAGTTTCAATTATTCCACACCAGCTTAATGCCTGTTGTTGTAAATAAATAATAGAATATAAATGGAGAAAAATTATTTTAATTATATTTTGTAACAAGTTTTTAAAATAAAAAATGACTATAACAATGTTTTTTTGATTTTCATTTTGGATTCCTTTTTTTGGAAAACTGTAATGGAAAAATTTAGTTTATTCATTAAAATTTCTCTTGAGAGTAATATGAATTTAAATGCTTTTAAAGATAAATGAGTCAAAAATATCTCACTAGCTTACACCAAAATAATTTAGTTTTCAATCAAAGTAGGTTTTTAGCATTTTCACATTGTTTTTATTGGCCAAAGAAAGAAAAAAACATATGCCCTGAGAAATAGAGCATGAATCTATTTATAATAATATGTATAGAAGGATGTTGAGACACTTCAATTGCAACTCCAATTCCAACTGCAAATGTTGAGTAATACAATAGAACTGAATGCCACACATTAGAGGGGAAGTGAAAATAAATAAAACTTCCCCCAAGTGAGCTTTGACCAATGTTGCTAGATTGTGTTGGTGATAAGCAGGGTTTTCAATAAGTATTTAATATATTGTATATCCCTTTATTTAAAAAGAATAAAGTTACCAATGGTGACAAATAAAACAAAATGTTTCTATAACAGAAAATCGTCACTGTTATATGTTATATATATATATATATATATATATATATATATATATATATATATATATATATATATATATATATTATATTATCCTATATGCTGCTCCCGTAAAAGGAGCGCTGACACTTCCACCCTGTATTTATTAGTAATTATTCAAAACTCATAGTAATAAAAAACTTTTTTTCACAATATATGGAATCTATGAAAAGCGATATATGGCAATGCTGGGATTGACTCATACCATCTATCGCACTACCAGTCACATATTTATATTTTTAAAGATTTAAAGTGTATAAATTTTTATTCTTCTAAGTGAAAAATACATATGAATGATATGTAATATAAATTTTATAAAGAAAATTTATGTTAGGCAATATGAGTTGCATAAGTGTAAAACCAAAATTTGTATGGAACAAAAATACAGCTAAATATCTTAATAAGGATGAAATAAAACCAAAATTATTAATTGATGGTGATAAGTTTTTATGACTTTCAACATTTTACATAAGGTGATATTATATAATGAAAAAGAAATTATGTCAACACTAAATGCAAACTAATTATAATTAAAATTAGAATTTAAAGAAGCTTTTAATACTATTTAAGATATTCTTACTCTTTTCATCACTATTTTTAGAGGTATTTTCTGATTTATTATTGTCACTCGTGCTCTGATGTTTTTCTGATTTGTCATTTCTATTATCTCCATTTAAAATTTCATTTGTATGTTCATATTTTGGCAAATCATTTAATTTATATGTATAGTCTTCATTACTTTGTAATTTTTTATCTGTACTGAAACTAGTATTCATATTTATTGTACTTATGGCATCAGTTAAGTCATCAGAGCACCCGAATTCCTATTGTGATTCTATCTTTTTTGTTTTCTTCTGCCTTAAGGGTCTTTGTCGGACAAGATCTGTGCGTCCAATTGAAACCATTTTTAATTCCCATGCTTCTAAATCTTTTCTGAAAAATAAAAAAAAATAATGGGTATGACAGGTCTGCTGATTTTATAGGAATAGTAACATAATATATTTGTCATAAAGGCACCTGACAAAAATATTAGCTTTGCACTTTATTTTACATGTAGCACCGTGGGCAGGTTCTCCAGTTTTTACTCAAAATTTTAATATTGCATATTGGGTAACAGAACTCTACAACTTTTATTTGTAATGAAAATAATTTATTCCCTTGAAGGGCACCTCCTTTTTTGTGCTGTGGCACAATAGTGTTAAGATACTTACTTATACTTATTCATCAGTTCTTGAGCCTGTTTTTCAAATTGAACCCTTTCATTCTCTGATAGTTTTAACCAGTCTGCCTTGACTTTCTCCTGATACTCTTTCATTTGTTGACCAACAAGTGTATCTTTTCTTGATCTAGCATAAAGAAAGTAAGAAGACATAGGCCTCTTTGGACGGCCTAATTCTTTATATTCCTGTTCAATAGATATATTTTATAATATGTAAAAACTTGTGAATTTACTAAAAAAATAGGTTTACTCCAATACTAGGTAAGCACAGGGAATCAAGTATTAAAACACTTGTTAGCCCATTTTCCTTTCAATTTTTGGTATATAAAGTGTCAAGTAAAATTATTTAAATAAATAAAAATAAATCAGCTTCACGCTGTATCCCGCAAAAGCAGGGTAAACAGAGGAAACTTGGTGTTAAGACACTCCGTTCCCCACTATCTGCTGAATTTTGGAGGTATTGTGTGTTGAGTGGCAGAACTCAACGCCAGTTTGTCTGGACACCAGAGCCAAATGGAAATATACATTTGAATAAATATTTCATTTCCTCATGTGAGGATCGAACTCACAACCAATTGCATGTCTAGTCACACTTTTTACCCCTGTACCATGATTGGCCTAAAATGATTTAAATTACAATTATTTTTACCGATTTCAACTTCCTTTTTTCTTTGGCTGCAGCTATTTCCTCTTTGACTCTTTTAATATCATCTTTTTGCTGTTCTGTGAGTGAAGATTCATAAATCTGTTTGATTTTTTTGTAGTCCTCCAAATCTTTTTCATATTCTTTTACCATTTGTGACTTAGTCTAATAAAATAAAAACATATTAGAAAAAACACCACTATTAAAAATTATAAAACTTTAATACACATATGTACCTCACTATCAAGTTGTTGCCAGTGCTTGGAACTCCAAGCTATAGCTTCTTTGGAACTTATTCCTGGATTTTTGGCGAGAAGTGCAGGCCGCATTTGTGTCATAAATTTAAAGAATGGTGTTAACGGCCTTTTTGGCTTTTCTATTCCTAATCTCTCTTCTGCCGACTTTTTCGTGTAGTTATATGTTTGTAGTGGATTAAGCCCACTTGCTCTAAAAGTTTTAGGTGTAATACAATTTATTTATTTTTATTTCATATCTGTTAGAATTATAGCATTCATAAACATACAAGCGTCATAACCTCAATCTTACCTTCCCAGTATAGCATTCCTATAGCTACCAGTCAAAGTGGCACTAAGCCGACAAATATTATTTAAAAGATACATTACAATTATGTTTTAAGAAAATATCATAGATAAATATTACTATTTAAAAGTAATCTCATAAAAATTTAAAAGTTGAGTTTCATGTGAAACCAAACAAGATTGACGTTTCGTAAAATTGACATTTTTATTATTTGGATACGAAATGAACAGATAATAAAAATCGACATATAAATGTTGAATGTTTTAAATTTTATGCGTGGTACAATACAGTGGCTAAACCGTATTTTAATTTTAGTGTCGGTATTGAGTAATCTTTAACTCGAATAAAACCAATTTACATTTTATTAAGCAATAATTGAATATAGTAAACATAAAACTAAAAGACATTTTGTTAATTGAGCCAGAGATAAGTTGTTGCCTGCGTTATGTTAACCAGCTAATTCAGCAATTTAGAGTACTGGTTGATGCCCTGAATGTAACAGGAGAGCGGTAAATTACATATCGATAGTCAATAATCGTTATGAGTTGTGCCGAGACTATAAGAGAATAGAAACAGGGGTACGTAAATCTATAATGTATATAATTTCTGGTTTTTTGACCAGAAACAACTCTCTCATATTAAGATCCATCTGGGCCTCAAAAACATAAATTTTGAAAATAAGATGTTCGGCGGCAGCTATTCTATAACAGATTTATCCCGTTTTTTAAGTCAGTAATAATTGGCGCGATTGGTATAACATGATCATAGATTTTCTGATTTTGCAAATAAGCACACAAGGAGTTATTTTAAGAAAACTTCTTATTATTAATCTAAATGCAGTTTGAACTATTCTATAAAAGTATTTGATGTAGCTATGATCAGGCGTTCAAAGTTTGAGTTGTACATGTAAATATTTCCGCTTACCGTGGTAAAAAGTATTTTAAATAATATCATACTTATATTCATGATTAGATTTATTGCTACTTACCCATATCCATAGACTAAAAAGATCCGTGCAATTTTGTTAATATGAAAAAGAAATTAAGTAAGTCAATATCCTACTACTTACTATAAATGTGAAAGTTTGTGAGGATGGATGTTTGTTCTACTTTCACGCAAAAACTACAAAACGGATCTGGATGAAACTTTACAGTAATATAGCTTATATATCAGAATAACACATGGACTATACTTTATGTAAAAAATTGTATAATTTTATAATATTATAATACAACAACAATATAACATAAAATTATAATACTGCTATAGTTATAAATCTATATGCCTATATCTGTAGTACAGATTCTGTACTAATGTTATAAAAGGAAAGAGTTTGTTTCGTAGAACACGCTAATGTCACAGGAACAACTGCTTCGAACTGAGAAATTCTTTTTGCGTCGGATATTTCGATTGAGCTACATCATGCTGTAATCAATGGGAATAGAGTAACAAAACGGGAGAACTTGAGAGGTGTGTGCGCCGCCTAGATTGTTAAAGTTAGCAGAAGTTGTGTATGAGTATGATGTATTTGTTCTACTTTAAAAGTTCTTATAAAAAATCCTCCTAGAGATAGCTCACAGCTTGTAAATTATAAGCAACAATTTGTAACACAGAAAAATAGGTTATAATATTTTTTTTGTGTTTTACAAATTATTTATTTACGAAACAATTTCAAGCAATATAAAATTGTTTGTTACCTAATTAAATATTTTAGAAATTTTGTTCATTTTATGCATATCGAAATATTATAATTCCATTTACATTATATTATTTCAATTAATACCTTAGAAGATATCAGAGATTTAATATAGGTACAGCGATGGGGCACTATCGAGACAATCTCTAAATACTCCTGCTGAGATGTGCCGGTTCTTCTCAAATCTGAGGCATTAATTTTATAATCCAAGATCCTAGACCCCCCAGACCTACGTCATTTTAGCAAAGCTGGAAATTTAGCATTATTAGCCCAATACATAGTGAGGACGGTATGCGTACTCACTAACTTGAATGTGGGAACCTTTCAGAGGTAGCTCAAACTAAACGTACCTAAAAAACATGGGTCGCGTCTACTTACGTCAACTGTACAAAATTAAATTTTAAAAACATTAATAACAACTTTTAGACGGTTCACATTATACTCGTAGTATACCAATTACCCGAAGAAATTGGGTAAGTTTTACTCAATGACTACGGAACATGTAACTACAAAAGATTAATTCGTTTCCCTTATAAAGATTGAAATAAAAAATATATAAAAGTCTATGTAATTGTTTATTATACACTAAATGCAGTGGCGTAGCTGGGGGGGTGCGAGCGGTGCAGTCGCACCGGGCATCAAAAGGAAAGGGGCATCAAAGTCTACCATCAATTCTTCTAATTTTTTTTTTCAATCAAGAATCAAGAAATATACAAGAAAAATGAGAAAATACAATCTCGCTATCATGTCAATCGAACATGAACTAGTCGATACTATTGAATTTGAAAATGTGATTAATGACTTTGCTAGCCAAGAAGCGCCTAATGTCCGTTTTTAAATTTTTGCAATAATTTTTACCAAACTCTAATGTTATAACTTATATATAGTTACTAGCGACCTACTCGTGCGTTTGTTCACGATAATCTCAGAAACGGCTTAACCGATTTAAGCGCACTTTTGTAATTTGGCTAACTTCCTTTAAATATTTAGTATTCCTTTTATTTTAATCGGTTCACGCAAAGTTAAAACCAGATCCACGCTGTATCCCGCCTATAGGAGGGTAGGCAAAGGGAACTTAGTGTTAAGATACTGCGTATGATATGTGACTCACGTGCGAAATGAAAATATTATTGAATACAATTCAATCCTCCGAGTGGGGATTGAACCCATAACGTCACCTTACTGTCTAACGTCTATTCTTATAGTTAATAAATTATTTTTTAAAAATTAAAATATAGTCTATGTTTTTGTGATGGCGCGAAAATATTCAAAATGTCCAAAATTATCTACACTAGAATACCACATTAGTATCGACATTGTAGTGTTGATAGTAATTGAAAATAGTTATACTACTACAGGAGGATACCTTTATATGCACTGTTTAAACATGTTTTTTATGATATAATGTAGAATAATATATTCTACTAGACGGGCGCGCGGCTTCGCCCGCTTATTAACAGTGAATTCTAAAAAAACCACGAAACACGTGTTCAATAAAATATTTTTAACAGTCTGAATTTAAATTTTTATAAAAATCGGTGGCAATTTAAAGATTTTTCCATATAAACTTTCAGCCCCTTATTTGAACCCTTAGGGGGTAAATTCTTAAAAACCATGAAACACGTATTCAATGAAATATTTTTAAGAGTTTGAATTTCAAATTTTATAAAAATCGGTACAGATTAATTTTTTTTTCCATACAAACTTTCAACCCCTATTTCATCCCTTTAGCGTTAAAATTTTTCAAATTCCCTTCTTAGTGGATGTCCAGAATATGAAATTAAACATCTGCCCAAATTTCACGTTTCTACCATCAGCGGTTACGGCTCTGCGTGCGTCTTACCTCAGTCAGTCAGCACAAGTCCTTTTATATATATAGATATAGGAATCACACATACTTTTTTATTCTTTATCTATAATACGTAAATATATTTTTAATGGTTACTCTGTACTAAGATGGCAGGTCTGTTCCCGCATTTATGGCCCTGATATATTGATATAAATAATAGAAATATAAATCATTGGAAAGAAAAGAAGAAACGCAATTATATTGCATTTTTTCTTTTTTTCATACTTGAAACGTATTAATAAATTTACATACAATTAATTTGTTTCGAATATAACATTAAGTTTAATTCATAAAATATATTTGATACTTCCTTAACATAATTATTTCATCTATTTTTTTATATACAAAGTCTTGATAAGTTCTCTTGAGAAATACAGGATGGAAGTGTCACCACCACTTTAAATTAAACCATAATTTACTCCATAAAAGCCTAATACTATAATTTGATTGTGTCAGATTTTTATTAACCGACTTCTGTAAAAGGAGGAGTTTATCAATTCCACTGTTTTTTTTATATGTTGTGACCGATGATTCTTTTTATATTTGAAAGCTAGTGCGTCCCGTATAGCCCTATTTTAAGTTAGTTCATTTCTGACAATGGTATCCATGAGAAAATCACATAAGTCTCAGATTTGCATTAGATATGCGGCAAATGGACGAATAACTCAATATCGACTCAACCAGTTTTAATAATTCTTTTTTTATTCTTTATTTATACATATGAAGGGTAGTTTGGTGAAAGTTTGGTTAAGTTCAGAGTATGAGATACGGTTGAAATTGAAGAAGTCGATTTTTTTTATAAAAAAATATAATTATGTAATTTTTTCTACAAAAATTTCTGTATACTCCATGATGAAAACTATATTATAAATTGCTTTAGGCCTTGAACTAGGTATTACCATGCCAAAATTCATTAACTTCCATTTAGTAGTTATCGGCATTTTAAGTAATTAAAATTTTTCGGTTTTGATTTTTTTTAAAGAAAACTGTCATGAAATTCGGGATGAAACCCTAAAAAAATGTACTTTAAGACCCTAGGCTAATACCATGCAAAAATTCATCAATTTCTGTCCGGTAGTTTTAGCATGATTGACGAACAAACAAACAGACAGACAAGAATTCTGCTGAGTGGTTTTTTAGGTTCTATAATATTAATCCACCTGATTTTTATCTTTCATGTACAGAATCGACTTTTCTATCCTTTTATTTATATAGAAATTATATGTTATATATAGAGATAATAGTTTTGAAGCAATAAAAATTTATATATTTACTCTACTGAGTTTTGAAATCTGAAATTATTTTGACCATTTTAAAGGGCATCAAGTCCTAAGCTGCACCAGGCAGCAAATACCCTAGATACGCCACTGACTAAATGTATCTTATTTAAATTATTCCTCCAAAATAAAAATGTGATAAAGTAAATTTATCGTTATTATGTTTATCATGAATCCTTGAAAAAAATCAGTTTCACGCTGTATAGCAGGATACGCAAAAGGAATCTAATGTTAAGATAATATCTTAGAGCAAAATAATGTAATTCTCATATCACTTTCTCATATCACCAACACAAGTTGGTAAAAAATAAAAGAATTTTATTATTAATTATTTCTTTACTCATAATAAATATGTACAAAAACAATACTTTCTAGTATACTTATTTTTTTGTATTTACAAAACTTGTCTTATTTCTTTACATATTCTCATTATACATAATAATTACATAAATTCTAAAATAAGTTTTCTATATTTCAACACTATTTACAATGAACATAATATAACTTTATTCTATGACGAAAATTATTAGTTTTATTAAATATTGATAAGGTTTTATATTTAATCAGTTCATCATAATTACAACTTACTAATATCAAATTACGGAAATCGTATATTCTATTTAATTTCTTTTGTTATTTGAAAAATATTTTTGAATATATAATTATACTAAAATTAAAGAAAATACAAAGTTATTTACATTAGTTTGTTTCTTTAAATACAAAAAGTGCCAATAATTGTGAAAAAAAATATAAAAAATTACATAGACATTTTTTTTTAATAAAAAAAACATTATTTATTTTTTAGAGACAAAATTATTAAGCCAACGTTAATTAAACATTTTATCCTACACTTATTAGACAAACATTAAATGCACAAAATATTGGCACGAATTTGTTAAGAGTAAAACAGGTAAGTATTCATACAATTTAGTCAAAACAAGAAGATAAAAGTAATTTTCTTTTACTATCAAATATCTAATATGTTTTTAAAAATGGCACATTTAAATATATTTATACTTTATCATAATAAATGCATGGAAGAGGCGTGCCTCTGTAACTTTTCATCATTACGGTCATAGAATGGTTTCTCCAGCTGAATAGTGATAATGCCTAGGTTTTCTATAAGACTGTTGTTGTGGTGGTCTGTATGTAGCGTACTTTTGTGGATGTCGGGTTAACGTGTGTGGATGGGTGGAATAGCAATGTAACGTCAAAGGGGCCTGAGGTGGCCCTGCTGGACATTTGGGTAAGACTGGTTTCCTTGGCCCCGTTATCCTCCTCCACAACGCTTTTAAACGAGGCGTCGCAATCCACACTGCGATCATAACACCTAATATTTGTGTTGCAAATATTCTAAACAGGAAAACCCAGAACGCTGGGCGTGGATGTGTTGAAGGTTCAAGGGATGGTACTGGAGCCGACAGCCAATCTTCTCTCAGAACATATTCATATACCCATGTTGCAAGTATACATGCAGATGGTACAGCGTACAATGTGGCGAATGCTCCCAATCTCAGTAAGCTCTGATCAGGATGAACTTGAGGAGGACTGTTCAACAGCGCTGCTGGGGCTGGTATAGGTACAGGTCGTCGCAGCACCGCCCGAAGTCCAGAGGCAAGAAAAACAGTGCCCAACAATAGGCAAATCGCTTCAGGTACTATAACCAAAGCCAATAACGATTTACTCGACTGGTTCCCCACGAAACATGTACCTGAAATAAAGAAAAACACTAAATTATTTTTTGTTGTTACCCAGCACAATACGTTTAACGGCCACGGATTCTCCCGCGCATAGAACAACATTCATATTTCCAATAAAGCTGCCCTCAATGCGAACACCTATACAAACAGACGGCGAGAAAAAAGGCTGCATTAATAAGGCAGTGGTTAAAAAGGACCCATTTAAAATTGAAATACGAGTATGCGAGGAGGAAAGGTGTCGTATTTAACGGCTCAAACAATGGCCGCGCATTTCTTTCGCTCGATATAATGGAAGTTGAAATAATAAAAATAAAAGTACAATAACCTGGTTATGATTAAAACTGCAAAATGCCTGAGAATCGTGTCGTATCTTAGTCCTTTCGAAAAACAAGTTAAAAATATATATTTTTTAGGGATTATACTTTAATTCGTATTTGTATCTATCACATGACGAAAGGAGTATTCCCTAAGCTCTTCTTATCGGTCAAGACGTACGTAGGTTGCACAACTGAAGATATACATATTTTTTTACAGGGATTTTTCTTTGGTGGATTATTTGTTATAAATCAGTCTACTTAAATTTACAAAGAAATTATAATATAATATTTAAATCCACATGTTTTATCTTCAGATTTCTAGCTTTTATAAGAAGCCGTCGACATATCTGCTTTATCTGGTCGGCGGTTTTCTTTTTTAACATTTGTAAGTAGATAGATACCTATGTCACGGTATTCGTTTCAAGATTTTAGAATATTATCATAGCGGCTTTCTTTAAATGTATATGTGTTGGTATTAAATTTAGAATTAAATACTTTCAAGCTTATGTGATAAGAGGTTTTGTTTGATAATTTTCGTAATGTATAGCGTGCCGCGCTATTTATATACGCGCTACGTTCTGTTAAATCAGCAATATAGATGATTTAGAGTTTAACACAAAATACAGATTCTTTATAAAAATCTAAGTACGAGTATGTATTACTCTTTCAGAAGAATAAGAGATTGTAGACAAATTAAATAATAAATGTTGTGAAACCAGTTGAGCGCAGGGGTACAAGCGTGCGATTGCAAACGCGACAGGTTTTGGGTTCGATTGCCGCTCGGGGGAAAGAAATATTTTATATTTCCATTTTGTAGCTCCAGTAACGAAGCTAAGCGCGGCCACTTAATACGCAATGCCTCCAGAAAACGGCTAAAATTAAACAGAGTGTCTTGGTATATACACTAGGTTCCCAGGTTCCACTCGTCGCCCAGACAAGACATTTAGTGAGCAAATGATTGATATAAAGACGCCAACATTCCTTCAAAACGATCTGCCATTCCTTGAATCGCACGTAGCCGAGTCGTCTCATTGAGAACACATGTAGGCACTACAATGGAGCGGCAGTTCCACAAATACCCAATGCTAAACCCATGAATGCGTGCTCCCGTGCACTCGTACGAGATGTAATCTCTTTGAAAACGCCGCCGATTGAGTCGATGGAGTATTAAACCAAGAAACGCCAAGATTGATTATGATATTGCGATACGGATGTGTATTAGAATTGCATCGGTTCGTAAAGCTGGAACAATACGGCTCGCGACTATTCAAGGGGATCTGGCACGCAAAAAAATGTACTTATTAGATTCCTTTTTTTTAGCTTCACGTTGTATCCCGCATATGGCAGGGTTGGCAGAGGGAAGCTAGTGTTAAAACACTCCGTTCTCCACTTTCGAGTTATTTTGTGTTGAGTAGTGCAACTCTCCGCCTGGCTTTTGCCTTGAAGCCAGAACGAAGAAATGTAAATATTAATATATCATGAATATGAATAATTCATTTTCTCGAGTGAGGATCGAACCTACAAGCGTCGCGTACACTCTTGTGCTAATGCGCCACGACGATGGCTTATTAGATACGTATGTGTATTTGATATGACTACATTTTCAAAAATAAATTTTTAGCTTAATTGAAAATAGGGCGTGCTGTCTAAATTGTTGTTTTCAATATATTTACACAGACATCTTAATTACATACAAATATATGCGTATATTTGGAAGATTTTCATGTTTACTAGCGGCGTAGGCAAAAAGAAGATTTGCTATATTTTAAGGCATTGCATAGATGGTAAAGAACTAACCACCTTACCTTATCTAACATAGTTATAATAATAACCATCCAATCTATTTAGAACAAAGGCAACTTTAGGTATTTAAAAAAAATAATATAACATAATGTACCTGTCAGTTCATCTGCATCAACGTCTCTTGTGACCAGTACAGCGGCAGCCAGTGCTGCTGGAACTCCCCAAGCTGCTAATTGTAATAGAGACGAGTGACGATCGTTTCTTGAACTTGATGTGGTAGGTGGCCGTAAAACACTTGCTCTCCATGCACCAGCCACGACAACCCACCTGAAATGAATAAAAAATAGGATTATTATTAGATACTCTATAGATAGTATAAGTAAATTTTTTTTTGTAAAGTATTTTGTATATTTTTCTGGTCAAGTGCGAGTCGGATACGCCCACCGAGGGTTCCATACCAATTACAGGATTGTAGGTAAACAAGAAGTTCAACTTATATCTAATATTTGATTAACTTAATCTTGCGCTATTCACTCATTTACTATGAAATCGACAAAGGACGAAAAAAACAGACAGACGGCCAGACGGAAAACAAAGTGATCCCATAAAGGTTACGTTTTTTTTCTCTTTCGAGGTATGAAACCCTAAAAACGAAGTAACATTCATACACTCTAATAGAATAAAATAAATAAAAAAATCTGCTTAAGAAACAGAAAAGAAGAAATACGTTTAGGGTTATTTTTATTGACAAATATTTCACAAGTCACGACCACCATATGTAGTAAATAGTTTCAAATGTCACTCGTGGTCGTGACGCTTTTAAATGGTTAGGTCATGTGACACAACATTAAAAAAAAATTAAATTAAATTAGCTTCACGCTGTATCCCGCACACAGCAGGGTAGGCAGAGGAAACCTAGTGTTAAGACACTCCGTTCCCCATTTTCTGCCGAATTCTGGAGGCATTGCGTGTTGAGGGGCAGAACTCAACGCCGCGCTTAACCTCGACACCAGAGCGAAGAAATGGAAAATATAAATTTAAGTAAATATTGCATCTCCTCGAGGGGGGATCGAACCCACAACCAGTCGGTTTTGCAGTCACACCTCGTGCCGCTGCGCCACGACCGGCCTCACAACACACAAAATTAACCAAAACTCCTAAAATAGAATACAATATGCTTAGGTATTCTATTCAGTTCAAGTAAGGATAGTAGGATCCGAAAATAGTCAATAATTTAAATGGTACTCGACCATGCTATATAACAAAAAACTCAGCTGTTGGCGGCAGGTGAGTTTTGTTGATTGCTCGAGAGAACTATCATACCGTATTTGGATTGTAACTATTGTTAAATATTTTTAAAATGGAACACGTTAATGAGCTACTTGATGACAATAATTATACAAGTAAAGAAAATATTTAATTAAATAATGGTTTAAGTATAACAGAACATAGTAGGGTGGGCAGGGGGAACCTGGAAATCTAGTTTTAAGACCCTCCGCTTACATTTGGACTTACTTTCTCCCCAATATTCTCCGAATTCTGGAGGTATTGGGTGTTGAGCGGAGGAACTAAACGCCGCGCTTTGCCTTGTTGCCAGAGCGAGGACGTGAAAGTATTAAATATTTTATTTACCCGAACGGGAGTCGTACCCACAACCGACACACCGGCCCCAATACTATACAACTCTTAGTGATTTTCATTATACCACACGAGCAAAGCAGGCAAAAGCTAGTATATTATAAAAGAAAACTAGAACCATCTAGTACCAGGCACTGTATCTTTAGACAGTCAACGTGTTCATTATTAATTTTAATGCCTTTAGATAATTATAATTTACGACTGACAGCGGTATTTTAAATATGCCGTGCTATATGACGACAAAGTTTTGAAATCTCATATTTTTAATTATATGCTAAATATAGAAGAAACGGATGTAGAAAGTAACATAGGCACACCCAGATTTTCATTAATAAAATAAATCTATTGTTTATGTAATATAAATACATTGAGGATTGTATTACGTTATTTATTTTACTTAGGGAGAATAATAAAAAAATAAAATAAAAATGAATTGAGGCCGGTCGTGGCGCAGAGAGGCACAAAGTGTGACTGGAAACGCGACTGGTTGTGGGTTCGATCTCCACTCGAGGAGATGAAATATTTATTTACATTTATATTTAAATTTCTTCGCTCTGGTGTCGAGGCAAAGCGCGGCGTTGAGTTCTGCCACTCAACACGCAGTGCCTCCAGAATTCGGCAGAAAGTGGGGAACGGAGTGTCTTAACACTAGGTTCCATCTGCCTACCCTTCTGTGTGCGGGATACAGCGTGATGCTGATTTATTTGATTTGATTTAAAATTAAAATAATTAAAATATATACGTACTGTTTCATATTTATCACTAGAGGTATAAAGTTGTTAGTCGGCTTTAGCCCAACTTAATTTAAAACAGATGTGTTACCCTAACATAAAAATTTTAAGCCTTTGTTGGATTTACTTACATTAAAAAATGAGTATATCAAGAGAGCCTATACTTAAGCTCGTTGAAATCTGTGACAGGTAAATCCTTAAGGGACAAGAAAGGTGTCGCCTTGTTTTACCGACGCCATTATAAATTGAGCCGCGGCAAGTGAACAAAATGCACGATACGAAATGGATTTAAGGGATACCTCGAAGGTAAAGTCGAGGTGGTCTCAAGTCCCAGCAGTGGCGTGTCTCTAGCACTTGAACAAACAACGGTCCCTATTTGAACAGAGCCAAAAGTGGCGATAGTCCAAACACCAATGTTTACACGCTCGCATGTTTGATCCGGCCTCCGACCAGCATATGTATGTGTCGGCTAACATTTTACTAATATTTGTACGATTTGCATTGTAATAATTAGGTACCTACCTTAGGTACCTATTTGTATAAGTGTGTGTGGTTCGATGCAACAGATAGTGAATATTGACCCGATGTTTTGAATGAATTAAAATTAATTTAAATCAACTTCACGCTGTGGGATACAGCACACAGCAGGGTAGGAGGAAACCTAGTGTTAAGACACTCCGTTTCCCACTTTCCACCGAATTCTGGAGACATTGTGTGTTGAGTGGCGGAACTCAACGCCGAGCTTTGCCTCGACACCAGAGCGAAGAAATGAAAATATAAATGTAAATAAATATTTCACTTCCTCGAGTGGCGATCGAACTCACAACCAGTCGATTTTACAGTCACACTTTGTGCCCCTCCGCCACGACCGCACTCAATGCTTTGAATGAATAATAAATAATTAAATGGGTATCTTTTAGAGACTGCCATATAGAATACTTTACCTACGTTTCAAGTATTATATATATTTCTCAGAATCAGAAATCGTAAATTATATATTTATACGAATTTTTTGAAATGATTTTTGATTTTTTTGAGAGCCTAAAGTTTGTTTTGTATATTAAAAGATATTAGGTATATTTAAAGGAGTGTCGCTAAATGAAATGGAAACACAAATGTTATTACGACCGAGGCGTGACCGCTCTTTGCTCTTAACTTTATTTTTTTTATTTTATGTGTGCCGTGTCGCGCCACGGCTGGCCATTAAACGATAATATAATCTCAGTGGTACGATTCCTTTCACGCAATAAAATAAAATATAAATGTTTATCCATCTGCAATTTGTAAATATAATTTAAAAATAATTTTCAACAAAATAATTATCCTTATATTCTCGCTATCACAATTTATTTTAATCTACAAATTAAACTAATACCGACTTATTAAAAAAAAATATTTGTGTATTAAAATTATATTCTAAAATATATTATATTATAGAATTTTATATATATTTCTTATAATTTTTCATAGTGGCATCTTTACGAGGCCACACACGCCGCCAAGTCATATTCTTATTTCGAATCTGTCGGGCGTCGTAAACGTCAGCATGACATACGTTGGTCGGCCTCGGCTTCGTTTCTCTTCTTCAATTTAATTTAGTACGTATTTTACGGACGATATACAACCGAAAAAAAATAATCATTATTAAAGTAAATCTATGTGCCATATTTTACGTGTTTTACGGCTATAAATTGTAGTTGGAACGTACAGTTAAAGGATTTTAGATTTCTAGAATAAATAAATCAAATCGGCTTCACGCTGTATCCCGTATGGGTATGGAGAGGGAAACCTAGTTTTAAGACACTCCATTCCCCATTTTGCGCTGAATTATTCGAAGGATCGCGTACTGAGTAGCGGAACTTAACGCCGAGCTTTTTCCTTGTTGCGAAGAAATGAAAATATTAGTAAATAATTTCATTCCCTGAGTTGGGATCGAATCCACAGCCGTCACGTTACAGCCACACCGTTGTGCGCCTGCGCCACCACGGCGTCATATTTCTAGAAGCTGAGAACATATGCGTGTATAAATATGTATAAGCAAATACGACACCATAAATGAAACCCTGCAGCTAACGAGCTATAAGAACTGGTTCTAAGCTCATACGGCGCAGTTCGCAGTACTGTGGCCAATCAATATTTATCAGTTCAAAGAAAAATGTAGAAAGGCAATTAAATACTGTTACTGTGAAAAACTAAAGGAAAAGGAAAAACGCGTACTAAATATTGTATCTCATCGCAACCACTCTATGAGAATTTCATTAGGTTTTCAAGTGAAAAATATTTAATCTACAATATATTTGCCGATATTTGCCATTTGCCTCCGAATTCTGGTGGTGGAACTCAACCGACCGCGCTTTGCTTAGACACCAGAGCGGAGAAATGGAAATATTAAATATTTCATTTTCTCGAGCGGGAATCGAATCTACAACCTTTTTTTTGTGCTCCAGCGCCACGACTGGCGTCATATATATCTACATATGAGAGTCAAAACTCGTTTCAAAAACTTAATAATCTATTTACATACTTTAATTTATTTTTGTAACTTCAACCATCAATCATCCCAATATCGCTGATCGAATAACTACTCCAAGTAAATATGACCAAAGATAAGGACCTCCGATGGTAGCTTTTTCATAGCTATAAAATTTAACAGCCGAACGACTTTTACGGGTCTAATACGGTTGGTTGGAGCAACGCACCACGCGATCAAATTTTTACTGCATCCATATTTAGCCACCTGCTGTGAACTTGTTCCTCACTTTGGGAACCAAAAGGTGCATTTCTCGTAACTTGAAACTTAACTGCCTTAGACGTATATGAATATTTATATTAGGACGTGGGTACTTTGTAATGAGTGATTTTGTATTAAAATAAAAAAAAATGGGAACGTCGTTTCAAATGTCAGTTTTAACACAAAAAATTACAATATGAATATTTATACAGTTTTAAGAAGACCACTTAAGGAATGAAGCCGTATGTTTTTACTCGAGTCTCTAATGTGTTTAAAAAACAACAAGAGAACAGTCGTGACGCAGAGACACAAGTGTGAAGTAAACGCAACGTGTTGTGGGATCGATTCACACTCGAGGAAAAAAGTATTTAAAATTTTATTTCATCGCTCTGGAGCCGAGACAAAGTGCGGCGTTGAATCCCGACACTCAATATCTCCAGAATTCGGTGGAAATTGGGGAGCGGAGTGTCTTAACACTACATTCCCTCTGCCTACCGTACTTGGTGCGGGATACAGCGTGAAACTGAAAAAAAACACACATGAAAGCTCATGCAGAGCAAATTTATATAAATGCGCTGAACATTTATATCATATACAATTATACAGGTCCCTGTCAGAGCGACGCGCAACAGAAATAGTGCATCCTGTTTCAATGCGCTGCAGACGCTCGGAGACGTATACGAATTGGATGGTTAATCGATTTTATGGGTTCCCGAAATAAACTGGGTCCCTCCTCGCATGCATCATCTTGTGTTCCGGCCTATATATCGCGAGTTACTAATAAACTTTGTAAGTCATAACAACGTCACGGAACTAGGTCTGATAAATCATATAAGATTGTGGAAATAAAAACGAATTATTACCAATCATAAGTATGAATAATTCGCTTTATATGTTAGATATTTGTATAATATTTAAATTTTATAGTTTTATAGTGATGTGTACCGATACTTTTGTATAATGAAAGTGTAGATTGTAGGCCAAGAAAATAATATACTGTATATTTTACAAATTACAAACTGGCTGAATAAATTTTAACTATACAATCTAAAAGTTTACATATTTGAAAAATATTTTCATTACCACTTTTAAAAACAAAAACAAAAATAACAAGAATATATGTATATCAAAAACATAAAAAAAAACATTAGTGATATCTATAAATAACATTATAGGAATAGTAGAATGAGATAGAAAGCAATAAATAAACCCGTTCACCTAAATAGTGCAGTGGGTGTTACATTTTATTGTTACGACCGTCAGCTTTTTAACGATGCTGTTTTATAGGCACCTTCGGGCTGCCTGCATCTAGTTACACCATCGGAAGTTTCTAACCTTTTGTACGTATAGCATATAAAATATTAAATAATATACATAAATAATAAAGAATCTAGTCGTGGCGCAGTGGCACACGGACTGGTTGTTGGTCCGATCCCCATTCGAGAAATTCAAAGATTTATTTAAATGTATATTTCTTCGTTCTGGTGTCGAGGCAAAGTGCTGCGTTAAGTTCTGCCACTTAACACGCAATGCAACACAAAAGGAGTGTCTTGATGTCACATACATATAGCGTGAAATTGATTTATTTTAATAATATATAATCCATATATTTTTATACAAGAGTAGGGGACAGGTTCTTAATTTTCAATTAAAAATTGCAATTGAGAATGTATGTTAACTTAGTTTTTTTTTCAATATTAATAATAAGAGCTTTTTCAAAACCTTAATAAATATATGTATATGACATAATTTTTTTTAATAAGTATGTAGTGAGAAAAAGATATTTTTGATTTCTAGAGAGCACCAAGTTCTTAGTTACAACACAGAGTCTATGTCATTAAAGTAAAAAATAAAGTCAATAAATCTCCAGATAAAAGATATCTAGATATCAGCCACTCAAGTTGCAATGTACTCTGGAAGTTCCAGTTTAAGACCGGTAATAAAGTGATACTTGTTTGTGAATTGATACGTCTGTGTCCGTTAGAGTTGCGATAAATCTAATAAGTAATACTTATCTATTCATCTATTATCCACTGATTAGTTGGAGCTACTGCTTACTTATTAGCATGATATCTTTAGATATCTATTGTACCTATCTATTGATATATATTGTATCTATCTATAGATATCTTTTGTACCTATCTATAGATGTCTGTTCTATCGGCATCAACTTGACGCAGTAAGGCGCATAGGAAAAGATAACTCTTAGACACTACAAAAACCCTCAGGCATCCTCGTGGGTGTAGAAATAAGAGCTTCCGGGTAGGCCGTGTCCAGGAATATTACTAACCCCAGAAATTTTACTAACCAAAGAAATGAAGCGTTAAATAAAAAAAAACTACATTTAGATGAACATATCTGTTTAAGATAAAGTACAGCCCTCCCTCTCGAGAAAATATCTCTAGATTCACCCACGAGTATCCTCCAAAAAGCCCTCACCTACCCTCAAATCTACAATTAAAACTAGTAGTAAATTACTTTTATGTATAATAATTTTGTGAATCTGGTTTCTCAGGCGAAAAATTAATACAATACATAAATTAGAATCAATTATATATTCATCATAGCCGCTCTAGTTTTAATGAGCTTCCTTGAAATCTTAATTAAAACCTTTACAACCTTACAAAGCTAGCCTTTTAAGCAAATTTTCAAGAGAGAGAAAAAAGTTTTTTTTAAAAAAACTCTCTGAAAATCCTACATACTCGTACGTATAGTATCAAAAAGTTTTTACAATTTTGAAAATTGATTTATATTAAGTGAAATATATATCTACTAAATGAAATAAAGTATAGGCCGATTATAATTTTTTTACAGTTTCTAATTATATAAAAATGTACTTACATAGCGAAAAAAAAGGGATTTAGCAGGTTTACACTCTAAATCCACAACATGTCAAAACTAAACTCAAAATAAAATTTATAAAACAGTTAATTATTAAAAACACTAAATCATTATTTCAACGATAAAAAATGTTATTTACATAATGGTTCACGAGATAGGCTCACAAAAAGATTATATAGCATATAAAATAGGTGTATTTACATATTTTTTTTACGTTGATCACCACCGCTGATTGGCGGCTATTCTCTCTTGAATCTTAATCAGATCGTTACTGTGTGTTTACCTAATTATATATTTAAATATCATTTAGATTTTTAGATTGTTGTATAAAATGGTATCTTGATTTTTGTAGATTTAATTATTTTATAATTTAGAGTCCCAACCAGTCGTGGCGCAGTGGCACAAAGTGTGACTGTAAAATCGACTGGTTGTGGGTTCGATCCCCACTCGAGGAAATGAAACATTTATTTACGTTTATATTTTCTGCCTACTCTGCTGTGTGCGGATCACAGTTGATTTATTTATTTTATAATATATTTCTATGTCATAATATAGTATGTATACTTCTAATACGTCGTGGCCTTGCTCAGTCGTATTAAACTATTTATACAATAAGCTATTTTTTTTTTAAATTTTAAAACAGTTCGTCCCGCATAAAAATTGATCGACCGACAGTGTTGAGACATTCCGTTTCCGCTGCCTGTCTTAATTTTGAGACACTGCTAGAGCTAGAAAATTTAAATATTCATTATAGTGAGTTGAAACCAAACCTAAAGCCGCAGTAAAACCTAACCGGACTTTAGATTTAATTTATAACGAAAACTAAATAATATAACTTGTACCATGTAGTTTAAAGCCAAAGAAGCACAATAGTATATGATTTTTTTTTAAATACAAGAGATCCAGCCATTTCAAATATAAATCAATCCGGATACATGGATCCGTTTATAAGCTTCGAGATATTTTAGAACGCTCCATGCAATTTTATTTTTATTTATACATCAAGATTCAAGTGTTTTTATTAAAAGCAGTTTTTATTATAATAGTACCTTAAATATTTATACAGGTATAAATACAGAAGTTATATTTTTATCATTAATAATTCATAAAGGCGCAAAATTTTTTTTTTTTATTATTAACGGCGTGACGATTAACAGTAACTATTAACTTTAATTAAGCAAAAATACGTTGCTTGTTTTACGGTTAACATATAATTGATAGATAGATATGAGGTTTGTGTTTGGGTTTGTGGTGGGTTGAGGTCAGTCGTGGCGCAGAGGTTGTTGGTTCGAAGCTGACTGGTTGTTGGTTCGATCCCCACTCGAGGAGATGAAATATTTACTTAAATTTATATTTCTTCGCTCTGGTGTCGAGGTTAAGCGCAGCGTTGAGTTCTGCCACTCAACACGCAATGCCTCTAGAATTCGGCAGAAAGTGGGGAAGAGAGTGTCTTAACACAAGGTTCCCTCTGCCTACTCTGCTGTGTGCGGGATACAGCGTCAAGCTGATAGATGTACTTACTATATTATAACTTAAAAATCATTCACAAATAAAATGTATCACTCGGACACTAACAAATAAAAAAAATATGTTTATCGCGGCGTTGAATTCCGCCATTAAGCACTCAACTCCATCTCAAATCCAGATACAGCAGCATAAACTAATTCATTTAGGAAAATATTTAATTTTAAGAATAAACGAAAATTATTTATTTAATTATAATAAGTAAAATATCTGAATAGTGTCGTTACAACCCTTTTATATATATTAAATCTATTTATATCTGTGGCTCTTCACAGTTTTATAATAGGTGATTACCGCTTGACGGATTGACGGCATCGATCTTATATTTCTTAAGTTTATTGTACTCGAAAATATTTTTGTATTTATACCTGGTATACGGCTGAGACTTGTTTCGAAGTTTATTTGTGACAAATTGTGATTAAGTCAAAATATTAAAATATTTTGAAAACAATTCCTATTTTGAGGCCAGTCGTGGCGCAGCGGCACGAAGTGTGACTGTAAAACCGACTGGTTGTGGGTTCGATCCCCACTCGAGGACATGAAATATTTACTTAAATTTATATTTCCATTTCTTCGCTCTGGTGTCGAGTTTAACTCGCGCGGCGTTGAGTTCTGCCGTTCAACACGCAATGCCTCCAGAATTCGGCAGAAAGTGGGGAACGGAGTGTCTTAACACTAGGTTCCCTCTGCTAACCCTGCTGTGTGCGGGATACAGGGTGAAGCTGATTTTTTTATTTCTTTACATAGATAGAAACCAAAATCGTCAACCGCGCCAGTTTTTACTTCAATACATTTAAATTGCAAACAATTTCAATATGTTATTTACATTGAAAGTGTAACTTTTTTTCTTAAATCGAAGTGACACATTTAAATTTATATTATTATTGAAACAAATCTTATCAACATAGGTGTTAATCGAATTATGCGTAACGAATAAACTCGATACAAATATGGCATCGATCGGTACGAATCTATATCGAGTTTTGTCCAACAATACTACCTTTTTTTCTCTTCTCATATTTTTCTTCCAGGAGCATTGCCTCCATTATAAATATGTGCATATGCCATGGTTTTCGGTCAATATTTTAGGATATTTATAATTATTTAAAAAAAAAATAACCAGTTAAGAAATTTAAGATATTAATGTTTTTATCTTTAATTTAAACAGCAAAATTTGTTTGAAAGTATTCTGCATATAATATTTTTAAGCTAGCTGTATTATATTAATGCCACAACAATATACATAATTTTTTGTTACAATATTAATTAAGGCTTATAAAATTATTCCTAAATTTTATTTGTAATGAATAAAATTAAAGTTGTTTAAATTATAATTGTTTAAGAAAAAAATATATATGTAGGTATTTTACATAAAGCATTTATTAGAGACCAATGATAAACATAATAAATTCTTGATGCAAAATTGTAATTATTTTACCCAATTAAATAATAACATAGTGGTGCAGATTCCTCGTTTAATTAATAAATTATCCCGGGCAATGTGATGGAATGGTGTCCGTAGGGGACGAGATAGAGGCATTATTGCGAGTGAGATCGCGTTATAGCCGCAGTGTAGGTGTGAACGGGACACGCGCGATACATGCCTACGCGGCCTATTGGGTTGTTCTCAAACTTAGTTTTTATTGTTTTTCCAAAAAAAAAATGTAATTATTGTGTTGTTGGATGTATGTAAGTGTTATTAATTATAAATTTTATATATAAATATGTGCACGAATTTTATTTGTATAGTCAAAACTCTATGACTGTTATAATTTGATGTATGATAATATCGGTTTCTTTTTTTTTGCTTTGTGCTTATAGCAGGGTAGGCAGAGAAAATCTAGTCCTAAGACACTCTATTCCCTATTTTTCGTTAGCAATTTTCGAGACATTGCGTGCTGAGTGGTGAATCTCATGCCTTGTTTTGTACTAGAACGAGAAAAACAATATAATTAATTCCTCATAGTATGGAATGCCATACTCAAGGGAATGAGTTTGATCTCGATTTTAATAAAAAAAATCACGAATATCAGGAAATGTGATTTAGTATAAGAACAGGTATTATAAAATATTTTGATAAACAATATAATAATTAATCAAAACACTCATAATAATATAATATATAAACAACCATTTATTGCAGTTTGAGAAGCACAGACAGGCTCGTGCTTTTCCTTCCACTCCACTCTCGTTAAGAGGCTTTAACGAGCCGACCTTGCCGTAACCACTAGAAAGGGACGGGTATAGTCAAAGTGCAACAAAAGACAAGGACAAAACACCACGCGGTCAACAATAAGCCTCCTAACAAGACGTATCCACTGGTTCGAAAACATCTTAAACGCCATAATTACGCATTGAATTATAAAACTTATCGTGTTTGTTTAGGGTGTGATTTCAAACAACGTATATTATGTATTTATTTGACAGCTGCCAACACCGCCACTAACGAGAATGACTCAGGTAATACATGGATTCTGTAATATGAACCTTAGTGCGTTGCAATTTCGTATAATTTACTTGAAATATCTCTCATATGACGTTTTTTTTATTGGTTTCTGAAATTTATTTAAATTAGTTTTTCATTGTGGTATCCCTAATAGGATGATACTAGAATAGACAGACGTATTTTATGTTAGTAGATAGTTAAAAAAAAATAAAAATTAAATTAGCTTCACGCTGTATCCCGCACACAGCAGGGTAGGCAGAGGGAACCTAGTGTTAAGACACTCCGTTCCTCACTTTCTGCCGAATTCTGGAGGCATTGCGTGTTGAGTGGCAGAACTCAACGCCGCGCTTAACCTCGACACCAGAGCGAAGAAATGGAAATATAAATTTAAGTAAATATTTCACCTCCTCGAGTGGGGATCGAACCCACAACCGGTCGGTTTTGCAGTCACACCTCGTGCCGCTGCGCCACGACCGGCCTCTAGTAGATATTTGTGTATATAAAAAAGGAGCGTACCCTATACCCAAGTAAGTACTTACTAATGGAACTGGCTATGCTAGGTTGTGTCAAAAAACGCATTAATCATACTGGCCAAATAAAGTACACTAATATAAAATAAAATAAATAAATTATATACATATAATATGATCTTTTTTATATTTTATTTATAGAAAAAACAAAACGTCTTCAAAGTCACATCCAATAAATTTTATCATAAAAACAGATGACCTCCATTCTCTTAATTTGTAATGCAATTTTTTTATCATATTTAAATAATAAATATGCTTCCTAGGTATTATAATTAAAATACTTTATAAAATAATACTTGAGTATAAAACATTATTTTATTATATTACTGCATTTTGGCTCACAATTTACAAGTAAATAAAATAAAAATAAATCAGCTTCACACTGTATCCCGCACACAGCAGGGTTCCCCACTTTCTGCCGAACTCTGGAGGCATTCCGTGTTAAGCGTCAGAACCCAACGCCGCACTTAGCCTCGACACCAGAGCGAAGAAATGGAAATATAAATTTAAGTAAATATTTCATCTCCTCGAGTGGGGATCGAACCCACTACCAGCCGGTTTTACAGTCACACTTAGTGCCGCTGCGCCACGACTGGCCTCCACTGGTATAATCCAGTAAAGGTCAACAGTAACGGCGTTGTGTGCGTTTTTCGTTTACCAGTAAAAGCGACGGTTGGGAGAAACAAACACTTTAATGCAGCGTGAAACATTCCTTAAAGGCCTTCTTGTTTGCTCAACTGATCTTACAATGTAGGTACGGATCACACTAAAGCTTACTGCAGTGCCTTTTAAGTCTCTTGTATGAAAGTTTCACATCTCGGGCAGTATATACATAATTTTGAGATCGTTCGTGCGTTCGATTTCGTTGGATTTCCGTTTTAGTTACAATTTCTTTAAATATTTAATTTAGTTAAAAAGGGTCCTACTCTTAATCTCAAATTACCAATCATATTTTATTAGGAATTTTCCAATTTTTACAAATGTAAGGCGGATTTTCCAGAGCACTACTTTAAAAGTACATTCAATGTTAGTGTTATTATATTATATGTTAGTGACTGAAATTGATTATTATTAAACTTAAAATAGTAAATATTTTTGGTTTACTCAATTACTTTATGCTATTTTATTTCAAAACATTAGTTATTCATGAGGCCAGTCGTGGCGCAGGGGCACAAAGTGTGCGTGTAAATCTACTGGTTGTGGGTTCGATCCCCACCCGAGGAGATGAAATATTTATTTACATTTATATTTTCATTTCTTCGCTCTGGTGTCTAGGGGAAAGCGCCGTGTTGAGTTCCGCCAATCAAGATGCAAGGCCTCCAGAAATTGGCGGAAAGTGGGGAACGGAGTGTCTTAACACTAGGTTCCCTCTGCCTACCCTGCTGTGTGCGGGATACAGCGTGAAGCTGGAAAAAAAAAACAGTTATTCAAAATCTCGTACTATTGATGTTTATACTATATACCATTCTAATATCAGCGGAGAAGATGACAGACACAAAAAAATTTAATAAAATATTACTTGCTCTATAAAAGACATCAACGCGCGTTCAATTAAGAGTCAACGCTCGAAGGTTTTTAAGCGTAAAAAATTAGCACTTCTCACAAATAGGTATTAACTCACACTCAATATATTGTAGAGAATCGATCGAAACACTACAATATATTTTTTTTCTCTAAATCCTATATACCATACTTTTCATTCAGCTTCACGCTGTATCCCGCACACAGCAGGGTATGCAGAGGGAACCTAGTGTTAACACTCCGTTCCCCACTTTCCGCCGGATTCTGGAGGCATTGCGTGTTGAGTGGCAGAACTCAAAGTCGCGCTTAGCCTGGACACCAAAGCGAAGAAATGGAAATATAAATTTAAGTAAATATTTCATCTAATCGAGTGGGGATCAAACTCACAACCAGTCGGTTTTACAATCACATCTCGTGCCGCTGCGCCACGACTGGCCTCTACTTTTCATTTGGTTTATTAATATTGACAAAAAGTATGTACGACATCGTAGTACATATTTCTGTGTAAATATAGATGAAAAAGATCAACATAAACTTTTTTATTAATATATTTAACATGAACACAATATCTAATGAATTATTTATAAGTATAACAAAAAAAATATGGGACCCACCTGTCATTCCATGTGTTTCTGTAGTTTAAATTAAAAAAAAACGTAAGCCCCGCTGAGTTTGTTTTACGATCGCCGATACTGGAATCCCTATCGTGGCTATTTATCAAATGATTAAACTTTTTACTGAAAAACTGTGCGTGAGCTGGGCCATGTCACTTTTAATTCGAATCTTGTACTTCTTTGCTTTGTCGATGTGTACCCGCTGGGTTGTTTACGAGATTAAATTTATTATTGTTGTTTTTACAATGATTTAGAATTAAATATAAAATGTTTTAGTTGATAAAATCCAATTAAGTATTTACGGATTAAGAATTTATTTATTTATTAATATTTTACTAATTTATAAAAAAAAATCTATAATATCTTCTGTGTATATTCTGTAAGTTCCAGGCCAGCTATAGAATGTTATACAGATTGAAATAAAAAAAGAGTATAGTGAGTTTTTATAGTATTCATAAAATGCATGTAATAACGTTTAAAACTATTACAAGACTGTATACATGTGTAATAAGAGGAGAAACATCACAACACGCCCCCGTCACTCACGCGCACGTCACAGCTCATCTCACCACGGCTAGTTACATGTAATATTTATACGATAAGCTAAAGCAGAGGTGTATAAAATGTTACATTTGTGAATATTCTAATAGACATTTGTAACGTTGAGTTCTGCCACTCAACACGCACTGCCTCCAGAATTCGGCAGAAAGTGGGGACCGGAGTGTCTTAACACTAGGTTCCCTCTGCCTATCCTGCTGTGTGCGGGATACAGCGTGAAGCTGACATTTGTAACTAAATAACGGCCGCTCACTAATTCATTTGTGTGGATTTTATGATCTTTAGTATTGAAATGTGCAGCACACTAGTAGAACCTAGTGTAGAGACGCTTCGTTCCCCACTTTCCACCCAAATTCGAGACACGACGGAGATGGATGGCTTTGTCTTGCCGGAGTGAACAAGAAAATAAATTTCAATATATTTATTTTCCCCATATAGGGATCGAATTTACAACCATCGTAATGACAATCAAACGCTGAATTTCACTGAATGGGAATCAAATTTACAACCACTATTATTATCCAAGTTCATAAGATATTCTTATCTATTATTTATAGAATATTTTCTTTTCGTATATCTCAAAATAAATATAGCTAATGCGAATAGAAAATACAAATGATGCCAATGTATATACAAGACCGATTCAATTATTCCATTAAACACAACACCATGGAATGTAACATACAATACTAACAAAGTAGAAACCTCGTTAACAAGTAGCATTTTAGCGCCGTCGGCCAGAAAGTTTCGTCGTAGATCAAGGGCGGGCCATGATTACAGCTTTGAAGTGCCGCCGGAATGCAAAACACAGTTCAAAGGAACCGGCTTCGAAACACGGTTTGGGTGTATTATTAGGGTCTAATATATTATTCATTGAGAACGGGCTGATTTGTGGAGTGATTAGCATTTGCTAATTATAACGGATGTAACGATTTAAATGGCGACACTAAGCTTTTAAAAACGTAAAATCAAAATATTCTTTATTAAATTCGGTCATAACAAGCACTTTTGAGAGTCATGTTACATAGAAATCAGTTGTGTCAGTTCTATAGGAAGTTTCTACCAGCTCGGAAGGCAGTTCTGCTGAGAAGAGCTCATTTAACAATATTGCGTATAATTTTTTTTCAGCTTCACGCTGTATCCCGCATTGTACATTGAGATACTCCGCACCCCACTTTCCGCCGAATTATGGAGGCATTGCGTGTTAAGTGGCGTGACTTAACGCCGCGCCTTGCCTCGACAAAATGAAATATTTCATATTTTAATGAGAGTGGAAATCGAACCCATAGCCTGTTGCGTTTACACTCACACGCTTGGTCCTCTATGTCCCGACTGCCGTTAATTTTTTTATTGCTCAAATTTTAAGTACATTTTTTACAACTTAATTAATAATTAAGTATGATTAATGTGATGAGTAATACTAATGCTAATTACTTATATTTATATTCGTAGTAAGTATTAATGTCTTAGCTGTCTGTGTCTTTGCAAAACGTTGACATTTGAATATCATCCAATACATTTATTTTTTTAGCTTCGCGCTGTAATCAGCTTACAGCAAAATATACAGAGGGAACCTTGTGTTAAAACACTCCCTTATTCATTTTCCACCGAATTGTGGAGGCATTGAGTGTTGAATGGCGGAACTCAACGCCGCGCTTTGCCTCGACACACACTTTGTACCCCCAATACAAATTGGACCTTTTAAATGTTTTAATAGGAAATTGTTTAAACAAAATAAAATAATTTAAATATTTTGTTCATATAATCATTCACTGTTACAATTTCAATTACATACGGACACACATCAGTCAGTTTTAATATATATTAGGTTGTTCAACTCACATGTTAATACTATACCTAATCCAATAAAACAATAGAAGTGATTACCTACTGCATTAAACCAGCAAGCATAACAAATAGTTCCAAAACATTAATTTTATATAGACAGAACTTGCAGTTTAAGCACTTTATAAAAGAAATAAAGTGATTTTTGCTTTTATATTATTATGAAATTTTTATATATAAATATTTAGTTGGTTTAGCAAAACAATATTACATTTTGTGACTGTCTAAGCATATTTTTTTTATATCATAATCACGTTTGATTGACAAGTAGGTAAAGAGTTTCTAGAATAGGTAAATCCAAACTGTCTTGTAAATTCCGTTCGAGGAACCACACCTTAATACAATCCGACATGATGTTATTAAGTAACAGTTGTTTGTTTAGCTTCACGCTGTATCCCGCATGCAGCAGGGATGGCAGAGGGAATTTAGTGTTACGACACTCCGTTCCCTATTTTCCGCAGAATTCTGGAGGGCGGATATCTGGATTCTAGATTTAAATGCCGGAACTCCTAATCACGCTTTGCCTCGATACCAGAGCTAAAAAATGAAATTATTAAATATTTCATTTCCTCACGTGGGAATCAAACCCATAACCTGTCGTGTTTACAGACACGCTTGTGCCCTTGCGCCACGACTGGCCGACAGTAAGCGTTAATTTTTAATAATTTAAATAAAATAAATCAGCTTCACGATGTGTCCCGCACTTATCAGGGTAGGCAGAGGGAACCTAGTGTTAAGACACTCCGTTCCCCACTTTCTGCCGAATTTTGGAGGCTTTGCGTGTTGAGTGGCAGAACTCAACGCCGCGCTTAGTTTCGACACCAGAGCGAAGAAATGGAAATATAAATTTAAGTAAATATTTCATCTCTTCGAGTGGGGATCGGACCCACAACCAGTCGGTTTTTCAGTCACACTTCGTGCCACTACGCCACCACTGGCCTCAAATAAAAAACAATATAAATCATCATAATATAATATCAATATCAATATCAAATAATGTAAATGATTAGATAAAATGGTATTTTCCTCTTGGATTCTATAATAAACAAAACCGTTAATATAAAGTAGTACCAGTACAATTGCCCGGGTTTCATGTAAAAAATAACATTAGCATGTTGCCTCAAGCCATGCGAGATTCACGCCACATAAATTTCTCAAGAATTAATAATACAAGTGTAGTTAATTCGTTACGTTAGGCCTCTTTCTACAAATTCAATTGTTATGGAGTATTTAGAGAGTAAGTACAGATACGAAGACAAATTTAATATAAACATTAGTTAAATTAATAAAAATAAATAATATAATAATGAAAATTTTTAACATTTCTAAAGAGTTATTCCACACTTAACAATCTGTGGCTTAGTAGTCAGAGCGCTTGGACGATATCGAAGAGGTGCGGGTTCATATCCCGTTACGTTCATATTTTTATATGTTTCTCAAAAAGTATTAATGGACATATTGACGACAGAAATTTATTTCTGATATTTTTTCCCACATCACTGGGTATGACTGACAGTATAAATAGAATAGGAAAGATTTACATATTATTAATATAAGGTAAAAAAATGGAAGACAGAGTAGAGAAGATATCTAAAAGTATTGATATATAATTTACTAAACATCGAAACGCGGCTTCGCCAGCTCGAACTTTTTGTTATATTACATCCAAATTAAACAAAATACATATTTACATTAATTGTAGCCTATGTTATTCTAATGCATAAGTTAATTGTTGTTCTAATGCATAAGTTTCATACAAAATCCGTTCAGTAGTTTTTTCTTGAAAGAAGAACAAACATACTCACAAACTTTCATATTACAATATTAGGAAAGAAGGAAGTAGGACGTCAAAAAGATATCAACGATTGTACTCTTATAGATGCCAAATTATAAAATAGAGCTATTCCCCACACGCTATGCTGACTTCGCACATTAACGTTCGCCACGGGCTTCGAATTTAACGCATTCTTCACACGCTCGCAGTTTATTATAGTTATATAATACAATCATGTTTAAATAAATCAGTTTCACGCTGTATCCTGCACTCAGCAGGGTAGGCAGAGGGAGCCTAGTGTTAAGATACTCTGTTCTCTCCTTTCCGCCGAATTCTGGAGTCTTTGCGTGTTTAGTGGCGGAACTCAACGCCGCGCTTTGTCTCGACACCAGAGCGAAGAATTGGAAATGTAAATTTAAAGAAATATTTCATTTCCTCGAGTAGGGATCGAATCCCCAACGAGTCGGTTTAGTCACACTTAGTGCCCCCGCGCCACGACTAGCCTCTCAATCATGTTTAAAACTTGTTCTAAAAAACATTACAAGTGAAATTATATCGAAATTTCGATTTAGAAGTTAATTAATTTGAGATCATTTGTGACCGCAGAGTACAAGTGTGCTTCTGTAAGCTCGAAAGGTTGTGGGTTTGATTCCCACCTGAGAAAAATAAAACATTTTTATTTCCTCACTCTAGCAACTAGGCAAAGTACGGCGTTGAGTTCCGCCAATACGCAAAACTTTTAGAAATCGGCGGAAAGTGGCAAAAGGAACTCTACCTACTCTGCTACGTGCGGGATACAGCTTGAAGCTAAATAAAAATATTCAAAAAATACCTAGCTAACATTTTTTTATTATAATTTTAAAGTTGTTTTAAGTTTCCAATTACACATAACAACTAACATATATCAAAGAATGTATTTACGTTACCTCTATTGTTCTTAGAGAATTTCACATCAAACACCAAGTATAAACATATATTTAAAAGTACTTATGCCGTTATAGTATGAAAAAATGGCAATAATATATTTAGAAAATGTATAAAACGTAGCGGTAGCGTATATTTGAACGTAGCGGGACTCGAAACCGCGCCTTCGGAAAACGATCAGGATCTAGTCGGTTTCTAAGAGGCGCGGGTTCGATTTCCGCTACATTCAAATTGTTATACGTTTTCTAAATAAGTGTTTTTCTTTCCTAAGTGTGGTAAGTAATAACATTTTAAAAAATGTTAAAAATGGCAATAATAATTCTACTATAAGCAATAATAAATCTAAGAGTATGGGGAAGTAAAGCATCGTTAACAGATAGTAGAGAAGACATGTCAAAAACATTTTTTCTTCTCTAGTTACTAACAACTAACAGAGATAAAAATCTCTTTTTTCCCGGAGACAAAATCTGGCTATGCTAGTATATATAATATACAATATACATTATAAATACACTCCGTTCTTTTTTTTTCGTGTTTTTTTTATTATAAATACATATTTTATACTTCGAACCTCGCTTCAACCGTTTACGAATAAGGAGATTCCTCACATTAAAATTAGTTACGGATACTAAATTTGCGGTGTATACGAGACCCCCGTTTATATTAAATCTTCAATGAATTACAAATTTAATTGAGGCCAGTCGTGGCGCAGCGGCACGAGGTGTGACTGTAAAACCGACTGGTTGTGGGTTCGATCCCCACTCGAGGAGATGAAATATTTACTTAAATTTATATTTCCATTTCTTCGCTCTGGTGTCGAGGTTAAGCGCGGCGTCGAGTTCTGCCACTCAACACGCAATGCCTCCAGAATTCGGGAGAAAGTGGGGAACGGTGTGTCTTAACACTAGGTTCCCTCTACCTACCCTGCTGTGTGCGGGATACATCGTGAAGCTGATTTAATTTAATTTAATTTTTAATTTTTCAATGAATTACAATATTGTGTAGTTAAGTGGGTGTTCGTTACAAGCATAAGTCGGGTAACAAGTAGGTACTTACATTGTAACAAAATATACCAAGATATTATAGAATATTCTAGTATAAAGTCATTAGAGATTAAGTGAACAGGGTGCTTACATTCTATTTAAGCTTTCTAGAACTTATAATGTAGGGGTTTTTTTAGCTTAAGGCAAGGTAAAGTATAGCAGGGAAGGCCAAAGGAATCTGAGAACCTACTTTTTAGACACTCCGTCCCCATTAAGACATTTCGTTCC